>CM077159.1:66675800-67250933 GCA_039583875.1 Platanthera guangdongensis
AAATCCCTGGCATTCCCTGGAATTTAAGAATGGAAATCGACACAATTGGACTCGATTCTCATCTCTAATGAACCCTAAGATCTAGCCCACAAAGAAGGAGTAGAGGAGGACCTTAGTGGTGGGCTGGATTTGGGCCGATCGCCGTGCCACCATCGCCAGAGTTTGCGATTTCTACTGCTCTGCAACTGTATAAACAACAAGCTCAGTTTCTTCAGGTAAATTATGGAAAAGTCTCCTCTAACCTTGGGGAAGCTTTTAAAAGAGCCAAAAGGGGAGGGGAAGGGTCAAGGCATGAATTCCCATTTTCACCTTTAATGGTGAATTTCAGGTAACTGAATTCCCAATGTATTAATCCCCTTGGTGATCTGAAAAATACTGAAAACTCTTCCCCTACTCCTGAGGAGTTGAATCCAGCCATCAATGGGGAGATTTGCGGGGTTTTCACCTTCCATGCCATTATTAACCCCTCTTTCTCTCTCTTCCTTATTGGAGAAATTGATTTCAGCCACCTTGGGTGGCCGGCCATGGCTATTCAACTCCTCAAAACAGATGAGGGGGAATGTATCCAGCCTTTGGAATCAAGTGGAGAGGCCATTGGTCTCCCTTGACCATGAATGACCTCCTTTCTCACTTTCTCTCTCCTACACTAAAGGGAAAAATGGAGCTTTCTCTCTCCTAGTCACCATGGCCGAATTTTGATGATTATTTCAGCGTAAAAGTTTCCCGAAATGTTTCTAAGTAAAATGGCGTTGAGTGCAATCAATGCACTCAACGCCAATAAGTCCATGACATTGAGTGCACTCAACACACTCAATGCCCCGAGCTAGGATATTTCTATAAGTAAAATGGCGTTGAGTGCACTCAATGCCAATCAGTCCATGACATTGAGTGCACTCAACGCACTCAACGCCCCATGCCCAGATATTTTCTAAGTAACTTCCTGATCTAAATCAATGCTTCCCGAACCTAAGAAAATTCTCTTGGCTGAAAACGCGTGCGAGGGGCCTAACATAAAATGAGATGTTACACCTTGGAGGTCAATTGACCCTTAGTTAGGGCACTTTGACCTTTTTAGGACTAGGGTTGACTTGGGTCAACTTAGTCTTTTTAGTTGACCCCAAATGGTCTTTGATGACCCATTAATACTTCTAAAGGGCTAGGGATGTTGTTGTGGGGTCAAGAGTCAAGGTAAGGCCCTAAAGTAAAACCCTAGGTTAGGTAATTTAAAAGTGTTATTTGCAGACCATGGTGATCTCACCTTCATTCCTAAGTTCACTTGGTATTCTTGGGCTTCCTAGGGTTTTGTCATGACCTAGTCATGACAAAACCACTCCTAGGGGTCTAGTTGTTTGAGGGATGTTACAAATCCTAATACATAAAAATAGAAATTTCTTCCCCAAAATTCAGGTTAGGCCTATGGTGTTTCAGGTATGAAAAGTAAAATGTCACATCCTGAGAGGTTAAAGGGGATACTTAACGTGAAAAGTTCCGGGTACTTTTGCTGCATCATGTCCTGCGGCTCCCACGTGTGCTCCTCTTGTCCATGATTCCTCCACAAGAACATGACCAGCGGAACCTTCTTGAGCCGCAAGACCCACATCCCACTATCTTCTATCCAGATTGGCTCCAAGTGCACCGATCGTTCAGAAGTTATAGACCCATCTATAGTCGTAATCTGCTGTTCTGGCCAAAGTAGAGATCTTCTGGGGGAGGAGACGTGGAAGAAATCATGCAAACACGCTAGCTCTGGCGGTAGCTCTAGTCTGTAAGCCAGGGGACTGATCCGTTCTAGGATCCTGTAAGGCCCCATGTATCTCAGACTGAGCTTCTTCCGACCACGCACCCACGAGACTCCATGCATCGTTCGTATCTTCAGAAACACCCGGTCTCCTACCTAAAACTTTACCTGACGATGTTAGGCATCGTAATACTTGGCCTGTCTGCTCTGGGCATCCAACATCCTGTATCGAATCAACCGTGCCTGAGTATCTGTTTCCTCAACAAACTTCGAGCCAAGTGCCTTCAGATCCTCATCCTAGATCAAAGATAAAGATGTACTACATCTTCGCCCGTATAAAGCCTCATAAGGGGCCATGCCGATGCTGGCCTAGTCGCTGTTGTTGTACGAGAATTCAATCAATGATAGCTGCCGCTTCCACGGCTCTCCGCGGTCCAGTATGCAAAGACCTAACAAATCCTCCAGTGTACGATTAGTGTGCTCTGTCTGCCCATCTGTCTGAGGGTGGAAGGCGGTACTAAATGTCAACCGGGTCCTCAAATAAGCCTCGACCGACCTCCACTCCTTAGATGTAAATAGTCCATCACAATCGGACACTATCATCCTCGGTACTCCGTGGTATCGGACGAACTGCTCCACAAACCTACGCACCAAGTCACCCACTGGACCGTCCTTCCAGATCGGTAGAAATCTAGCCACCTTCGTCAATGGATCGATGAT
The DNA here is from genome assembly GCA_039583875.1 of Platanthera guangdongensis. Taxonomy (NCBI): domain Eukaryota; kingdom Viridiplantae; phylum Streptophyta; class Magnoliopsida; order Asparagales; family Orchidaceae; genus Platanthera; species Platanthera guangdongensis. The sequence continues at coordinate 66,678,259 of CM077159.1, forward strand.
CACCCATATTGAGTCGTTCCCCATACGTGAACGAGGAAGAACATGTATGAAATCCACAGCGATATCGTCGAGCTTCCACTTCGGCACCAGAAGTGGCTGCAATATACCGGCCGGACTCTTACACTCTGCCTTCACTAATTGACAAGCCTCGCAATGGGTCACGAAATATGTGATATCCCTCTTCATGCCCGACCAACACATCGTCCTTTTCGGGTCGGCTATCATCTTAGTGATGCCCGGGTACACTGAGTACCTACTGCAGTGATCCTCGGTCATAATGTCCTCCTTAATTCTGCCCCCAGGCGGTATGTACACCCGTCCCCTAAAGTATAACAACCTATCCTACTCTGTATACTCCCCGGCCATGCCTGCCTTCAAGGTCCTGAATACTGGCTCTAGATTGTCATCCCTGCTTTGCTCAGCCCTGATGTGATCTCAAATATCATCGGTAGTGCTCATCGCGGCAAGATACTCCTCATAAAGCTATGAGTCATCCGAAGACACCAAAGTAATCTTCATATACTCCATCATCTGTACCAGCTCCATAACCATCAACTGGGGCTCTGCTCTTGAAGTGGTAGCACTCTGGCCAGTGCGTCTGCCACCACATTCACCTTACCCGGGTGATAGTGTATCGTGTACTCATAATCAGATAGAAACTCCACCCATCTTCTCTGGCGGATATTCAACACCTTCCGCGTATCAACATAATTCAGATTCTTCTGATCCGAAAATATCTCGCAGTGCACACCATAAAGATAATGCCGCCAAATCTTCACAACGAACATGACTGCTCCCATCTCCAAGTCATGCACCGAGTAGTTCTGCTCGTGCTTCTTCAGCTGGCGCGAAGCGTATACTATTACATGTCCATGCTGCATCTGTACAACTCCCATCCCCTGAAACGACTCATCAGTGTACACGTGGAAGCCCCCCTTCCCAGTTGGAAGGGCGAGGATAGGGGCCGACGTAAGCCGATCCTTCAACTCCTGGAATGCCGCCTCACGCTACAGTGTCCAAATGAATAGAGTGTGCATCTTCGTCAAAGAAGTGAGTGGGAGGGCTATCTGAGAGAATCTCTGCACAAACTTCTGATAGTACCCGACCAATCCCAGAAAACTTCGGACATCCGTGGACATCTTCAACTGAGGCCAGTCTCATACTATCTGAATCTTCACGGGATCCATTGCCAGTCCTGCTCCATTGATGATGTGGCCTAAAAAGGCTACCTCCTTCAGCCAAAACTGCCACTTGCTGAACTTTGCTTACAACTGATGCTCCCTGAGCTTTTCCAGAGTCAAGGCCAGATGCTGTGCATGCTCCTCCTTCATCCTTAAATAAATAAGGATGTCATCTATGAACACTATGACAATCCTATTGAGGCATGTCTCAAACACCCATTTCATTAAGCTCTTGAAAGCTGATGGAGCATTCATGAGCCCAAAGGGCATCACGATAAACTCATACAAGCCATATCTACTGCTAAATGCCATCTTCGAGATGTATTCTTCGTGAATCTGTAACTGATAGTATCCCGACCTCAGATCCATCTTCGAGAACCAATGTGCTCCCTCTACTTGATCAAATAGCTCATCGATCCTCGACAGTGGATATGTGTTTCAGACTGTCAATGGGTTTAGTGCACGATAGTCGATGCACAACTTGAGGGTCCCATCCTTCTTCTTCACAAATAAGAACGGATCTCCCCAAGGCGAGGAGCTTGGCCTAACGAATCCAGCCTTCAACAGCTCCTGCAGTTGACTCCTGAACTCCACCAGCTCCTTTGGAGCCATTTGATAGGGAGCCCTAGACACTGGCTTAGCTTCCGACACCAACTGGATCTGAAAATCCTTCTCCTAGTACGGCGGCAATCCTGGTACCTTCTCTGGAAAGACATCCGCAAAGTCCCACACCACCGATATATCAGCAACCATTGTCTTGACCTCGACCCTCTCGAAGAACACCTGATAGACCTCATCTCCTTGCATATGAGCATTAATAGCCTGAGAAGAAGATAAAATCCTACGGGAGACGGGAGTAATACCTTCGAAGTTCGCGAAGGTGCAATCATAACTCAGTACAACCTTACTTGACGGGCAATCTATCTGGGCATGGTTCCAATTATGCCATGTCATGCCCAGAACCAAGTCGAAGTCCGGCATCCCCAAGACCATTGCCGGGGCCTCAAGTTTCAGACCATCAATAGTCATCATCAGGAGGCACTTAGTAGTAGCTAAGACCTCCATCTCGTTGGGGAGACGGACCCTCTTGGTGACTCATGAATAATGTCGGACTCCCTTCAGTCCCTTTATGAACTCCTCAGAGACGAAGTTGTGCGACACCCCCGTATCCACCAAGGTATGGGCAGGTTTGCCGCAAACCATAACTATTCCTGTTTATTTAAGTATGTTTAGGTAACCGAGCCTATGGTTTTCTTTCTTAGTATGCTATTGTTGTTTGTTGTTTCACAAATTTCAAAAGCAAATAACAACATGAAATTACTAGTATACCCACAATCACCCTGCCCGGGTCCCGAGGTGGAGCCAAGTCCAGGGCATACACATGCTCCATCTATTGCCTTTGATATCTGCATTAGAAACCACATCCTCTTCCACGACCTCGGCCTGCAAACTACTGAGCGGGCGGAGAAGCCTGTGGTGTTGTTAGAGTTGCCCCTCTCACAGGGCAGTTCCTCTGGATGTGCCCTACCTAATGACTGTTGTAGAACTTGGGTGGGGGAAGTACCACACCTCCGGGCCTCTGTGTCTCCCACATCTGAAGAGGTTGAGGGGCAAATGCCAGCAGCTCCCTCGACTGCTGTCTCACCTCTTGGCGTGGTTGGTACTCTGCCCTTCTCTCATCAGCAAAGCGGCCCCTCCGCTGATCATTCCTGCCTCCCCGACCCTGATCCTCACATGGCCTCTTCCGGCCTCGAGTCATGTGCCAATCAGCCTCCATCCTCTTTGCCATCAACAGAATTCGATGTATATGCCCGTTGGATAGAAAGAAAAGAGCCTGTCTCAGATCCTCTCGAAGGCCCTTATAGAACCTCTTGGTATATCCTGCATCATCCAGCTTATAGGAGTCTGCAAACCAGGCTTAGTGAGAGAACTCCAAGTGGTACTCAAGCACCGTCCGATTGCCCTGCCCCAGCTGCAGGAACCTGTCTTCCAGCTCGTCTCTTGCCGACTATGGGACGAAGTGCTCCAACATTGTGGCCTTGAACTCCTCCCAAGTGACGTCAGCAAAGTCCCGATCTACAAACGCCGTATCCAGAAGTGTATTCCACCATCTCTTGGCATGGTACTCCAAGCAGGAGACCACCAGAGGTACCCTCTCCTCGCACGGGCACGTATCCTAGTCAGTATCTCGAACATGATATCAAGCCACTCTTCTGCCCATATGGCCGACTCCGTCCCAATGTAAGATGGAGGAGAGAATCCTCGGAAGATGCTCAACGAATTGGCCCCCGGGTTCAGCAGCGGAGCCGTAGCCTGCTGGGCCCTGAAAGCCTCCAGAATGTCTGTCAGAGTCTGCCCAACCTCCAACTATAGAAACTGAGTGGGAGCCGGGGGAGATGGTGCAATATTTGGTGTTTCCTGAGCTCTGACCTGTGGTGTAGGATGTGTCGGGGGATGCATACCAAAGGCCAATTGTAAGAAATTTGACTCAAAACTAGTTAAAAGGGGACAATTACATGTGATCCCCCATATGGGCACACTACAGGTTCTGATTCTTAATTTGTCCTCAAACTAAACTCGAGCGGGGGTGACCCAGGGTTTGTGGACTTATACTCTTCCGATCGAGATTTCCTTTTGATACCAGTTTGTAAGACCTGATGAACCTTCTAAAGGGCTAGGGATGTATAAAAGCTTTGAGCGAAGGCCATTCACTCAACGACACTCAATGCCAAGGAAGTCGCAAAATTGACTAAGTACAGAATCATTGAGTGAAGTCCATTCACTCAATGCCACTCAATACCTTAGTGGATTCTAAGAATTTGGGTAAGTCCACAAAGGGGTGACCTTAGCAAAAGTCAACAAAGTCAACACAGATCAAAATAGTTTTGAGAAAGCTGCAGAATAGAGTTAATGGGACCGATGGCCGACTACTTGTCTTCTTTTGTAAAAGGAAAGTGAGATTCCAACTATTAAGGCCAGGCCCAAACAGAAAAAAGCCATTGATCAGCGTACAATAAAAAGGGAAGATTGGCTGAGTCGACAAAATTAATTAGGGTTTTCTGAATACGAAAAGTGACGGAACTTCGTCATCTGCCTCGCCATTAACATCGAGCCAGAAGCACAAGTTTTGATCAGTCAACCTGAAAGCACATAGAAATAGCTGTTTGAAGAAGATACAAATCATCAGATTTATTGTCTTCAATAATAGATCCAAATCTTGATTCTGAGTTACTTCCAGAACAAGCAGCCCAATATTGAAGTCCTTGTTAACTTATTGCTATGAAGAAGATAGGGCTAAAATCTGCTCAGCCCAGGAAGACAGACACAAAAGTCTCTCTGGTGTCAAACTACAAATCAACATTTCTATTTTTTGTAGTAACCTTTAGGATCTGAGTTGTAGTCCTGATCTATAAAGGCTGAGAGTGTAGGATTTCTGTGAGAATCTGAGTTGTAGGTCTGTGTTATAAAGGCTGAGTTAGGATCATTTGTGATCTGAGTGCATGATATATTTTGGATCTGAGTGTAGGGCTTAGGCCCTAGTTGTAGGATCCTTTGGATCTGAGGTAGGGCTTAGTGCCCGAGTGGTATGTCTTGGTGAAGACTGAGAGGTCCCGCGGGATCTGTGCTGTAAGTTCTTAAGAGCCGAGTGTTGGTGTTGTTCCTCATCTAACACATTGTTAGAGAGGTGGGAGTGACAGTGGACGTACCCAAGATCGGGTAACCACAATAAATCAACTGTTTCTTCTATGATTGATCTTGATAGCCAAAATAACCTAATCACTAAGCACAGAAAAATCAGTTAAGGTTTAAATAACTCAGAAAGAAACCTAAAACCTATTTACCCCTCTCTCAGTGTTTAGCTAACCTTGAAAATAAGACTTTCAAGTGCTATCAGAGGGAGGTTACTCTTTAAAGACTCAACAGTCTAAGTAGATCTCCAAGGTCAGCAAGAAAATCTGTCCTTTTAGGTTCAGGAGTAAACTATAAGGAGCTGGGTGCCATGAAACTTCCAATCTGTAGGAAGGAAGGATTTAGAATCTGGAAGGAGAGGGTTAGGCTGTTCACAGAAGCAGCTGACCCTTGGATTTTTATTACAGTCAAAGAGGGACCATTCAGCCCTATGAAGGTCTTAGCTCTAGATGCTAATGTACAGATACCTAAGACCTATGCAGAGATGACAAAAGATGAAGTTATTCTGACCACAATGGACAAAAGGGCACAAAATATAATTGTGAGTGCCATAAATGACTCTACTTTCTAGAATCTTGTGCACTACAAGACATCCAAGGAAATATGGGACACTTTTGTTGTCTACAGGGAGGGAACAGAGGAAATGAGATACAATAAAAAGTCCATGCTCAATTAAGAGTATGAGGCCTTTCATTCAGAGTTAGACTGATAGCATAGCTGAGTGTTGTGAAAGATTCTTCAGGATTGTCAATGAGCTGAGGACATATGGAAGAATCTACAGCACCTATGAACTGAATGACAAGTTTCTCAGGTCTCTAACCAGAGACTGCGATACTAAGATTTGTGCCATCGGAGAGGTGGCAAATCTAGCTGACACTCCACCACCAACCTTGTTCGGGAATCTGCTCTCCTATGAGATGCAGCAAACTGCCAGGAAAGAGGAGGAGAAAGTCAGCAAGTCCCAAGCTAAGGAGAATAATGTGGCATTCAAGGCTGAAGCCTCAAGAAGGTACAGAAGGAAGACCCCTTCTCTGCAAAAGAGGGATGCTGGCTCTGACTCATAAAAATCAGAGACTAGCACATCATACTGCTATATTTCTGTGAAGAATTTGCTGCCTTCTCCAGGCAGTTCCATAAATTTATGAAAAAGAAACACTGGAGAAGCAGACCCTCCTCCTCCTCTCATCCCAAAGAAGACTACTACAAGGGCAAGAAGAAATCCTCTAAGGAGGACATGTATGGTTCTACACCGAACAAACATGTTTCATCTAAAGTTGTTTGCTATTGTTGCAGTAAGCCAGTGCATGTAATAGTCGACTACCCTGTCAAAAGAAAGGAATCTGGTGAAAAGAAGGGCAACAAACAAAAATACAAGAAGGAGAAATCCTTTATTGTTAAGAAGCAGAAGAACGGAACTGACTCCTCCTCATCAGTGTCAGAAGAGGAAGATGAAGATGAAGCCAACATTGGATTGTACTATGTTAAAGTAGAAGTTGAAGAGGCAGACTTCATTGAGATGCTGACTGCTATTGCTGAAGAAGCTGATGAATATCATCCTGCTACCAGGATTGAAGTCAGAGCCCCTCTATCACAGTTTGATGATGATATAGAGGTGGATGAAGAAGATAGTTGATGTCATGGGCTGATGGTTATGGCTGATGAAGAACCCAGCCATGACTAGCCTGGTCCAAGCAAGGTACTTTCTATATCCAAGTCTTCTTCTGAGTCAGGCTCTGACACTAGCCCAAATTCAAAAGCTCATTCATTAAATGATTAAGGAGATTCTGAGTCTGAGGAAGATGTCAATTCTATAATTAACAAATATGGTATCCTTTTGAGTGCTTTCAAGGAAAGCAAACTGCTGGCTAAAAAGAAAGCTAAGGAAATTGCTTCCCTTCAGCTTGCTTCTTCCCAGCATGCTGATTCAGCTTCACTGCTTAATTAGAAAATGAAAGAAATCAGTGAGCTGGAAACTATATCCTTCATTCAGATAGGTACCATAGAGTACCGGGAAAATAGAATAAGGGGCCTGGAAGTGCTGCCGGAGAGAGAGAAGAGAATAGTTGTTTGCTATTCAAAGCACAATTCAGTGCTTTCCTTGATAGACACCTTCTCCTCCAAAAAGGGTCAGAAGGGGTTGGGTTTTAAAGGAAGCACTAGAGTTTCCAATCCCAAAAGGAAGGGCAAAGCTCCAGTGCAGCCACTAGCCTCCAAGCCTCCTATTACTTTCAGGAGAGTTCTGCTACCTTCTAACTAGTATGATCAATAGAGTATCGATGGTCACTGTAAGAATGGTAGATCCACTGGTGTGAACAAAGATGTTCACTGCCAGGGTGGAAAATATAGCAAGGGTGCAAGTGCCTTCAAGACAGCCCATGAGGAAATCCAAATGGCCCATCATGGACCATTTGTGTTTGGTGCGTCAGCCCCTTCACACAAGGGTAAAGCTGAAGTCTATCCTCAGAATATTCCAACCCACTCTAAGACCAAGGGAAAGTCTGTCAGTAGACCATACTTTGGCATCTCTGAGGCCATCAAGAGCGTGATCTATAAAAAGAAGGCAGCTCTTGGAAGGGCTCAAGATATCCCAAGCACTTCTACTGCCAGACCCACCACTAGTCTGACTGGGGTTGGGAAACAAAAGAACAGGATTGTTGCTACACATTATAGACCAGCTCTTAAAAATGTATATTATTTATGAGTGCTGGTGTTATGGCAAAGTGGGCCACCATACTATAGATTGCTGGCACAATCAGAGTGTGCAGAGAGCTAATGTTGGCATGCCTGTCAGAAGAGTTGTAGGTAGGCATTATCAAACTAACATGCACCTAGGACCCAGTAAGTATTGGGGTCCTAAGGTTAACTGAATTATGTCTTGTAGGTTAGTCCAAGTGCCAATACCGCTATATGGTACTTGGACATTGGATGTTCCAGGCACATTACTAGAACAAGGAGCACACTGAAGGAATGTAGTCCAGTAAAGAATGGACCAAAGGTTATCTTTGGTGGCTCAAAAAAAGGAGTGACTAGAGGTTATGGTAAGATATCTACTGAAACAGTCTCCATCACAAAAGTAGCTTATGTGGAAGGGTTGCAACACAACCTGATAAGCATTATTCAACTCTGTGATCTAGGCTATGACATAGTATTCCACAAGGATGAGTCCTAGATTAGGAGGTTAAGTGACCAAGAGGTCATCTTAACAGGCACTGGGAGTCGAAATGTGTATTGTTTAGATTTTCTATATTTAAGTTAGGAATCCTCTATATACCTAGTTACAAATGAGAAAGCTTCTTCTTGTGTTCAGTGACAAAAGAGGCTAGCCCATCTGAATTATATAACCATAGACAAACTCTTTAGTGAGAGCTAGTTAAGAATGGTCCTAAGTTAAAGTTCACTAAGGAGGGTATCTGCTCTGCATGCCAAAGTGCAAACAAACCAATACCTCCTTCAAGAGCACTGACACCAAAGACTCAGTGAGGTGCTTATACCCCCTGTATACAGATCTGTTTGGTTCTATACTAGTTCAAAGTTTAGGTAGGAAAGTCTACACACTTGTGGTTGTTGATGATTTTTCCATATTTGCCAGAGTGTTCTTTCTAAGAAAGAAATCTGAAACACCTAATGTCTTCAAGACAATTGTTAAGCAAATTCAGAATGAATTTAACGGTACTGTGGTCAAAATTAGAAGTGACCATGGGATTGAATTTTAGTCTGAGTGCATGACAAGGTTCTGTGAAGGGCAAGAGATTTATCAAAAATTCTCCTCACCTAGAACACCCTAGCAAAATGGTATTGCTGAGCGGAAAAATAGGACTCTCATAGAGGCTGGTACAACCTTGTTAAGTTACTCATCCCTCCCAGAATACTTCTGGGCTGAGACAGTTAACACTGCATGTTATGTTCTTAATAGGGTTTCTATTACCAAGAGCCACAAGAAGACACCCTATGTGATCTTGAAGGGAAGAAAACAAAACCAGAGCTATTTCAGGATCTTTGGTTGCAAGTGATATGTGTTTAACAATGGAAAAACTCATCTAACTAAGTTTGCTGCCAAGTCCTATAAAGGGAACTTTGTGTCACAACCCGCATTTTTCTCCGAATTCAAGAAGTATCAGAGTATGAGAAAAACACGCGTCGTGATGCCACGTCGAGCAGGGGATAACTGTCGACGCTTAGGCGAACACCATCTAACTAGACTATGAAAATTTCTTAAGTTTAATGATTAGAAAATCGGATAAAATTTTAAGAGCCATATCCCTCGGCTCAGTGGATCATCTAGTCCACGGTTTAAAAACTATACTTATACGCAGCGGAAAATACTTTATTTATTTTTGACATCCTATGAGAGTGCATAAGTGACCCCCGAGGTCAACTTATACTATGCAAGACTCTAGATTTATATTATATTATAAGTAGGAAAATGGTCTTTTTACGTTGCTTGGAAAGTAATGTATGAGCTTTATAAAACATGCTGATCATGAGATATATATACATAATAGTGTTTGTTAGGTTTTAAAGTAACTAGCAACCTAGCAGAAAACTTCCCAAGAGCAAGTAGACTATCTCTAGAAAAGGTAGCAGTAAAAGAAATATATCTAGTATCAAAAGGTAAAACTACCAGTGGGCGCCAACAAACTGACACGAACCCACCGGCAAGTATGAATGTCTGTAAGAAAATAGGAAAACTACCTCACAACAGGAAGGGAAAGATCCCTATAACTCAAGGGATCACCAACAACACCACAGCAAATCTAGCCGTCTACTCTGCTACTAGTCAGAACCTGAGGCATTCAGAAAAGAAAAGAACACCTCAGCAAGTAAATCAAGAAAATACGAATTAGGGCATTAACATAAAATGGAACAAAGAGGGTAAGTAAACATGACAGTGAAAACAAACACTGCCCAAAGAAGCAAAAGTACACCAAGTACCAAGCAACAACACCAAGCCCTGCTCAAATCCTGCAGAGGCTACAAGGCAAAAGACAAGAAAAAGTTGCCACTATATGTTGCATTTAACAAGGAAGAAATACCTAACAATCCTAGTTTGTGAGGAATGGCAGTAGTAAATCATTATGGACCTGAGTTGGTGACCAAAAACAGTCCCCCAAACAAACAGTTCCAACTAAAAATAAAATTTCACTGTCAGCACAAAACCACCACAAACCCAGCCCGTACCTGGGATAAAAAGGGTGGCGGCCACAACAAGTGCCCAGCCCGTACCTGGGACTAAAAAGTGGCAGCCACAGCTCGCACACAAAACATCCCGCTCCTTTAGAGCGTCAAAACACCACAACCTGCCATAACCCACGATTCGGCCCTCAAAACAAAGGAGGAACAAAAGGCCGACACGACATTTCCCCTAGGAGGTAATCACTCGGGAAGAAAGGTAATTGAAAAGAAATAAATTTCTGCCTAAAGGAATCGTCGAACGCACCTCGACGATTTGCGTCGAGGGCGGGAAATATCGTCGAACTCAGGAAAATCGTCGAATGCAGCTGGACGATTTTCGTCGAATCACAGGACACGGGAAATCGTCGAACTCCGTTCGACGATTTGCCTTTCATCGATCACAGGTCACGGGTAAAATCGTCGAACGCCGTTCGATGATTTTCCTTAATTGCAGGCCACAAGAAATCGTCTAATACAGGCCACGGGAAAATCGTCGTTTTCGTCGGACCCAGAACTAAGGCACATCATCGAGCTCAGCTCGACGATAATCGTCGAACATGATCATCGATTTCTGTCGATCTAGCTGCATTGAGCGCACAAAAAATCCTGCACCTCCTACTTCGTTTTCGTCCAATCCCCTTAGCCTAATTCAAACCTATTACTGGTAATATAAGTATGAAGTCTCACTGCTATTAAATTCTAGGGTTGAAAGACTAGATACTACCCAAACAGAGGTTTTAACAGGGAACACTTTGAATGATTAACAAGGAACAATTTGATAAAAACAAACAAGACTACAGTACTCCAGCCGAAGATTTGAGTTTCAGAACTTGAGAGAATGCAAACAGAAACATAAAGGGGCATAATGGTTAATGATTGACATGCTTTTGACGGAAAAACAGAGTAAAATATTAATCTCGGGTAACAGTGAAAATTATAGCAAATATGACCATGAAAAGTACAAGAAAACTTGGCAAGGGTAGGAGCACCACTTGCCTCAATTCCAGAATTTATCTTGCACAGCCCTGCCTCTCTCTCTCGGCTCCAGCCGCAACAGCACCTAAACAGGAATCTAAGGTTTAATGGCGGAAAGGATCAAAGTAAAAATTCCGAGACCTCTAGAAACACCACGAAAATTGAATCTCTTATAGTAGGAAAGAAGGTCTAGGCGAGAGCACCCCAAATCCGCTTTCGGAATCGAATTCCGTCCACTAACGCTCCCAAAATCGGCGTCTGAAGGGTACAAGGTTGGCGATTTTACTTCCTCTCAATGGGCAGTGGTTATAACCTCAAGGAAGGAGACAATGAAAAGTCTGGATTTTGTCTAAGGCTTTATATATAAATGCATGGACGCGTCTAATCAGCCCTACCGCCTCTGGATTCAATTCAAGTTTCATTAATTAATTATTTGCATTATTATTATCAACACATCAAAATGACGCGAAAACCGAACCACCTCGGAATCCGATGAAATTTACACCGTAGCTAATTACCTATGCTACGAACGCAACGGCGAAGTCGAAATCAACTTTCGACGATCAAAACTCGGGTTATCACTACCCGAAGCCAAAACACAAGCATCCACCGAGAGGCCTCACCGGTCACCAAAAAAGACCCGGCTTGCTAGGGGATCTTGCCAAAAAGGCTACCAATAACCACATGAGGAACCTAAAGAGCTAAAACCACGCTCTAACAAACGACACATGCCGGAAACGCGTCAATGTAACGCCAAACGAGAATTAAATAATCGTAGAAAAATCGGGGGCGTTACACTTTGTTGGGTACAAATTAATAATAAGACATAGAATCTACAACTTAACTAGTCAAGTTGTAGAAGAGTCAATGTATGTTGTCTTTGATGAATCCAACATGATTAATAGTGAGCTGCCTAGCTCCTCTTCTAGTGTTGTAGGTACAGAGCTGATGATGGATAATCTAACCATCAAGGATGCCACTCCCATAGTCCAAGATGAAGGTGATGGAATGATCATTCCTAGAGAAGGGTAAGGCATACTTGAAGTGGTTGAAGACCAACCATATGAAGACAATGAAGATCAGAATGCTGATGGTAGATTGCCTCCAGCTGTCAGACATCTGAGGGACCATCTAGCCCACCAAATCATTGGTGATGCAAGTCATATAGTCCAGACCAGAAGTAAGAGTATCAACACAGCTCTCTACTCAAGTTTTTTGTCTCAAGAAGAGCCCGAGATGTTTGAAGAGGCAATCAAAGACTAGTTCTGGATTGGAGCAGTGCAAGAAAACTGAACCAATTGAAGAGGTATAAGGTTTGGAAGTTGGTTCCTAGACCACAAGGATAAAATGTCATAGGGACCAAGTGGATCTACAAGAACAAGTTGGATGAGAATGACATTATTGTCAAGAACAAGGCTAGACTGGTGGCTAAAGGATTCATGCAGGAAGAAGGGATAGATTTTGACAAGACATTTGACCCGGTAGCCAGATTGGAAGCAATATGACTCTTCCTTGCATATATTTCCTATCAAGGATTCAAAGTCTACCAGATGGATGTGAAGTCAGCCTTCCTGAATGAGGAAATAAAATAGGAGGTATATGTGGATTAACCACAAGGTTTTGTTTACCATAACTCTCCTAATTTTGTTTATAGGCTTAGGAAAGCTCTATAAGGGTTGAAGCAAGCCCCTAGAGCATGGCATGAGACTTTGTCTAGTTTCCTCATTGAGAACAAATTCTCAATGGGGGAAATAGACAAGACCCTTTTCCTAAGGGAATCTAAGGGAAAGATCATCCTAGTCCAAATTTATGTAGATGACATAATTTTTGGGTCTATTGATGACAACCTTTGCAGGAAGTTTGCTAAACTTATGCATGAGAAGTTTGAGATGAACAGTATGGGTGAGCTCAAGTTCTTCTTGGGACTCCAAGTAAGACTGACTGATGATGTTTTGTCCATATCCCAGTCCAAGTTTACCGGAGAGTTGATTAAGAAATATGGTATTTAGAATGACTCCACCATGACAACTCCCATGTAGTCAAGTATGCCTATAGGTAAAGATGAGGCAGGGAAACCTGTTGATGAGTCTTTGTATAGAGGGATAATTGGCTCCCTTCTATACCTGACTACTAGTAGGTCTGACATCATGTGTGCTATATGTGACTGTGCTAGGTTTCAGGCCTTCCCTAAAAAATCTCATTACTCTGTTACAAAGAGAATTTTGAGGTATCTTAAGGGAACACCAGATCTTCGCCTATGGTACCCTAGGAATAGGGATTTTGATCTAATAGGCTATTCAGATGCAGATTTTATAGGCTACAAAGAAGATAGGAGTGGTAATTCAGGTACCTGTCAGATCTTAGGTGGAAGACTGGTGTCATGGAGCAGCAATAAGCAAGTAAGTGTGATAATCTCAACTCCAGAGTAAGAGTACATTTCAGCAGGAAGCTGTTGTGCTCAGTTGTTGTGGATTCAACATCATCTTCAGGATTATAACATTGAGATTAGTAGAACTCCTCTTTATTCTGATTCTACTAGTGCTATTCCTATTACTAGGAAACTTGTCTCACACAGTAGGACTAAGCACATAGAAAATAGGTATCACTTCATTAGGGAACATGTGGAAAAGGAAGATATCAGCCTCAAGTTTGTACCCACTAACAAGCAAGTGGCTGACATCTTCACTAAGCCACTAGTTGAAGCAAACTTCAACACATTCAAATTTGAATTGGGTATGTTGAACTTAGTTTTGCTTCAGGTACTCCTAATAGTATTTTTTGGGTTGCAGGTTTGTTCTTTTTCATGCAGAATGAAAAGATCTTTAGTTGTATAAAGATTCTGGAGACATAAGTGCCTATCAGGAAGATGTGATAGAAGATGATTCTATTGAGGGGGAGAAAATAAAACAGTTGCATAAGCAAGTTCAGCCTTGTGAAGAGAGGAAGCTAGGTGCTACATTAGTTGATCTCCTGCACAAAGCTAGGGGAGAAGAAGATAAAAGGAAGACATACCTACCTGACTATTCTACGAAGTCAAAAAGGGGAAGAGAAAGGGGTGGATCAAGTTATGGATCACGGTTGATCAAGTTTTGGATCAAGTGGTATCAAGGCCAAAAGGATTGATCAAGCTCAATTGTGGCAGTAGGACAGGGGTAGCAGGGATGTTTCTAAACAGGGGGAGTAGGTAACCTTCTTGTAACTATTTTGTTGTAGTGTTTTATTCATGCAAATATAGTGTGCATGTCATTGACTAAGAAATTGAAGTGAGGTTTTGACTACATTAAATAGTGGGAGATTGTTGGGTCTATTGCACCCAATGTCCCTGATTTGTAAGAAGTAAAACAAGTCAATGATATATACCTAGTTGTATTTGATGTATGACTATGTTTCATGTGCAGGGTGAAAAATTGAAGAAATGACTAAGTATAAAAGTGTCGACACACTTCACAACTATGTTGACACCTTTGTAGGAGAAGTGTTGAGATCAGAAAGACACAAGACAACAGTGTCAAGACAACACTTCACTCGACAGTTCAAACAGCTGTGTCTAGGTAATTCAGATATATCGACACCTTGAAGATCAGGTCAGCTGTGTGGAGACAATTCAGTAATCTCGACACCTTGAAGATCAAGTCAGTAGTGTCGAGAGAAATCAGATATCTCGACACATTAAATCTCAGTATAGTAGTGTCGAGACAATAAAACTGTCTCGAGACAATGAATAGTAAAGTGTAGACTTAAAGATGTCGACACCCTGTAGAATGTAGCGTCAAGACAATTTAAATATCTCTACACAGTGAAGATTTAAAGTTTCTATCGAAGAAAATAGCTAAGTCCATAGGTGTTGAGTGATGTCAACTCTCTCAACACAATACAACATAATTCGTCGAGTATTGCTGCCTAAGTCAAAGCTGTAGAATTCTGTCAAAGAAAAATAAGCTAAGTCCAGAAGCATTAAGTGAAGCCAGTTCACCCAACGACATACTGATTCTGTCAACGCCATAGAATATATACTAGAAAATTCGTCTAAGTCCACAGGCATTGAGTGAGGGCAGTTCACTCAACTCTAGATGACCAAAAGCTTTGAGTCAAGCTCTAGCAGTTGCTGCCAAGTACAAGAGCATTGAGTGATCTCAACGCTCTCAACGCCATGCAGTGAAGAGGTAGAAAATAGTCTAAGGCAAAAAGCGTTGAGTGATGAAGCTACACTCAATGCTCTCAATGCCAAGGTTGCTGAAGAAGCAGAAATAGTCTATGGAAAAAAGCATTGAGTGATGAAGCTACACTCAACGCCTATGATGTAGAAAGAGCAGAAAGCTAAGCTAAGTATAAAAGCGTTGAGTGAAGGCCACTCACTCAATGCTACTCAACGCTAAGGCAGCTGCAAAATTGTCAAAGTACAGAATCGTTGAGTGATGGCCATTCACTCAGCGCCACTTAATGCCATTCAAATCCTGAGTGGATTCTGAGAATTTGGCTAAGACCACAAACGGGTGACATCAGCAAAAGTCAACAAAGTCAACGCAGTTCCAAATAGTTGCAGGAAAGTTACAGAATAGCGTTAATGGCGTCGATGGCCAGCTAGTTGTCTTCTTATGCAAAAGGAAAGTGAAATTCCAACAATTAAGGCAAGAACACCTAGAAAAGAGCCGTTGATCAGCGTATAATAAACAGGGAAGATTGGATGTGTCGACAAAAGTAATTAGAGTTTTCTGAATACGAAAAGCGGTAGAACTTCGTCTTCTCCCGTGCCATTAACATTGAGCCTGAAGCACAAGTTCTGATTAGTCAACCTGAAAGCACAAAGAGATAGCTGTTTGAAGAAAATACAAATCTTCATATTCATTATCTTCAACAGCAGATCAGAATCTTGATTCTGAGTTACTTCTAGCATAAGCAGCCTAGTACTGAAGACCTTGTCATCTTGTTGCGGTGAAGAAGATAGAGTTGAAATCTACTCAGCCCAGGAAGACAGACACATAAGTCTCTTTGGTGTCAAACTTCAAATCATCTTTTTTATTTTTTTTAGGATCCTTTGTAGGATCCATTTTGGACCTGAGTGTAGGGCTTAGTCCTAATTTCTAGGATCCTTTGGATCTGAGGTAGGTCTTAGTACCCGAGTGGTAGGTCTTGGTGAAGACTGAGAGGTCATGTGGGATTTGTGCTATAAGCTCTTAGGAGCCGAGTGTTGGTGTTGTGTCTCATCTAACACAATGTTAGAGAGGTGGGAGGGATAGTGGACGTACCCAAGATCGGGGAACCACTATAAATCAACTATGTCATCTATGATTGATCTTGAAAGACAAACTAACCTAATCACTAAGCACAAAAAATCAGTTAAGGTTTTAATAACTCAAAAGGAGATCTAAACCTATTCACCCGCCCTCTAGGTGTTTAGCTGACCTTGAAAACAAGACTTTCAGCTGCCCTTCACAGTTCCAGCTGATCTTTTCTTAAGAACTTTTTCTGGAAGCTGTGAAGAGGAAAGCTTGATGAAGTAGTGATCTGAAAGCAGGCTCGGAGGACTATTTCTCTGGATTTAAAGTTAGGCTGAATCTACTCAACCTAGGACGGGAAGAAGAAGCAGAACAACGGTTCTGCAAGTTACTTCCAGCACATACATAAGTTCATTGAAGATCTATTCTTACTACTGAGATGAAGTTAGGGCTGAGTTTATCTCAGCTCAGGAAGCAGCAAGGTCTATCCCTAGCAGCAGCTGCTGGAAGCTGAAGAAAGATAGTTGGTGGCATTCACACCTGCACTAGCAAATTCATAGGAAATATCTAAGGAAAAAGAAGCAACAGAGGGTCAACCCTAGCTACAACACTTCTCTACCCAGGCATAATAAATTTTGAAGATCAATTTCTGGAGTTGTGAAGAAGAAGATTTGATTGAGTGACTCCCAGTCCAGGAAGTTAGACTTAGAGATCATGTCTCTGTAGTCATATTTCACCAACCCACTTTCATCCTGTAGGATCCTTTTGGATTTGAGCTGTAGGCCTGGATATATAAAGGCCGAGTGTAGGATCTGCTTGGAGATCTGCGTGTAGGGCCTGTGTGCCTAAGGTAGGGATTTGTCCTAAAAGTAGGATCCGGTTTGGATATGAGGTAGGGATTTTGAGCCTGAGGTAGGAGAGTCATTCTCTTTGAGTGTAGGACCTTTGGGTTTGAGGTAGGATCCAGTTTTAGATCTGAGGTAGGGCTGTCCTCCCAACCTGAGTTGTAGGGCCTTTGGGCTTGAGGTAGGTGATCTTTATATCACTGAGTTGTAGTGCTTTGTGCCCGAGCTGTAGGTCTTGGAGGAGACTGAGTGGTCCTGCGGGATCATGTTGTAATATTTTAGGAGCCGAGATTGGAGAAGTGTCTTGTCCAACAAGCTGTTAGAAAGGTGGGAGGGAAAGTGGATGTACCCATAATTTGGGAACCACTATAAACCTTGTGTGTGTTTTGTATGATTTTCTTGAAAACAATTACCCCCCTCTAGGTGATTTAGCTATTCTTGAAATTAAAGACTTTTAGAAACAATGCTTTTCCTTCAATAGAGATGAGACTTCGTCCTTCTCCAGATGACGGCCAAACCGTAGAATGCAATATTCTCCTTAGTTGTATCCCCGGGAAAAGTGACACGCGCTTTTATACATTTTGAATAAATAAGCTACCATCGACAGTAGATGTAGCGCCTGACAGTTGGTCGATGCTTGGGGATATGACAGCTGTCTCGTAGATTTGGAAAAATATCTGAATAATTTTTTTCGGCTTTTTTGTGCTATCACGGCATAGTTCAAAGCTATTGTCTGGTAGTAGCATGATGACTCGGTGCTCGTTGAGAGAGCTAGCGACATACGGTAAGCCTAGCGCCGAACAGTAGTCTACAAAGCACTTGTCCTGAATTAAAATTCTGAATCTAGCATGGGTAGTAGTGCTAGCGCTCGACGATAGGTGCCAGAACTTGATTTTCTCCTTCTTTTATACCTGTAAACCTACACACTATACCCAACACTCGTATGATCAAATACTACACGAGATTTGATATTGTCAAAGTAAAAATATACAAACTGTAACACTCCCATCCATCGTATGACATATAACAGAAGGTCCAGCTGGAACCCGGCGCCATATACCACAGACAGACGGAAGGATTACGTATTAATAACCAAACTATCCAATTAAGACTACTCGTCCTAACACAGAGCATTCTAGCGGAAGCTTTTAAAAGTAGAAAGAACCCAAACTGAAAAATCAATTTACATGAATGTCCACAATCACTACCACTGGAATGAAAAAACAATACACTGAAAGATACATGGCCTTATAGCCTTACAATAGTTCACTTATCAAATAGTGTCTTACATACATCGTCTCGCAGGCCGGTCACACATGAAAAAATAAAACAACTAAACGCTAAGGCCTTCGAGGGCCAGCACGGCAACATGGGCTCCAGCCCGCTATTTTGCATTCGGCTCCGCAGCACCTGCATGCAACATTCCACCGCACTGTGGCAAACAGACAACGGTCAGCTAAAGCCGACCAAATTATAACAACCAAGTCCCTTTCTCGGGACGACGGTGCTCCTTCCCTGCTGAAAGAAATTGTACCTAATCACCTAGAGGGGGGGGGGGTGTGAATAGGTGACCTTCATCTTTTTAAACTTTTAGGCAGAATTAATCACAGAATTCACAGAACTTTAAACAGCAACACAACAAACACAGAATTAGTCACACACAAAGTACACACAGTTTTTATAGTGGTTCCCCAAGGTCTGGGTACATCCACTTTCCCCCTTCGCCTATCTAGTAGTGTACTAGATTCAGCCAAACTTCTCCACTACTCCTCAGATCCTCAGATCTTACAGCTCAGAACCCCAAACATGTTCCTACAACTCAGAGTGATCCCACTCCTACAACTCAGGCACACAGCCCTACCACTCAGTCTTCACAAAGACCTACACTCAGCCTTCACCAAGGCCTACACTCAGCCCTCAATAAGGCCCACACTCAGAGAAATGAATCTCCTACACTCAGTCACACAGGCCCTACCACTCAGCCTTTATAATTTCAGGCTTACAACTCAGATCCCTTAGGATCCTACAAGAAATTAAAATTACAAAGTATATACCCACAACTCAGAATGAGAGAGAAGAGTTGACTGGTTTCTTGATGAGCTCTTGGAAGAACTTTGCTGAGATCAACCTCCCTTGGCTTTCTTCAAAGCTTTTTGAATTAGAACACAGTAGGGTCGAAACTCTATGCAGATGATCTTCAAACACTGCTGACTTAAGAATCAGATCTCAATCTGAAACTTTCTTCACAGCCTGGTTCAACAACTATCTTCTTAGAAGGAGCTCTCTCTCTCCAACTTCTTAGATCTTCTGATCACTTCAACTGATTGATGCAAATCATCTTTTCTGTCGAAGGAGAAGGGTCTTTATATAGACTTTCTCCAAGGTAACCGGCTGTTCCGGTTTCTAACAACTTTCTGACAGCTCTGACAGTTGCAGTAGACCGGCTGGAATGGCAGCTGTCAAGTCATCCAGTCACTTCTTGAATTTTCTGTAACTGTCTGAAAGTGTCTATACAGTCAGTCTTTAAGTGTCGAAACTGATAGACTAAGTGTCGACACAAGTAGACTAAGTGTCGACACTAGCCTTCATGGTGTCGACATAAATCCTTGTGTTGTAGAATCTGCTTCTCGACACTGCTTCTTTAGAATGTGTCGAGACCGATCATGTGTGTCGACACAAGTCCTTCTTCTTTGATACTTAGTTGATTTCTGCTAAGTGTCGACACTACTCCTTATGTCGACACATCTTCTTGTGTTGAAACTAGCTAAGTGTCGACACATTTTCTTAGTGTCGACACATGCCTTCTGTGTTGATACTTTTGCTGAGTGTCGACACATCTCCTTTGTGTCGACACATTCTTCATGTGTTGAGACTTTTGCTGTGTGTCGACACATCTCCTTTGTGTCGACACATCCTTCTTGTGTTGAGACTTTGATGAGTGTCGACACATGTTCTTTGTGTCGACACTTATACTTAGACTTTCTTGAAATTTGTTGAGTGTCGACACAGCCTCCTAGTGTCGATACTTGTAATTGAACTTTGTTGATGTTTTGCTGAGTGTCGACACAGCCTCCTAGTGTCGACACTTTTGATGTCGACAAAGTTCCTCTCGGTGTCGACACTGCTTCTAAGTGTCGACACAGATTCTTTAGACTTTTCTTCATTGTGTGTCGACACTGCCTGTATGTGTCGACTCTTTCATTCTGGTGTCGACTCTACATCCCTGGTGTCGACATAATTACTCCAAGTGTCGACACAGCTTCTCTGGGTGTCGACACAAGTCTTCTTAAGTGTCGACACTTTTCTTCTAGGTGTCGACACATGGACTTAGAAACTTTTAAACTTTCCCTACAATTACTTAACCTGCACACATCAACTCAAAAACACATCAAATACACCATAATGTATATCATTAAGTAGGGTGAGGCTTCTTCAAATCTGGTACATTTAATCCAATGTACCCAACAATCTCCCCCTATTTGGAGAAGTCATAACCCTTAGTCAATGATATACACCATACATAACAAATTCACAGTATGATGTAAAACAATATTAAATGATAGGGTAAGTACATAAACATGTATAAACAAAACATGTATAAACAAATATCTCAGAACAGTAATGTAGTAGATTTAACACATATCACATTGTTCTAACAACTTCAACATTTTCATTATCCAAAAGTTTACAGGGAATGCAACTGATTACACATAGTAAACTTAAGAAAAATTTCTATCCTAAGGCAGCTCAGGCTCCTTGATAACTATGCCCTTTCTAGATTGAATCTTTGCTTGAACTAGGGCTTCAGTATCTTCAGCAGCAGCAGACTTCTTCCCTTTAAGATCTTTCTTCTTCAATTCTTCAGCCTTTATCTTTTGCCTTTCAAAATAATGATAAGACTTTGGGAAGTACTTGTTAGGCTCCTAAGCAGTAGGAGGTAGCTTTCCCATCTTAGCCTTTCTTCTATATTAAAGAATAGCCTCTTGCCTGTTCTCATGTTTCCTCCACTCCTGTTCAGAGTACCATTTGCCTCTATCCAGAATATTATCTTTAGCAGCCTTCCAAGCAGTCAAAAAGATATTCCTGGAGGTGGGGCTACATTGTTCAAAATCAGGTCTCAATTCAGCTTGCTCTCTGAATCTCGTCTTAGACAATTGAGTCTCTTGTTCCTTTAATAAGGCCTCTTTCTCTTTGAGTATTGCCTCTGGCACAGGCTGGACAACTTTCTCTATGATGACATTCTGATTTCCCTCAGGAGGGCTATACATTGACTGTATATCTTGATGTGTCATATCAAAGTCTGGTGGAGGGTATATCACTTGAGCTACTTCAGCTTGCTTTCCTCCAAGATATGCATGATTAATCCCAGACTCTGTAACATTATCATCATCACATAATGGTGGATATCTAAGGGTGTCTCTGATGGAATTTGAAATCCATTTGGCATGATCAGAGCCTGCCTTGACTAATACCCTCTCCCCTTTTATGACTTCTCTCTCAATGTGATCCCTCAGATCATCTTTTTGAAACCTTATCTGTGCATTCAGATAGTTTACTCCATCTTTGTAGAAAAGTTTCAACCTTTGGAGCTTTTCAGTGATTAGCTTCCGGGAATCATGGATGGCAGAACTAACAACAGTGAGACCTTCTTGTAATGCCTTATCAAAGTCTGCCTTGGTTGTAGTACTTGCTATAGTTTGACCAGAAGCTATATTCTTCATTTCAGTTACTATTGCATTATGAGAAGCTGTCAAATTATCATTCATTTTCAGCTGATTCTCCAGGACATAGCCTTGTTTTAGTGCAATATCATCCACTTGTGGTTTGATCTTATCCTGATGAGTGGCCAGATAGACTACTGTATTTCCTCCCTTATGGAAGCAGTCAGTCATTTCTTTCTTGTTCAGATTCATTTCAAATCTGATTAACTTGATGTCTTTGGCCAGATCAAATTGCAGTGACTTATGCCCTTCATCTATATACTTTTCTATAGCTTGCCATTGCTCATCCAGCTTTACCTGCAATGCCACCATCAGTGAACTATAGTCATTAGATGGTGCAGGCTGTGGTGTAATTGTTTGTAAAGCCTTTTTGTAAGTCTGGCTTCTTCTTTTGAAGACCTGGAACTTCCTCTTCTTGGCTCTAACAGCCTCTTCATCTTCAGATGCAGATGTGCTAGCTATATCAACCCCGTCCTTAGGGCTAGAAGGTAAATCATTATCAGTCCTAGGAACCTGCTCAACATCCTTTGGCATTTCATGTTCTTTATTTGCTGTCTCCTCTTGAGACCTAACCTGCTCCCCCTGAAGATCTACCTGCTCCCCCTCAACAGCTGCTTTTTCCACTTCAAAGTCAGTCTGTATTAAGTCTGGGAACAGCTCTTCTAGTGTAAACTCTTGTTGAGGTTGACTTGGTGAATCTCTTTTCTTAGGAGCATCTAATACTTCTTTATCATCTACATATGTGTCCTCCATGACAACATCCTGAGGTTGACTAAGAATCTGAGGTTGCCGATTAACATCAGATAATGTGTCAGTCATAACTTTATTCTCAATAGGGAAATCTAGTTGGTTGATTTCAGTTATTACCTCAAGTATAGTTTGGGTAGCCCTTTCACTCTCTAAGGGAGTTGGCTCATCCACCAGTAGAGGCTCCCCCTGGAGTGGATCCAGGTGAACTGGGCTAGCTGAGGGTAGCTCCCCCTGCCTCTGAGCTTCTACTTGTCTTGCTGGAGACTGTCCAGCATTCCTTCCTTGTTCATCATCGGAACTAAATACTACTTGCTCTTCAGAGCTGCTGGAGGATTCCTGAGCCAAAGGGGCTGTCTTCTTCTTCTTTTTCTGGGGTGTTTCCTTCTCTGGAGTAGGCATTTCTTTGGTCAATACTCGATCCCACCTAGAGAAGATTCTCAAATCCATTCTCCTTATGTGATTGATCTTGGAACCTGCAGCTTGGTTCATCACATCTGGAATACTTCCAGCTAGATATAAACTCAGTATTCTACCCAGATTGGGCTTCTTCGTACTCTCTTTTATCTTATCAAACATAACTGTAGACCAATCAGTATCTAGTTTGATGATAATTCTTGTCATTAGACTGAACATATGAGCAGATATTCTATCATGTCCTCCAGGTTTGCTCAGAATGACCTTGCCAACAATTTCAGATAAGAATTTACCCGGCATGTTCATTCCTTTTCTGTTGAATACAGATCCTATCTTCTGGTTAGAATCAAGTCCACACCATCTCAGTGCCTCTCTAGTCGTAGAAACTGATACATCTTCCTCTTCCTTTGTCCTTGGTAGTTGAAGAACTTTTCTTAGACTCTTAGGAGAGACCTTCACCTTTGCCCCATGAACTCTGGACCTAATCTTGAGTCCTGATTCATCTAGAGTTGCTCCATTCAGAAATTCGAGGACTTCCTTCTTCCATATCTTGATCGGTTCTGATACAAGAAATTCTAACCCAGTCTCTTCTATTAGGGTTACTACACCTTTGATTTCAGGTTCTGCGTCATCAAAGGCGTGACACACGAGCTCATATCCTTCATTTATGTTCTCTTCTAGCTTGGGCGCCATTAGAGTTTGAAGAAATTTGAATTTAGAGAAGAGAGATGTCGACACAAAAGTGTGGTCTCGAAACTTTGGTGAGCGTGTCGACAAACAATGACGAAAACCTATTTATACCTTTCTAGAATTGAAGATGAAAGGGCGCGTCAAAATACTTAAATTGTTTTGACACTGTGGAAAAGTGTCGACACTGAATTATAATGTCTCGACAACTATGTGTCGACATAAGTAAAGTAGACAGAATATATGTGTCGACACTTGTTTATGTGTCGACGCCACTTAGCTTGACACTGAGTCGAGACTTTACTAGTCTAATTTAGTGTAAATCCTAAGTGTCGACACCACCCTGGATGTGTCGACACCTACACTGCATGTGTCGACACTAATTCTCTGAAGTGTTGACACAGACTTTCTAGATGTGTCGACACCATTTCTCTGAAATGTCGACACCTCTTCTATGTGTCGACACAGACAACTCTGTGTGTCGACACCATTTTACTTAGCCAATTTTTGTAAACTATTCTAAGTTTATCATCCTTAATTCAATTTTAAATTTATTGAATTTGGTTTCATCTAAGGGCTTAGTATACATGTCAGATAGCTGATTATCTGTATTAACATACCCTAGTGAAATATCTCCTTTTTCCACATGTTCTCTTAGAAAATGGTACTTTAATTATATGTGCTTAGTCCTACTATGAGAGATAGGATTGTTTGCAATAGAAATAACACTAGTAGAATCACAAAAAAAAGGTGTTCTACTTACTTGTATACCATAATCTTCTAGCTGGTGTTGTATCCATAGTAGTTGTGCACAGCAGCTTCCTGCAGCAACATACTCTGATTCTGCTGTGGAGATAGCCACACTTGTTTGTTTCTTGATACTCCATGATATCAGCCTTCCACCTAGGAATTGACAGGTACTTATTGTACTTTTCCTATCGTCCTTGCAGCCTGCAAAATCTGCATCTAAATAACCTGTCAGTTCAAACTCTCCATTCCTAGGGTACCAAAGGCCCAGATAAGGTGTGCCCTTTAGATATCTCAAAATTCTTTTGACTGCTGTCAAATGAGATTCTTTAGGGCAAGCTTGGCATCTAGCACAGACACATGTAGCATACATGATATCTGGTCTACTAGCAGTCAAATACAATAGGGAGCCAACTATCCCTCTATACAAAGTCTCATCTACAGATTTCCCTGCATTATATTTGCTTAGAGACATGCTTGACCCCATAGGAGTTTTCAGGGTATTGGATGATTCCATACCATACTTCCTTATCAACTATTGGGTGAACTTAGACTGGCATATGGATAAACCATCCTCAGTCTCTCTAACTTGGAGACCCAAGAAGAACTTAAGTTCCCCCATACTGCTCATTTCAAATTGTCATTGCATTAGTTTTGCAAACTTTCTGCAAAGACAACTTTCTGTAGACCCAAATATGATGTCATCTACATATATTTGGACTAAGATTATCTTGCCTCTGGATTCCCTAAGGAATAGAGTCTTGTTTATTTCCCCCTTGTGAATTTATTCTCAATGAGGAAACTAGACAGGGTTTCATACCAAGCCCTAGGGGCTTGTTTTAACCCATACAAAGCCTTCCTAAGTCTATAGACATAATTAGGTTTGATAGAATCAACAAAAACTGATGGCTGTTCTACATAGACTTCTTCTTTCAGATTTCCATTCAGAAAGGCTGACTTAACATCCATTTGGTATACTTTAAACCCTTGATAGGTTGCATAAGCCAGGAACATCCTTATAGCTTCCAGTCTGGCTACTGGAGCAAAGGTTTGATCAAAGTCAATACCTTCTTCCTGCCTATAACCTTTTGCAACCAGTCTTGCTTTGTTCTTTATAATAACTCCATGTTCATCCAACTTGTTCCTAAAGATCCACTTAGTCTCAATAATGTTGTGGTCTTTTGGTTTAGGAACTAGCTCCCAGACATTGCATCTTTTGAACTGGTTCAGCTCCTCTTGCATAGCCTCAATCCAATGAGGGTCTAGGATTGCTTCTTCAAAGTTCTTTGGCTCTACTTGGGATAGAAAGCTGGTGTAAAGAACTGAACTTAGATTCCTGCTCCTTGTTTGTACCCCTTGTTTGAGATCACCAATAATTTGATTGGCTGGATGATCTTTTAGATGCCTATTTGCTTTAGGCAGCCTGTCTTCAGGTTGTACTCCTTCAGCTTCTTCAACTTGCTGCACCCCTTGGTCTTCTTCTGCATCAGGTGCATGTAGTACTCCCCCTGGACAGCAGCCACTATCATCTACTTGCTGACTTGCAGTAGAACCTTCTTCAATAGTAAGCTTGTCCATCTTCTCAGTCACACCTATGGAGCTGCAAAACTTCTAGATAATTCATTGTTAATGAGTCTAGCTTCATCAAACACTACATGTACTGACTCTTCTACAACTTGAGTAGTCAAGTTGTAGACCCTATAAGCCTTACTGTTGTTGCTGTACCCAACAAAGATCCCCTCTTGAGATTTGGCAACAAACTTGGTTAAGTAAGACTTACCATTATTAAGTATATAGCATTTACAACCAAAGATCCTAAAATAGGATAGATTTGGTTTTCTGTCCTTCACAATCTCATAGGGGGTCTTATTGTGACTCTTGGTGATAGTAGCCCTATTAATTACATGACATGCAGTGTTTACTGCCTCAGCCCAGAAATATTCTGGGAGAGATGTGTCACTTAATAGGGTTCTACCAGCCTCTATCAAGGTTCTATTTTTCCTTTCAGCAATGCCATTTTGCTGAGGTGTTCTTTGTGAAGAAAATTCCTGAAAAATTCCAAATTCTTCACACTATTTTGTCATACTGTCAGACTGAAATTTAGTACCATGATCACTTCTGATTTTGACCACTGTACTGTCCAATTCATTTTGAATTTGTTTAACAAATTTGTATAAGATACTTAGAGTTTCAGATTTCTGTCTAAGGAAGAACACCCAGGAAAACCTTGAGTAGTCATCTACAACCACAAATGTGTAGACCTTCCTACCTAGGCTGTGAACTGGCATAGGACCAAAAAGATCCATATGCAAGAGGTATAAGCATCTCACAGTATCTTTGTTCTCAATGCTATTAAAGGTGGATCTGATCTGCTTGCCCTTTTGACAAGCTGAGCATATCCCATCCTTAATACACTTAACCTGAGGACAATTCCTCACTAACTCTTTACTATAGAGTTGACCAATTATCTTATAGTTAAGATGGGCTAGCCTCTTGTGCCATTTGACACAATAAGAGACTTTCTCATCAGCTACAAGACACACAGGAGAAACATTGTTCTCACACATAATGTCTAGACAATAGACATTTATCTTCCTATAACCTGTCAGAATGATCTTTTGATCATTTGACCTCCTGATATGACAACCATCTTTGACGAATGAGATGTCATATCCTAATTCACTCAGCTGACTTATACTAATGAGGTTGTGTTTCAAACCTTTAACATAAGCCACTTGAGTAATTGTAATAAGGTTGCTAGAAATGTTACCAAAGCCTTTGATGATTCCTTTTTCAGAACCACCAAAGGTGACCTTAGGACCATCCTTGATTGGTGTATAGTCCTTTAGCAATCCCCTAGTTCCAGTCATGTGCCTGAAACATCCACTGTCCAAGTACCATATTGGGGCATGGTCACTTGGACTCACCTGCAAAACAGATTAGTTAACCTTAGAACCCAAAGAATTCTTGGGTCCTTGGTGCTGGTTAGTTTTCCTCTTAACAAAACTACCTGTAGCTTTTCTAGCAGGCAGATTGCTACTCACCTTGACACTTGAATTGTGCCAACAGTCTATGGCAAAGTGGCCTACCTTGCCATAACACCAGCACTTAAATCTGTTGTACCTTTGTTTAGGCGCAACCCTGGTTGTTTTCTTTACAGCAGGCTCCTTGTTGAGTACTAGGGCTTTGCCCTTAGACTTGGACTTTATAGTACTGGCAGGTTTTGTAAACCCCAATCCAGTTTTACCCTTTTGATGTACAAATTCATCTATCAAAGGTAAAACAGATTTTGGTTTAGAAAACCTTGCTACAATATCTCTCTCTTTCTGAAGACTAATCTCCAGATTTCTAATTTGATCATTTTTAAATGTTATAGTCCCCATCTGAATAACAGTAATGGGCTTCAGTCTGCTATTTCATTTAATTTCTGATCAATCAACTTATCAAAATCTATTTCAGCTACTTTAAGACTAGCAATCTCCTTAGCCTGACTCTTGGCCAAGGATTTGCTTTTCTTCAAAGCTTGCAACACTACCCTATATTCATCAATCAACTGATGAATGTCTCCTTCAGATTCATATCCACTAACATCACTTGATGCTGATGTATCTGAATCTGACTCAGTACTAGAAATTGAACTAGCAGAACAATTTTGTACCTGACTTAGTCCAGGCTGATCCTGGATTTTGTTTCCTTCTGATAAGGCCATCAGTCCCTGGCACTGATTGTCCTCATGCTCATATATATAGTTCATTAACTGGATGAACTCATCTTCCTCTTCTTCAGCAAACAGTCCAATATAAGCTTCAGCTTCTGAATCAGTTTCTGAAGAAGACATATCAGACAGACTTTTGTCCTTCTTAGCAACAAAGGACCTTTCCTTTTTGCCCTTGATCTGAGTCTTCTTCTTATCAGTTGACTCTTTCCTCTTCTCTGGACAGTCAGCAACAACATGTCCTTGTCTGTTACAACAATAACAAACTATCTTTGAAGATAAAGTTTTACTTGACTTGGGCTTTCTCCTGTCATTCTTTGATGACTTCTGTGAAGTGGATGGCTTAGACCTCCACTGTTTCTTCTTTAGAAACTTCTGAAAATGTCTAGTGAAGGCTGCAAAGTCTTCATCACTCTCACTGCTTTCAGAATTCTTACTTTCTGACTCATTTGTCTCTGTCTCAGCAACTTTTGGAGGTGGAGATGGAGACTTGCTTTTATATTTCCTAGTGGCTTCAGTCTTGAAAGCCACAACTCTTTCTTTGTGCTCAACTCTTGTAGTCTTCTCCTCCTCCTTCCTTACCATTAACTGCATCTCATATGATAACAGTTTTCCAAACAATGTTGGAGGAGGAATGTCTGCTAATTTGGCCATTTCCCTTATGGCACAAATCTTGGTGTCCCAGTCCTTTGTCAGGGACCTCAAGAACTTATCATTCAATTCATAATTGCTGAATTCTCTTCCATAAGACATCAACTCATTGACAATCTTATAGAATTTCTTGTAACACTCAGTTATGCTATCAGACCTGCCTTGCCTGAAGCACTCATACTCTTGGTTTAATAAAGACTTCCTGTCTTGTCATACCTCTTCTGAACCCTCCATATAGACTATCAGTGTGTCCCACATTTCCTTTGATGTTTTACAATGAATCAGATTATGAAATGTGACATCATCAATTGCACTTACTATAATATTCTAGGCCCTCTTGTCCATGGTGGCCAGAATAATTTCATCCTTAGTCATTTCAGAATAGTATTTTGGAGTTATCTGATTTGCATCCAGAACAGATACTTTCATTGGCACATATGACCCTTCTTTGACTGTGATATAGATTTTAGGGTCAGAGGCTTCCATAAAAAGTCTAACCCTTTCTTTCCAAATGCCAAAAATTTCCTTTGTACAGATTGTCAACTTCATGGATCCTAGCTCTTTGTGATTCTCAGTTGAACCCATTTTCTTGATTCTTGATTATACTGAATCTGCCAACAGGATATTTACTCAGACTGTTATGTCCTTTTTGAGGAACCTTGCTTTGATACCACTTGAAAGAAATTGTACCTAATCACCTAGAGGAGGGGGGGGGGTGAATAGGTGACCTTAATCTTTTTAAACTTTTAGGCAGAATTAATCACAGAATTCACAGAACTTTAAACAGCAAATACAGCAAACACAGAATCAGTCACACACAGAGTACACACAGTTTTTATAGTGGTTCCCCAAGGTCTGGGTACATCCACTTTCCCCCTTCGGCTATCTAGTAGTGTACTAGATTCGGCCAAACTTCTCCACTACTCCTCAGATCCTCAGATCTTACAGCTCAGAACCCCAAACAGGTTCCTACAGCTCAGAGTGATCCCACTCCTACAACTCAGGCACACAGCCCTACCACTCAATCTTCACAAAGTCCTACACTCAGCCTTCACCAAGGCCTACACTCAGCCATCAACAAGGCCTACACTCAGAGAAATGAATCTCCTACACTCAGGCACACAGGCCCTACCACTCAGCCTTTATAATTTCAGGCTTACAAATCAGATTCCTTAGGATCCTACAAGAAATTAAAATTACAAAGTATATAACCACAACTCAGAATGAGAGAGAAGAGTTGACTGGTTTCTTGATGAGTTCTTGGAAGAACTTTACTGAGATCAACCTCCCTTGGCTTTCTTCAAAGCTTCTTGAATTAGAACACAGTAGGGTTGAAACTCTATGTAGATGATCTTCAAACACTGCTGACTTAAGAATCAGATCTCAATCTGAAACTTTCTTCACATCCTGGTTCAACAGCTGTCTTATTAGAAGGAGCTCTCTCTCTCCAACTTCTTAGATCTTCTGATCACTTCAACTTATTGATGCAAATCATCTTTTCTGTCGAAGGAGAAGGGTCTTTATATAGACTTTCTCCAAGGTAACCGGCTGTTCCGGTTTCTAACAACTTTCTGACAGCTCTGACAGTTACAGTAGACCGGCTGGAATGGCAGCTGTCAAGTTATCCAGTCACTTCTTGAATTTTTTGTAACTGTCTGAAAGTGTCGAGACAGTCAGTCTTTAAGTGTCGACACTGATAGACTAAGTGTCGACACAAGTAGACTAAGTGTCGACACTAGCCTTCATGGTATCGACATAACTCCTTGTGTTGTAGAATCTGCTTCTCGACACTGCTTCTTTAGAATGTGTCGACACTGATCATGTGTGTCGACACAAGTCCTTCTTCTTTGATACTTAGTTGATTTCTGCTAAGTGTCGACACTACTCCTTGTGTCGACATATCTTCTTGTGTTGAAACTAGCTAAGTGTCGACACATTTTCTTAGTGTCGACACATGCCTTCTGTGTTGATACTTTTGCTGAGTGCCGACACATCTCCTTTGTGTTGACACATTCTTCATGTGTTGAGACTTTTGCTGTGTGTCGACACATCTCCTTTGTGTCGACACATCCTTCTTGTGTTGAGACTTTCATGAGTGTCGACACATCTTCTTTGTGTCGACACTTATACTTAGACTTTCTTGAAATTTGTTGAGTGTCGACACAGCCTCCTAGTGTCGACACTTGTACTTGAACTTTGTTGATGTTTTGCTGAGTGTCGACACAGCCTCCTAGTGTCGACACTTTTGATGTCGACAAAGTTCCTCTGGGTGTCGACACTGCTTCTAAGTGTCGACACAAATTCTTGAGACTTTTCTTCATTGTGTGTCGACACTGCCTGTATGTGTCGACACTTTCCTTCTAGTGTCGACTCTGCATCCCTGGTGTCGACACAATTACTCCAAGTTTCGACACAGCTTCTCTGGGTGTCGACACAAGTCTTCTTAAGTGTCGACACTTTTCTTCTAGGTGTCGACACAAGGACTTAGAAACTTTTAAACTTTCCCTGCAATTACTTAACCTACACACATCAACTCAAAAACACATCAAATACACCATGATGTATATCATTGAGTAGGGTGAGGCTTCTTCAAATCGGGTACATTTAATCCAATGTACCCAACACCTGCATATCATTAGCTCAGCTAAACAATTATGTATAAACATACTACACCACAGGTGTAGGCTCGCACGGCCAAACACCCCGTACACTCAGGGCACATTAACAATGAATCCTCACACTTCAGCGTCTTCACCACCACCCCCTGGATGGCAACAACATGAGCATTTTAGACTTCCTGACCACTGTCTAAGGCTCCCGACTATGCCAATGGCCAGTCACCTTTTCAGGTCTCTCGCACCGAACCACATAACCCAGGTCCAATTCCACTTGCCCATTGCTCAACCGCGTAGTTCACATTAAGACGTACGCACGGGCCAAGCTTCTCTCGGATCCTAATATTCCAATCAATCACATAACCCAGTTATGTTCAAGGCCGGTTACCAGACCGCCAAGTTAGCAGAACAACGATTCTGCTCAGTTTTCTGGGTGCGCCATGGATCTAACCTCCAAGGATCCCTGCTGCAATCTACCGCGTAGAAACCCGAAAACCCAAAGCATGGAGTCTTCTCCGGCAAGTCATAATAAATGCAACATCACCGATCCAGACCAACATGTCCGGGTAGGCTTGACACAATGCCTATGCCCGTACTTCGATTCTGGACTCTATATACAATACGAGGGGGACTATTCCAGTCAACCCCAAGGAACACCGCACACTTGCCGCACACTCGTGGGAGCGGGTTTTCCCTATGCAAAAAGGAAGAGCTTCACATGCTCAAGAAGAGAATTGTTACCCTTGTAGTGAGCTTTGGCGCCATGGAAAAACTACATGGATGGAATCTTCGCAACGAACTTTCCTCCACGGATCCGCTCTCAGATCTCAAAACGGTACTCCGATGCTCCGCCGGCGGCCGGAATCCTCCTTCTTCTTCCTCCTCTCTCTAACTCCTTGGAAAGAGAATAGTTTGGAGAAAATGAAGAATTAACTCCCACATTCCCGGCCTTAACAGAGCACGAAACCGTCTGAACCATTGGATCTTACTTAAAGTAAATGGATGGCTCAGATCTGCACAAAAATCCCCAGACCTGGGCCGAACACGGCCTCGCACACGGCCGTGTCCCAGGCCGTGTGCCTTGATCGAGGAACGATCGTCGAACGCAGGACAACCACACGGGCAAAGACATGCCCTTGTCTCACCTGACACACCCGTGTCGGATCCTCGAGACGCCCGTGACCAGAGGCATGTCACATATAACCGGCACGCCAATCGACACGACCCTTGGAAACACGGGTACATACACGGGTAGGCACACGCCCGTGTCCAATGACACGCCCGTGTCATTAAGCCATGTTCCTTGCCGTGTCCTTCTCGGGATAAAATCGGCCAAAACACCATGCCATACACGGCCTTGGACACGTCCGTGTCCTAGGCCGTGTACCCCTATACAGGCAACAAAATCCATTTTTACGCAACCAACTCAAATATAATTGTCGGGGCGTTACAAATCTCCCCCACTTAAGGAATTTCATCCCGAAATTAAGTAAAGGTACACAAAATTACAAGTTACCTGAACGGAATAACTCGTTGTATTCTTCCAACATAGTTTGCTCTCGCTCCCAAGAAAGCTCCTTACGTCCGCAATTATCCCAACGGACTTTAACCATTCAGATATCCTTGTTGCGGAGTCGCTTGACTTCAACGTCTTCTATACGTATATGCTTGACCTTTGTCGTCAACTCGTAATAAACTGGCACTTGATCAACCGCAACTATCTGCGAAGGCTCTTGCACTGCCTTACGCAACACCGATATGTGGAACACATCGTGTATCCCACTCAACTCCACCGATAGCTTCAATCTATACGCTGCTTCGCCAACACGCTCCAGGATCTCAAATGGTCCAAGGTATCTAGGGCTCAGCTTCTTCAAGCATCGAACCCGCAAGACACCCTTGAACGGTTTGATTTTCAAGTACACCCAGTCGCCAACACTGAACTCCACGTTCCTATGTTTGACGTTATAGTACTTTGACTGTCTGTCCTGAGCGATTTTCAACCGTTCCTGAATTGTCCGTATCACTGTAGTGGCATCTTCCACCGCTTGACGCTTGTAAATCTTCGACTCACTGGTCTCCAACCAAGACAACGACGTGCGACACATTCTCCCGTGCAAGGCCTCGAAAGGCGCCATTCAAATACTCGCCTGAAAGCTGTTGTTATACGTAAACTCCACCATGTACAAGTGATCTTCCCACTGCTTTGCAAAATCTAGGAAGGACATGCGAAGCATGTCCTCCAACGTCCGGTTGACCCTCTCGGATTGGCCATCCGTATGCGGATGAAAGGCTATGCTGAACTTTATCTTAGTACCCAACAGACTATGCACCAATCTCCAGTCATTCGACGTGAAGTGCCCATCTCGATCACTAACAATACTACGGGGCACCCCATGCAACTGTACAATATTCTCCATATAGAGTTTGGCGAACCTTTCCACCGGATCTTCCTTCCTGATCGGGATGAAGTGTGACACCTTTGTCAACCTATCTACGACCACCCAGATGGCGTCGTTTCCCCTCTGCGACTTCGGCAAACCATGCACAAAATCCATAGATATGTCGTCAAATTTCCATTTCGGGATAGGCAAGGACTTTAGGAAACCCCCGGGCTTCTGGCACTCCGCCTTCACCAAGGCACAAGTTTGGCACTTGGCCACATAAAGTGCTACATCTTTCTTCAATCTGGGCCACCAAAATAATTTCTTCATGTCTCTATACATCTTCGTGCTTCCCGGGTGGATTGAGTACTTGGTATGATGAGCCTCGTACATCAACTCCTCCCGAAGATTATCCGCACTAGGAACGCATAGGCGACCGTCCTTCCTTAGCAACCCATCCTCAACAGCAAACTGGGAATTTGACCCATCCAATGATTCATCCAAGATCTGCTTCATGCTGTTATCCTGAATCAAAGCCCGCCGAACTCTATCAGCTAGGTCACACTACACCTCGGTCCAAAACAGTTTCGCCTCAGTACTAGGCTGCTTGTCGACGCAAGATATCTCCAAAGCCTTTAACTCACGAACCAATCTCTCATCATGTACCGATAACCAGTTGGCCTGTGCAGGAACCTTAAGACTCAACGCATCCTCCACTACATTACCTTTCCCTGGCACATAATGTATCTTGAAGGTGTAGTCCCCTAGGAACTCCATCCACCTCCGCTGCCTCATGTTCAGATCCTTTTGATCTAACAGGTACTTCAAACTCTTATGATCGGTGTATATATCGACTTTCACACCGTGCAGATATTGCCTCCACAGCTTTAAAGCAAATATCACGGCCGCTAACTCCAAGTCATGGACTAGATAATTTCTCTCGTGAGCCTTCAATTGTTATGAACTGTAGGCTATCACACTCCCATGCTGTAGCAGAACACAGCCCAAACCACTGCCCGAAGCATCACTATAGATTTCGAACCCTTTAGTTCCACTTGGGGAACATAAAATAGGCGTTGTGGTCAACCACCTCTTCAACTGTTAAAAAGCTTATTCACACTCCAAAGACAACACAAACTTCTGATTCTTCCTAGTCAAGTTGTGAGTGAAAGCGCTATCCACGAGAAGTTCTCTACGAAGCTCCTGTAGTAGCCACCAAGCCCCAGAAAGCTCCGGACCTCCACCACTGAAAGCAGGCCACTCCCATATCGCCACTATCTTCGTTGAATGCACAACTATCCATTCTCCACTTAAAACATGACCAAGGAACGCTATCGAGGATAACCAGAACTCACACTTGGAGAACTTAGCATACAACTGGTTTTTTCTCAATGTCTCCAACAACATGTGCAGGTGATTGTAGTGATCCTCTTCACGTTGCGAGTACACCAGGATATCGTTGATAAATACTATCAAAAAACGTTCCAGGTACTCTCTGAACGTCCTGTTCATCAGATCCATAAACACGGATGGCGCATTGGTCAAACCAAACGGCATGACAGTGAACTCGTAATGCCTAAACTGCGTACTGAATGCTGTCTTTGGGATGTCTCTCTCCCTTATCCTCAATTTATAGTAACCGGACTTCAGATCTAACTTCGAATATACCGTTGACCCAACCAACTGATCAAATATATCGTCAATTCTTAGGATCAGAAACTTATTCTTTTCCGTAAGCTTGTTCAATTCCTGGTAGTCGATACAAAGCCACAAGCTCCCATCTTTCTTCTTAACGAAGATAACCGGTGCGCTCCAAGGCGATGAACTTGGACGCACATAACCTTGCTCTAACAACTCTTGCAGTTGCACCTTCAACTCCGCCATCTCTTTTGGCGCTATCCGATAGGGGGAGCGTGACACTGGTTTGGCACCCGGTACCAGCTCAATAGTAAAGTCTATCTTCCGCTGAGGAGGAGCTCCTTGAAAATCATCCGGGAACACATCAGGATACTCAGACACAACTGGGATCCTGTCCAGACTTGGCTTAGGCGTCGAAGTCTGCACTAGAGTGGCAAACAGCTCTGCCCCAGACCAAACTGCCTTGATCACCTGAATGGCAGACATCAAAACTTTCCCTGACCCCATCATGCCCGCAAACGTAGTCTCTTGTTCAGAATTTAATCCCAACTTAACCTCCTTTCGATTGCAATCAATGTAAGCTCGCTGCTCCGAGAGCCAGTCCATACCAAAGATTACATCGAACTCTACTAACGGTAGAATCAACGCTCGTAAATCAAACTCCTGATCCCCGATCCGAACCTTGACTACACAGACCTTATCTTCACGCATTGAGCACACATTGGGCAACAACAAATCCAACTTGTCTTTTGCCATCGAGGGAGGGACCCCGATGTGCATCACAAATCGTTCGGACAAGAAGGAATGCGAAGCTCCCGTATCAAACAAGGCTCTCGCCAGACAATCGAGAATCAATACAAATCCTAGCAACAACAGAAGTAAGCAAACACATAAAAGAGGTAACAACTACAAAAGTTAATCTGCAATAAATTAACTCATACCTGTCACCACGTCAGCTTGCTTTATGTCCTCTTGCAGACTAATATTATAAACTCTAGGCTGGACTGGAGCATGATGGGACGCGGTTGACTCCACCACCTTCCTTTCTCCTCATAAGTCACTCCAGACTTCCTCTCAAACTTTGCACGTCCGCTCCAACACTCACGAGCACAATGCCCCGTCTTCCCACAGTTGTAGCAAGCTCCTGGGACTCGACTTGTGGTTGCCCCTGATGCACAAGACGAAGGGACTGAGTTCGAAGTCCTCTGCTTCTTGTTCTATCTACGGAATCCTGACTTTGCACTAGGCACTTTGAACTCTGCCTTCTTTTCTCCTGGGTCCTTCTTCTCTTACACCCTCTTCACAACCTTTTCCAAAGACTGGGCCGAGTTAACCAAGGCTAGGAAGCCTTGCGGCTTAGGTCCAGCAAGGAGTAACTGTAGGTCACCACAAAGACCCTCATAAAATCGGTTGGTCTTCCTCTCCTCTTCCGTAAACATAGCCCCAACATACCGACCCAACCGTGTAAACTTGTGAAGGTACTCGTCCACGCTTCTGGATTCTTGAGTCAACCCAAGATATTGGTTCTCCATCTTAAGCTTCTGAGAAGAGGGTAGATATCTGGACAGGAACAATCTTGAAAATTCCTCCATAGGCACATTAGCAAGCTGCCTACCAACTAAGAGGTGAAACTCCAACTCATCCCACCACAGCCTCGCTTTACCCGCCAAATGAAAGGTAGCTATGGTGGTCTTCTGCCACTCCTCAGTTAACGTGGCTGTCAAAACCCTCTTTATCGTAGATTGCCAGTCCTCAGCTTGAGCTGGCGTTCCAGTCCCATCAAATAATGGGGGATTAAAGCCCATTACATGCTTGAGCTGCTTTTCCGTAGCTCTCCTCGGCTTTACCAGATCAACTGTTGCACGCTCCACCACTCTCGGCTCTGCCGTCCTAACCGATTCTTGCTCCACAACAGGAGGTGTGTGGTGCATTTTCCCTGCAGGTTGGGCATTAATCATCGCAAATACAGATTCAGCCACCATCCTGATGGTTTCCACTGACGGAGGTGTAGTAGGCATGTCTATCGGTGCACTACTTTCCGCCGATTGCGGACGCTCTGATTGACCAGCACTGCTCCTAGCTGCCTATAGAAGCAAAGACACACGATTAGACGACAACCAAATTGCTAAAAGCAATCATTGGAACACTCAGATTCCACAAAACAAGTGTATTTTCCATTCCTAAGTGGACATTTATGGGTTCTTTTGATGTTATAACGATGATGCACACATGTGCTCACCACCCCTTAAAAGAATTCGCCCACGAATTCATTTAAGCCTGACCGTAACCAGAAGTCTGATACCAAATTGTAACACCCTCATCCATCGTTTGACATATAACAGAAGGTCCAGCTGGAACCCGATGCCATATACCATGGACAGACGGAAGGGTTACGTATTAATAACCAAACTATCCAATTAAGACTACTCGTCCTAACACAGAGCATTATAGCGGAAGCTTTTAAAAGTAGAAAGAACCCAAACAGAATAATCAATTTACATGAATGTCCACAATCACTACCACTGGAATGAAATTACTATACACTGAAAGATACATGGCCTTATGGCCTTACAATAGTTCACTTATCAAATAGTGTCTTACATACATCGGATCGCAGGCCGGCCACTCATGACAAAATAAAACAATTAAACGCTAAGGCCTTCGAGGACCAGCATGACAACATGGGCTCCAGCCCGCTATTTTACATTCGGCTCCACAATACCTGCAAGTAACATTCCACCGCACGGTGGCAAACAGGCAACGGTCAGGTAAAGACGACCAAATTATAACGACCACGTCCCTTTCTCGAGACGGCGGTGCACCTTCCCTGTATATCATTAGCCCAACTAAACAATTATGTACAAACATACTACGCCACATGTGTAGACTCGCACGGCCAAACACCCCGTGCACTCAGGGCACATTAACGGTGAATCCTGACACTTCAGCGTCTTCACCACCACCCCTAGGATGGCAACAACATGAGCATTTTAGCCTTCCTGACCACTGTCTAAGGCTCCCGACTATGCCAATAGCCAGTCCCCTTTTCGGGTCTCTCCCACCGAACCACATAGCCCAGGTCCAATTCCACTTCACCGTTGCTCAACCGCGTAGTTCACATTAATACGTACACACATGCCAAGCTTCTCTCGGATCCAAATATTCCAATCAATCACATAACCCAGTTATGTTCAAGGCCGGTTCCCAGACCGCCATGTTAGCAGAACAACGATTCCGCTCAGTTTTCTGGGTGCGCCTTGGAGCTAACCTCCAAGGATCCCTGCTGCAATCTACCACATAGAAACCCGAAAACCCAAAGCAAGGAGTCTTCTCCGGCAAATCATAACAAATGCAACATCATCGATCCAGACCAACATGTCCGGGTAGGTTTCACACATAATGCCTATGCCCGTACTTCGATTCCGGACTCTTTATGCAACACAAGGGGGATTATTCCCGTCAACACCAAGGAACACCGCACACTCGCCGCACACTCGCGGGAGCGGGTTTTCCCTATGCAAAAAGGAAGAGATTCACATGCTCAAGAAGAGAATCGTTACCCTTGTAGTACGCTTTGGCGCCATGGAAAAACTACATGGATGGAAATCTTCGCAATGAACTTTCCTCCGCGAATCAGCTCTCAGATCTCAAAACGGTGCTCTAATGCTCCGCCGACGGCCGGAATCCTCCTTCTTCTTCCTCCTCTCTCTAACTCCTTGGAAAGAGAATGGTTTGGAGAAAATGAAGAATTAACTCCCCCATTCTTGGCCTTAACAGAGCAAGAAACCGTCTAAACCATTGGATATTACTTAAAGTAAATGAACGGCTCAGATCTGCACAAAAATCCCCAGACCTGGGCCGAACACGACCTCGCACACGGCCGTGTCCCAGGCCGTGTGCCTTGATCGAGGCACGATCGTCTAACGCAGAATAACCACACGGGCAAAGACACGCCCGTGTCTCTCCTGACACGCCCGTGTTGGATCCTCGACACGCCCATGATCGGGGGCATGTCACATATAACCGCCACACAAACCGACACGACCCTTGGAAACACGGGTACAGACACGGGTAGGCACACGCCCATGTACAATGACACGCCCGTGTCATTAAGCCGTGTTCCTTGCCGTGTCCTTCTCGGGATAAAATCGGCCAAAACACCATGCCAGATACGGCCTTGAACACACTCGTGTCCTAGGCCGTGTACCCCTATACAGGCACCAAAATCCCTTTTGACGCAACCAACTCAAATACAATTTTCGGGGCATTACAGAAATAATAAGATCCAACAGTAGCTCCCAGAGAGATTTTGATTGTGCTTGCAAAACCTATGTCCATGAGATAAGGTAGGTAGAATGTTGAGCTGAGAGCCTGGAGTTTGCAACTGTGGTGGCCATAAGAGCTAGCATTGGAATATAACGTGGTTATGTACATTGTGATCGGCAAAGGGGAGGCTTTCCTACGTTATGTTGACCGTTTTGATGGCATGGTGATTTGAACAATGGGAAAGACTAGATCTGTATCCACTCTATGTCGCTCGACTAGACGACCCAATGTAATTGGTGCGGTCGTGGTCATATGATAGATTGAAAGTATCTAATGTCTACCTAAATCATTTGGAGGGGGTGAATATGTGATGTCTGTGACTTTTCGCGGAAAAAAAGTTACTTTGAAAATCAAGCACACAAATACCGAGATTTATATTAGTTCCACGAGTTTGGCACGCCCACTTTCCCGCCTCGCCTATCTAATACGAAGGGCTAGATTCACCTACATCACCAAACTCAAATTTCTTCAAATATTACACCTCGAAATCGCAACTCCTACAACTCAGAGAATACACTCCTATCACACGATCTATAATCAGATCTACGAACTCGATCCACAAATGGATCTACAAACTCGATCCACAAACGGATATACAAACTCGAGATAAATCTCCTACAATATGTAAAAGAAAATTGCAACAATATTACACAAGATCTGAAAACTTCAGTCCATCGTCCTACTAAAATAATGGATCTTGAAATCGCTTGGAGAACACGGGAGAATCTGAAATCTTTGAGGACTTTGAATCTTTAAATGACTTGATCTGGAGGAGTATAGATCTATAGAGAGACAATCGCTCCAGTCGTATATGTTGAAGAAGATGAATCACACTGAACATCAGAGGCAGATTGGAGAATTCACGAATTTACAGTGCGTCGGCAGCCGATCGGGCAGAAATCTGATTTTGGAAATATTTTTAGGTTTGAAATGAGATCAATAACATGAGTAGATGGAAAGGAAATATCCCCTAGATATTTATAGAGATATCCTTTCCAACGGTTATAAGAAAATTCCCTAAAACGAAATCAAGAACGTATTGTGCATGGCCGACCGAAAACTCGAACCAGAGCTTTGAAATTTTCGGAAAAATGCCCAAAGTCAAATTAGTCGAGTATCACCGAGTATCATTAGTATACTCGTCGAATGGTCTATGATATACGACGAATTACACTTAGGAAAATCATCCTAGGCTGGCAATACACTCAACGCCAAAGTGGAGAATCATACTTGCCGAATTCGCATAGTATCAGCTCCTATACTTGCATAATTTGTCGAGTATCAGCTGTTATACTCGACGTAATATTCGACAAATAAGGCTTAGAAAAATCCAGGGTAGTAGCGTTGAATGGACTCAATGAATTTGACGTGTATCTTCTAGTATATTCGACGAATTCGGCGAGTATCATTAGATACATTCGACAAATTAGGCGAGTGTACAACATGATACTCGGCGAATTTTACTTGACGGACTTTCAATTCCCAGAGAATTTGCCCTAAGTACAAATGGTGAATTTGGCGAGTGTTGGAAGGGATATACGATGAATATGAATGAGCATACTCGACGAATTCGACGAGTATTCCTAGCCATACTCAACAAATTTTACTCAGGCAAATTCTTGTCCTTCTTGTTCCAA
This sequence comes from Platanthera guangdongensis, assembly GCA_039583875.1. Classification (NCBI taxonomy): domain Eukaryota; kingdom Viridiplantae; phylum Streptophyta; class Magnoliopsida; order Asparagales; family Orchidaceae; genus Platanthera; species Platanthera guangdongensis. Next base: position 66,719,623 of record CM077159.1, read on the forward strand.
ACCTTGGTCCTTCATTGATCCTTCTCCTATACTTGGGATAGAAGTTCACCCCAATAGAGAGATTACATGTGAGTCAACACATTGGCCTACACAATGGGGAATTATACTGTATAGTCCTGTGTTTACTGACCCACTGTAACCTGACATTGGTGTGTACTTAACAATGAAAACCTGCAAGTACAAAACTCAAAAGGCAACATCAAATACAGTCACAATTCATCTTATCTTAACTATACCCTTCTTCAAATCCGGGTTATTGTGGATACAATACCCAACAATCTCCCCCTATTTGAAGAAGTCTGAATCCTATAAGCAAAGGTTAATTGTTCATAAAAATAATAACACATTATGACTTGGAACGATAAATGAAATTTAAATTAGATGGCACATTCACAGTCAATAATAAAATGATATATATGTATATATGTATATGTGTATATATATATATATATCAAATTGTGCATTGTTTTGGGAGGGGGGGGACCCACAACACTCAAAATAAAACACATAATATATGTCTGTTAAATCTGTTGCTCTTCCTCTTCAAACTCCGCCTGTCAAAATAAGTCCTTGGCTTTGGAAAGTACTTTTGGGGGGGGGGGGGCTGGAGGCATCATATCAGCATTCTAATTTTTCTTGAAATGTACCCTTCTCTTTGTGCAGGATAGTTAGTACTTGTTACATTCTTCTTTATCATAGTGGTACTGATGTTTTCACCACCAAGGTCGTTTAAGGAGAATGTATCTAAGATAATTGCTCTGGAAATTATGCTCCAAACCTCTTCCATCTCTCTTTTTGGATCCATTGAAACCGGATCAGACCTTATTGTAGATGGGCCTTCCCCATATCTTCTTTGCTTGTAAACCGGAGGAGGTAAGTTTCAACATGTTCTACGTCTGGAGCCTCAGCAACAGTAGCAACAGCAGCACTAACCTGAGAAAAATCTCGTGTGTTTGACCAGTACTGAGAGTAATCCTGGGGAGGATGAGTCTCATCATGTGCTGGTATAGGCACAATAGGTACTTGAGATCCTGTCAACTGACTATGAAGCCACACACCGTTATCATAACTGTAGTATTTTACTCCTTTGAAATTTGCTAAAATCGCTTCCTCAAGCGCATTTACCTTAACTACCACCTAAGCTTCCAATGTCTCCTCCCCCTTTCTGACAACTTTAGCCAAAGCATTTGCATAAGCTTGCATGCTATCATCATAGTGTGCCATCGCTTTATTATGACCATAAATCATGGTTTTGGCATTAATGTCAACATTCCGCACGACTTTCTGATTGCTCTCCAGTCCTTTCATGACAAAATTTACCCATTTCACCTTAAGTAAACCAGGGGTCCATCTTGGCATCAAGCTCTTCAAATCTGATGTTAACCTTAGCTAGGTCATTGTTCAGATCTCTTTTTGTTTCTTTTACCCTTTTCAGAACTTTCTGCATCAAGGAATCAACATATGCTTTCTGCATGGCCAACATCACCTCAATGCATTACAGGATAGAATTTTCTACAAAAGAACTTGGAATCTCAGGGATAGGAGAGCTAGGCATTTCCTCACTGTAAGACTCATCTATTGGAGATAAATGAGCTTTGGAAGTTGTACCAAGGTTTACAACAGCAGTCAGAACTGGAGTCTGCTCCTCCACATCTCCTTCCTCATTAGAAATAACAACAACCTCCTCTGTAGCAGCAAGTGGTGCATCAGTCATTTTGCCGATCCTTTTCTCAAGGTTGCGCAAGAATCTAGCAATCTCAGTAGTAACTGGTATAGAAGGCCTAGTCAACTCCCCCTCAGAAGATGAAGTCAAAACAATTTCTGGGAGAGGGACTATCAAGTTGTCCATTACCACTAGTTCACCACCATCAACAACATCAGTATCAGCATTTGACTTATAAAAATCAATCATCGTCTCATTAGCAGCACTATCAATATCATATTCATATACTGTTAGGTGATCAACAACAACATCATCAGTTTCCAAGTCATCATCAACAGCAGGATCATCATCAACATCATCAACAACAACCACATCCTCAACCTCCTCAAGCACTAACTCTTTAACAGCTTCTTGAGCCATCTTGGCAACCTCTATCATCAGATTCTCTGTCTCAGCAACTGTAGCATCTGGAACTGTCGCTGATTCTTGAATCTCACTCAAGGGAAATATGTTAGTGGCCACTTGTGTTTCAACTGACTCCCCCTCGATTCTTGTACACAAACTCTCGGGAATTTCTCTGGGGTGAGCAGTAGGAATCCTGTCCTCAGGTACCTATTCAGTCTCCTCCACATGTAGATCTGGAGCTCCCCATTGCTTGATGATCCTCCAATACCACTTGGAAAATATATATGAGACTATTTTCTTCAAGTGATGGATATGGACACCTCTAGTCATATCAAACTTATCACCATCTAGTTGATTCAGGTACAGGATGATAATCCTCCCAAAGTTTGGAGTGCTAAGGCTATCCTTGATCTTTTCAAATAGCAGAGTACCCCAATCAAGTATCTTTCTACAGATAACGGCTATCAGAGTCTTGAACATCTCTGTAGAGAAGTAGTTATGGGAACCCGTTTTGTATAACATCACTTTGCCCTTGATGTCTGATAGAAGCTTGCCTTCTTCATTCATTCCTTTGCGCTTAACTGCTTTGGTACCTCAGGTCAGTCCATAAAACAAGAGAGCCATAGGGAAGTCATCCTCATCTATGTAGTCGGCTTTGTCACCATTTCGCATGAGTGACACGAACTCTCTTTAAGACACATAATGATGGGGGCATCTCACACTAAGTTGTGAGAAAATAGCATATTTATTGTTTTGAAATTAGTATGTGCTAATTTCTTATGACATTTGTCTTAAAGAGATGCACTACCTTTTGCAAGAAAACATACTGGTGTTGAATTGTCTAGGCAAAGAAAATTAAAAAAGAAAATATTTCTGCTCCGAGTGTCTATTAAGACCATCTCCAAATTTATAGATGACTTTATCAAACACTTGTCCTTGCATAACTCAACGATGTAGCCTTTATCATATAGCTGACTTATGCTTATAAGATTATGGTGTAGTCCTCCAACATAATACATGTTTGTGAAAGAGACTACTCCATTGGAGATTATACCATAGCCTTTTGTAGTTCTCCGATCTGACCCTCCAATGTTGTCTTTTGGTTTGTCTTTGACTGGGGTGAAATCAAGCAACATGCTTCTTGTACCGGTCATGTGTCAAGAGCATCCACTGTCCAAATACCAAATGAGATTTTTGTTGACATTTGGACATACCTGCAATCATAAATCATGTTACCTTAGAAACCCAAATGTATTTGTGTCATAATAATAGGAACATTAACTCTGCGAGTGGTCGGACACGCATGGTTAACTTGCGGAGTTACAAAATTAGCAGGGTTAAACCAGCAATCTACGCCAAAATGACAAATTTTTTCGCAGCACCAATAGTCAAACCTGTTGTACCTTCTCTACTGTACTCCTACTTTACCTTTTGAACATGAGGTCTAGCAGGGGAAACATATTTAGAGGTGGAAGCCTCCTGATTAAAACATACAAATGGCGTCTCCATCTCCTTTTCCTTAGGTACAAAGGTTTTGGATTTTGGTGCCCTCTCTTGGTTATGTCCATGAATATAAGGACCATAAATCTTGAGTTCTATCTCTTCATAAGGTGCTTTAAAAACACTGTCACCATAGTCTCGAGGAGGGTCCATCCCTGGTATCTCTTCTTGGGCTTTACATAGGTAGGTCTAGCAAGATGACCATAGGGTGACTCAAGGTCAAACTTGTTCTTCGAAAAGATTTCCTTCATAAACGATGGCTGACCTAGAGGTGCCTTCCCCTTTTCCTTAGCACTGGTTTTCTTAGCAGCCTTACCTTTTCCAACTACGTGGCCAAGACCACTACCCTTATTCAGAGCTGAGAAGTCATCAATGAGAGGGAGAACAGTATTCGGCTTGGAGAAACTCTCAACAAGTTTTCTCTTCACCAAGAGTTTTTTCTTCGAGCTCATCAAGATATTTCTCTTTAAGACTTAATAATTTAACCAAGATTTTCAATTCCTCTTGCAAGGAGTGAACTTCACTTCTAAGAGGAGTCAATTCTACAATTTCCTCTCTCAGGCTTGATTCCACTGCCTTGAGAGAGGTAATATCTTTTGCCTACTATTTGACTACCTTGTGGCATTTGTTAAAAGCTTTCAAAAGGTTCTCATGCTGAACCATTAACTCTGAATCACCTTCCTCAGAAGAAAAGCCTTCATGACCATTGGATGACGTTTTAGATTGTGAGAGTATCATCTGCGAGTTTACTTTTACACAATACTCAAAGTCACCAACTTCCTCATCTGATTGAGCCATGAGCCCGAAGTAGGCTTCCTCATTTTCTGAGCTCGACTCACTTGAGTCACTATCGCTGAGAGTTTTTGACTTCTTGGCGATGAAGCTCTTTTCTTCTTTTCTCTTTCCCTTGAAGGAACTTTTCTCCACTTTCTTATAGCCCTCCTTCTTGCATGGGCATTCCGCAATCATGTTGTAACCTATCTTGTTGCAACAATAGCATACAACGTCAGAGGAAGAATGTTTGTTATGTTTTGATTTATACCTGTCCTCTCGATTTTAGCTTTTTCTGGAATGGTCACCATCACGATAGGATTTCTTGATGTCAGTTGAGGATGACTGATTCTTCATCTGTCTCCTCTTGCTGAGAAAATTCTTTAACTCCTTATATATGAGAGAAAACTCTCCATCTGATATCTTAGAGCCAGATGTGCTAGGCTCGGAGTCTTTTGGGGTGTCAGGAACATAAGTCCTTACTGGTGAAATGGCTTTGGACTTTCTTGAACCTTCAGCTTTTAGGGCCACCAACTTCTCTTTACTGGAGGTCCGACTGCTTTGCTCTTCCTTCTTTCTGGTGTTCATTTGTAGTTCATAGGAGAGCAATTTCCCAAAGAGGTTCGGAGGGTCAGTCTCAGACAACTTTCCAAATTCCATGATGGCAACCACTTTAGTGTCCCATTCCTTTGTCAGGGATCTGAGATTCTTGTCATTTTTTTCGCCATTGGTGAAATTACGACCATATTTCCTGAGGCCGTTTACTATCTTAAATAACTTCTCGAAGCTGTTAACAATACTATCATTTGTTCCTTACTTGAGTGCTTCATATTCCTGATTCATCAACAATCTGCGGTCGTCTCTGACTTCTTCTGTCCCTTCCATTAGCAAAAATAGGTAGTCTCATATTTCTTTGGCAGATTTACAGTGGAATAGATTCTGAAGTATTGAGTTGTCCACTGCACTTGCGATGATGTTCTTTGCCTTCTTATCTAGGTAGACCAAGGCAATTTCATCCTTAGTTAAATCAATCATCATCTTGGGGATCATGATGGAAGGATTCAGAGCTGATGGTTGAGTCGATATGTGGGTTACTTCTTGTTGGGTATTGTATCCACAATGTACCTGATTTGAAGAAGCCCCTGGACAAGCTAAGGTCAATAGACTATGTATTTGATAAACTTTTTCAAGTTGTACTTGCAGTTTCTCCACGCTAAGTGCACACCAATATCAGGGTGCAGTAGGTCAATATACACGGGTCTGCACGACGTAATCCCTCGTTGAGCAGATCAGTGTGTTGGCCTATGTGTACTCTCTCTATTGGAGTGCACTTGCTTTCAAGTACAGGGCCGTTCATATGCAAGCAAAAACAAGGAGCATGGAGGATCAAGGAGCAGCTCCTAGGTGGAAGACGAAAAATCGTCCAAGGCAAATTCGACGAGAATCACCAAGTGATTCTCGCCGAATCGGCGAGAATCATCAGTGATTCTCGCCGAATCGGCGAGAATCATCAGTGATTCTCGCCGAATCGACGAGAATCATCAGTGATTCTCGCCGACTCATTCCGGCCATCTCAAAATGGTGCCAAGTAAGATTCGGCGAGAATCACTTGTAATTCCCGCCGAACCAGTGGCCAAGCAGCCCATGTACACAGTAAAATTCGTTGAGAATCAGTGAGTGATTCGACGAGAATCACAAACGATTCTCGACGAATCGTCGAGAATCACTTGGTGATTCTCGCTGATTCGTCGAGAATCGTCTGCGATTCTCGCTGATTTTGACTTGGCGTTTTCTCAGATCGCTGCTGGACCGGATTCTGCTTCTGGACTAGTTTGAACCGGAATTTGGGGATTCCTTTTGTGGGTCCCACAAACGGTCAAAATTGCTGTATCTTCAGGGTATAAATACATGGGTATTTTGAACAGTACCCACACAGAAAAATACGCCGAGCTCACGGAAACCCTAAGATCGCGAAATCTTTCCGCCGCCTCCGTCGCCGCTCGCGCAAGTCCGTCGCCGCCACTGATCGATCTTCTTCCCGATCTCCGGCGACAGTAGCTTAGCAAGGCTTGAGTCTCACGCGTCTATCCAGAGATCCTTTGTCTCTCGATTTGTTGATCGGAAACACTTCCCATCCGAATCGATCGAGACGACCGATTCTCGTGTGACCGTTGGTAGACCGAGCTTGCTTCGCAATGAAGTTTGGATCTCCAAGTTCAGCAGCCGCTCGTCATCGCAGCCGCCGATCCTGAAGCTAGCCGCCGCTCGTGTTGCCGCCGCCGGTTCCGGGGAGATCCTCTCCAAGAGAGACCAAGGTCGTAGACTCTTCATCGACTTCAAGAACACGTCGTCGAACAAAGAGGAACACCGTTGTCTCCAAGAGAAGTTTGTATCACGTGTACATTCTACATTTATTTTATTGTAAAGGAACTTTTGTTCCGTGTTGTAAGGGTTGGGTGCAACCCGTTTTGTGGGAGTGTTGACTCTCACGTGTGGAAGGGCTCCTTCCGTTAGTGCAGGGATTGGATTTCAATCCCGTTGGAGAAGTGACCGAGTCGTCCCTTGTTGGGGAGATAGGTCGTAGGGGGAAAGTGGATGTACCCAAGTCGGGGAACCACTATAAATTTGCTGTGTATTCTGTGTGCTGTGGTCTTTGTTTTTATTGTGCAGGTACATCCGTGAATTCCGCAAAAGAACCACACGTCACCTATTCCCCCCCCCCCATAGGTGCACATAGCTGACACTAGGTGGACTTTCAAGTGGTATCAGAGGGAGGTTACTCATCAAAAGGTTAACACCTTGAGTAGAATCCTGCCACTAGTGTCAACAAGGAGACTTACATCTACTATGGACGGGCTCAAGTACTCCGGCAAGATCCCAGTGTGCAACAGACTCAACTTTCCTATCTGGAAGGAAAGGATCAGGTTCTACATGGAAGCAGTGGACCCTCGACTGTTCATGATCGTGCTGGAGGGACCTTATGTCCCCACTAAGGCCTCCACCATTGATCCCACCAAGAAAGTACCGAAGACACTCTCTGAAATGGACAAGGATGAGATGGTCCTAGTGGGCCTTGACATGAAGGCAAGAAACATCCTGGTCAGTGCAGTTGATGACTCGATGATGCAGAACTTCAGCAACTGCAGGACAGCTCAGGAGATCTGGCAGTGTCTGATCATTCTTATGGAGGGCACAGATGAAGTGAGGGATGATCGGAGATCCCTCCTGAACCAGAAGTATGAAGCCTTCAGACAAGGGCCAAAGGAAGAGATCGGGGTCACCTACGAGAACTTCCTAAAGATTGTCAACGCCCTCAAGGGGTACGGAAGAGTGTTCACTAATGGTGAACTCAACGACAAATTCCTTAGGTCCCTTACTAAGGAATGGGACACTAAGATCTGCGCCATCAGAGAATTTGGCAGACTGGCAGAAACCGATCCACAAATTCTGTTTGGGAAGCTGATGTCCTATGAGCTTCAGCTGAACACCAGGAAAGCTGAGGAAGAAGCAGAAAAGGCTGCTGCAAAGGAAAAGACTGTGGCTCTAAAAGCCAGTCACTCCAGAAAAGGGAAGAGTACGGTGTCGTACCGTGCCAAGAAAAGGGATGAGGAGGAGGACTCCGATCCATGCTCCTCCAGCTCAGAACTGTCAGAGGAGGATTTCTCCCTCATCACTCGAGAGTTCAAGAAGTTCCTCAAGATGAGGAATCAAAGAAAGAGAGACGGCTCCTCTTCCAGACATCAGAAGAAAAACTACTCTTCTGACAGGTATGCATCTAAACCCAATAAACATCGTTCTTCTGACATTATTTGCTTTGGATGTAATAAGCCAGGACACGTCGTGGCCGACTGCTATCAAAGCAAAAGAGAAAAGGGAAATGGTGAGGAGCTCAAATCCACCAGAGATAAGAAGAAGGAGCGGAGCTATATCGCCAGAAGGCCAAAGACACTAAGTGAGTCTGATTCCTCAGACTCCAGTGATGATGAAGAAGCCTACTTCGGGCTGGTGGGTCGATCGGACTCAGAAGGAGAATGCCCCCCATTCACTGGGAAGGTAAAAGCTCACACCCCTCTCTCCGACTCCGACTCTGATCCTGAGTCTCAGGATGATGAACCTGAGGATGGCCCTACGGCCCGTGAAGCTGAGCTTCTCGAAAAGTATGAGCTTCTGCTCAACACTTTCGACGAGTGCCGCAAGAGACTGAAGGCTGAGAAGAAGGAAGTAAAATTCCTTAAGGGTGAGTGTGTATCCCTAAGGGAAGAGGTCACTAGCTTGATCTCTCTCAGACAGGAGCACATTGACCTAACTTCTAAGCACTCAGAGTCTTTGAAGCTCCTTGATCTCAAGCAAGAGGAAGTCAACAAATTGGAAGAACTACTTGCGGCAGAAAGGAAGATCGTACAGAGCTTCTCTATGCCAAAAACAGTGCTTCCAGTCGTTGACACCTTCTCTGGTCAGGCCAAGGGAGCTGGCTTGGGGCATATTGGGGCATCTGGTTCTTCATCTAGGAGAAACAAGAACCAGAGGAAGAATAAGGCCGCCAAGAAGGCCTCTGCTGATGAAAAGGGTAAGGCTCCTCTTAGTCCTGTTGCGTTCAGAAAGCCTGGCTTTCCTTGCAACCAACATGACTTTGAGTCAACATTTGGGCATCATTTCCGGCCCTCGGTTGCAAAGCCTAAGAGCCGGTATGACGGTTGGAACTTCCCCCGGAACTTTGGTGAGAGTGCCTTCAAGGCACCTTATGAAGAAATCCACATAGGAAATTATGGTCCGTTCTCTAGCGGCCATAATGGAAAGCAGACACCAAAGGCCAAACCTGTTATACAGAAGGTGACAAAGTCATGTGACTGTTGTCACCATGAGGTCTCCACCTCCAGATCCAAGGCCCCAGCTGCACCCACCGTTCCAAGGGTAAGGCAGGAGCCTAGGAAGAGATACAACAGGTTCGACTGTTGGTGCTGTGGCAAAGTCGGTCACTTTGCCGTGGATTGTTGGTTTAATCCAAGACATTACGAGACTCCCCATGTTAACAATGCGAGGCCGACCACTCGTAGGGTTAACCAACCGAGGGGGAGTGTGCTAACCAGGAATCTAGGACCCAAAGTCGATTGGGTTCCTAAGGCGAATTAATTTTGTTTTGCAGGAATATCCAAAGGCCACCAAAACGCCAATCTGGTATTTGGACAGTGGATGCTCCCGGCATATGACTGGGACAAGAAGCCTGCTGCGTGATTACACTCCCGTCGAGAATGGACCCAAAGTCATCTTCGGAGGGTCAGATCGAGGAGTCACCAGAGGTTACGGTATGATTTCCAACGGTATAATCTCTATCACCGACGTGGCTTATGTTGAAGGGTTAAACCATAACCTGATCAGCGTAAGTCAGTTATGTGACAAAGGTTATGACGTTAAGTTCTGCAAGGATAAATGTCTGATAATTTCACGTACCTCTTCTGAGACGGTATTATCAAGCATCAGGAGCAGAAATATCTTTTGCTTAGATTTTCTCAGTATAGATTCATCTACCCCCGTATGCCTTGTGGCAACCGGCAGTGCATCTCTTTGTGAACAATGACACAAGAGATTGGCACATATTAATTATAAGACAATTAGTATGCTATTTTCTAAGAATTTAGTAAGAGATGCTCCCAGTATCAAGTGCATCAAGGATAGCCCCTGTCATGCATGCCAGATGGGCAAATAGACACGGGCTACCTTTAAGAGCATTGCAGACAAAGACTCTTCCCGATGTCTTTACCTGCTACATATGGACTTGTTTGGTCCAATGCAAGTTCATAGCTTGGGAGGCAAATCATATACGCTAGTGATAGTTGATGATCACTCTCGGTTTACATGGGTGTTCTTTTTGAAACGAAAGTCGGATACTTTTGACATCTTCACTAATTTTGTCAAGCAAGTTCAGAACGAATTTAACTGCTCCGTGGTCAAAGTCAGAAGTGACCATGGAACAGAATTCGAATCTGGTGCTATGACAGAATTCTGTGAAGAACACGGTATCCTTCATGAGTTTTCCTCCCCACGCACTCCTCAGCAAAATGGGGTTGTGGAGAGGAGAAATAGAACTCTCATTGAAGCCTGCACGACAATGTTGAAAGACGCCTCTATCCCTGAATACTTCTGGGCAGAGGCTGTCAATACAGCTTGTCATGTACAAAACCGAGCACTGATCAACAAGCATCATCGTAAGACACCCTACGAGCTACTGAAAGGCAGGAAACCAACCATGTCCTACTTTAGGATTTTTGGTTGCAGATGCTATGTACTAAATAATGGGAAGTACCCGCGTACTAAATTCGGTGAAAAATGCTTCGAAGGCATATTCATGGGATATAGTTCCCATAGTCGGGCATATAGGGTCTTCAATAAGAAAACCCTAGTGGTAGAAGAATCAATAAATGTTGTATTTGATGAAGGAAGTTTGCTTCACAGCAACTCTTCCAGTGGTATTCTTGAAGATGCAGGTGCACGATTGAAACAGCTGAGTCTGGATGAGCCCGCTCAAGATGACACTCCTAAGTACATCAAAGTGTCCACCTCCACGTCATCTGAAAATGTCGAAGACCAAGATGAATCAAATCACTTGGAAGAAAGAGAAGCCCAAGAAGTAGTTGAAGCACCGGACGCCAGACTTCTAGAGCTCCGTCACGTGAGGGATCATCCTAGAGAACAGATCATCGGAGATCCTCGTGTCGGCGTCAGAACTCGAAGAGGTACAACTAACGAAGTATTGCATCTTAGCTTCCTGTCACAGGTAGAGCCAAAGAAGTTCGACGAGGCGAACAAGGATGCGGCATGGATTCTGGCCATGCAAGAGGAACTACATCAATTCGAACGGTGCAAAGTTTGGACGCTGGTTCCCAGACCATACAAGCAGAATGTGATCGGCACAAAGTGGATCTTCAGAAACAAGCTGGATGAACATGGTGTCATCGTAAAGAACAAAGCCAGGCTGGTGGCTCAAGGTTACCGACAGGAGGAAGGGATTGATTTCGATCAGACCTTTGCACCAGTAGCTAGGCTCGAGGCAATCAGGTTTTTCCTGGCGTATGCTGCAGTCAAAGAATTCACAGTCTATCAAATGGATGTGAAATCGGCATTCCTAAACGGAGATCTGAAAGAGGAAGTATACGTCGCTCAACCCCGAGGTTTTGTCGATCCTACTTTTCCCAACCATGTTTACTTTCTTAATAAAGCATTATATGGGTTGAAACAAGCTCCACGAGCTTGGTATGAGACTTTATCTAGGTTTCTTCTTGAGAACAAGTTCTCTAGAGGTAAAATAGATAAAACATTGTTTCTCAGGGAAGTCAAAGGCAAGATTTAGCTGGTGCAAATCTATGTCGACGACATAATATTCGGCTCAACGGACAACAATCTTTGCAAAAAGTTTTCTAAACTTATGCAAGGAAAGTTTGAAATGAGCAGTATGGGAGAGCTCAAGTATTTCTTAGGACTTCAAGTGAAACAATCTGAGGATGGAATCTTCATCTCTCAGACGAAGTTCACAAATGAACTCCTTAAGAAATTCGGTATGGAGAGTGCAACCTCTATGAGGACTCCAATGGGATCCACCATGTCTCTGGATAAGGATGAGAAAGGTAAACCTTTCGATGAAACCAAATACAGAAGCATCATTGGATCCCTGCTCTACCTTACTGCCAGTAGACCGGATATTATGTTCTCCACATGTGTCTGTGCCAGATATCAGGTGAACACTAAGGAATCTCACCATGTCGCTGCAAAGCGAATTCTAAGATACCTTAAAGGTACTCCTAATCTTGGCTTGTGGTACCCGAGAAACAATGATGTCGAGCTAATAGGCTTTTCAGATGCTGATTTTGCAGGGAGTAGGGATGACAGGAAAAGCACTTCCGGGACGTGCCAATTCCTCGGAAGAAGGCTTATCTCATGGAACAGCAAGAAGCAGAACTGTGTGGCTACCTCTACAGCAGAATCTGAGTACATCTCCGCAGGCAGCTGTTGCGCACAACTCCTTTGGATCCGAAATCAGTTGGCCGACTACAACCTTCAGTTCAAGGAAGTTCCTATGTACTGCGACTCCTCCAGTGCTATTGCCATTGCCAACAATCCTGTCTCGCACAGCAGAACGAAGCATATTGAAGTGCGCTACCACTTCATTCGGGAGCACGTGGAAAACAAGGACATCTCTCTCTGTTATGTCCCCACGGACAGGCAGATTGCTGATATATTCACAAAGCCCTTAGACGAGGCAAAGTTCAATCTTTTCAAGACTGAATTGGGGATGCTCAATTATGAAGAATGAAGACTACAGAAGCTTCCGACCCGTGCATGATCTGAGGGGGAGCTAAGGGCCAAAGGTTACTGACCCCGATTTGCCGAAGCCGAAAAGGGGGAGATTACCCTCTCGGGGTCAAGGCTAAGGTGGCTCCAGCTTGCTCCCAAGCAATCGGTATTGGTAAGGGATGACTCCACTTAATGATGTTAAGTTTATGGCTTTCAGTTGCTTTCCTTTCCACTTGCTCTATTCACCTTAGCTTGTAGGGTTTAGGCTTCTTCAAATAGGGGGAGATTGTTGGGTATTGTATCCACAATGTACCTGATTTGAAGAAGCCCCTGGACAAGCTAAGGTCAATAGACTATGTATTTGATAAACTTTTTCAAGTTGTACTTGCAGTTTCTCCACGCTAAGTGCACACCAATGTCAGGGTGCAGTAGGTCAATATACACGGGTCTGCACGACGTAATCCCTCGTTGAGCAGATCAGTGTGTTGGCCTATGCGTACTCTCTCTATTGGAGTGCACTTGCTTTCAAGTACAGGGCCGTTCATATGCAAGCAAAAACAAGGAGCATGGAGGATCAAGGAGCAGCTCCTAGGTGGAAGACGAAAAATCGTCCAAGGCAAATTCGACGAGAATCACCAAGTGATTCTCGCCGAATCGGCGAGAATCATCAGTGATTCTCGCCGAATCGACGAGAATCATCAGTGATTCTCGCCGACTCATTCCGGCCATCTCAAAATGGTGCCAAGTAAGATTCGGCGAGAATCACTTGTAATTCCCGCCGAACCAGTGGCCAAGCAGCCCATGTACACAGTAAAATTCGTTGAGAATCAGTGAGTGATTCGACGAGAATCACAAATGATTCTCGACGAATCGTCGAGAATCACTTGGTGATTCTCGCCGATTCGTCGAGAATCGTCTGCGATTCTCGCCGATTTTGACTTGGCGTTTTCTCATATCGCTGCTGGACCGGATTCTGCTTCTGGACTAGTTTGAACCGGAATTTGGGGATTCCTTTTGTGGGTCCCACAAACGGTCAAAATTGCTGTATCTTCAGGGTATAAATACATGGGTATTTTGAACAGTACCCACACAGAAAAATACGCCGAGCTCACGGAAACCCTAAGATCGCGAAATCTTTCCGCCGCCTCCGTCGCCGCTCGCGCAAGTCCGTCGCCGCCACTGATCGATCTTCTTCCCGATCTCCGGCGACAGTAGCTTAGTAAGGCTTGAGTCTCACGCGTCTATCCAGAGATCCTTTGTCTCTCGATTTGTTGATCAGAAACACTTCCCATCCGAATCGATCGAGACGACCGATACTCGTGTGACCGTTGGTAGACCGAGCTTGCTTTGCAACGAAGTTTGGATCTCCAAGTTCAGCAGCCGCTCGTCATCGCAGCCGCCGATCCTGAAGCTAGCCGCCGCTCGTGTTGCCGCCGCCGGTTCCGGGGAGATCCTCTCCAAGAGAGACCAAGGTCGTAGACTCTTCATCGACTTCAAGAACACGTCGTCGAACAAAGAGGAACACCGTTGTCTCCAAGAGAAGTTTGTATCACGTGTACATTCTACATTTATTTTATTGTAAAGGAACTTTTGTTCCGTGTTGTAAGGGTTGGGTGCAACCCGTTTTGTGGGAGTGTTGACTCTCACTTGTGGAAGGGCTCCTTCCGTTAGTGCAGGGATTGGATTTCAATCCCGTTGGAGAAGTGACCGAGTCGTCCCTTGTTGGGGAGATAGGTCGTAGGGGGAAAGTGGATGTACCCAAGTCGGGGAACCACTATAAATTTGCTGTGTATTCTGTGTGCTGTGGTCTTTGTTTTTATTGTGCAGGTACATCCGTGAATTCCGCAAAAGAACCACACGTCACCTATTCCCCCCCCCCCATAGGTGCACATAGCTGACACTAGGTGGACTTTCACTTCTTCCACAATATGGAATATTCGTGGATCAGCAGCTTCCATGAAGAACCTTAGTCATTCATTCCACATGGGAAAGTTTACCTTAGTTCAAACTGATAGCTTCATAGAAGGCTTGTCTTTACTCCTGTCCATGGTTACTAAACGTAATCTCTTGATGCTAGAACAGCGATCTTATTCTAGGTGTTAACCTTTTATCAAACAAAACGCCCCTCTGTTACCAATTTAAAGTATCTAGCGTCTACCTAAATCACTTAGAGGGGGGTAAATAGGTGATGTCTGTGTCTTTTCGTGGAATAAAAGTTACTTTAAAAATCAAGCAAACAAACACCAAGATTTATAGTGGTTCCTCGAGTTTGGTACGACCACTTTCCCGCCTCGCCTATCTACCACGAAGGGCTAGATTCGGCTACTTCACAGAACTCAGATTTCTTCAAATCTTACATCTCAGAGCCACAACTCTTACAACTCGGAGATGACGCTCTTACCACTCGATCCACAACCGAATATACGAACTTGATCCACAAACAGATCTACAAACTTGATCCATAAACAGATCTACAAACTCGGAGATAAATCTCCTACAATATGTAAAAGAAAATTATAACCATATTACACAAGATCTGAAAACTTCAGTCTGTCGTTCTTCGAAAATAATGGATCTTGAAATTACTTGGAGAACACAGGAGAATCTGAAATCTTTGAAGACCTTGAATCTTCAAATGACTTGATCTGGAGGAGTATAGATCTGTAGAGAGAGAATCGATCTAGTCGTATATGTCGAATAAGATGAATGACACTGAACGTCAGAGGCCTTTCAGAGAATTCACGAATTCAATGTGTGTCGGCGGACGATCAGGAGGAAATACAATTTTGGAAATATTTCTAGGTTTGAAATGAGATCAATAACACGAGTAGATGGAAAGGAAATATCCCCTAGGTATTTATAGTGATATCCTGAACCAGGGCTTTGAAAATTTTGGAAAAATACGTTAAGTCTAATTCGTCGAGTATCGCCGAGTATCATTAGTATACTCGCCGAATGGTCTATGATATATGTTAAATTTGACATAGATAAATCATCTCAGGCAGACAATACACTAAACGCCAAAGCGGAGAATCATACTCGATAAATTCGTCGAGTATCAGCTGGTATACTCAATGAATTTGTCGAGTATTGGCTGAATGACTCAACACTCTCGACGCCATGACAAGCAATATTCAACGAATGAGACTTATAAAACTCCAGAGAAGTAGTATCGACTGGACTCGATGAATTCGGTATGTATAGTCTAGTATATTTGATGAATTTGACGAGTATCGTTAGATACATTCAATGAATTCGACGAGTATACACGATGATACTCGATGATTTTTACTTGGCAGATTTTCAATTCTCAGAGAATTTGTCCTAAGAACAAATGGCGATTTTAGCGAGTGCTGGAAGAGATATACGACGAATTCGACGAATATGAATGAGCATACTCATTGAATTTGACGATTATTCATAGCCATACTCGAAGAATTTTACTTAGGAAAATTCCAGTCCTTCTGATTCCAATCCTTGGTCCTTCCTTAATCGTTCTCCTATACATGGAATAGAAGTACACCCCAATAGAGAGATTACATGTGAGTCAACACATTGGCCTACAAAATGAGGGATTATATTGTATAGTCCTGTGTCTACTAACCCACTGTAACCGGACATTGGTCTGTACTTAGCAATGATAACCTGCAAGTACATAACTCAAAAGGAAACATCAAATACAGTCACAATTCATCTTAGCTTAACTGTACCCTTCTTCAAATCTGGGTTATTGTGGATACAAAACCCAAAAGAGAGTCATTAGCTTTATGCATGGTTAGAAATGCTCAATGTTGAACATTGAAGTCTGGGATTGAGGATGGTGGTGGGGCTGGGAAAGTCCAGTATACTGATAATGTGCCATTAGTGCACGGGACGTATGTCCATATGCGGCAATGTTTGTGGTAGTTGAGATATAGATATATTGGCATTTTGCTTTCTTGTAGGGAAGGAGCACCGCTGCCCCTAGTGAAGGGTGGGGTTGTTATAAATTGGTCAGCTAAAGTTGACCATTACTTTGTTTGCCATATCTTGGTGTATTGTCCCATTTCAGGTATTGGAGAGCTGATTGGGAAGTAGCGGGTTGAATCCCTTTTTGTTATTTTGGCTGGCCCTTGAAGGCCCAAGTGCGAAACGTTTACTGTTTTCAGGTATGGCCGACCTATATACCAATATATGTAAAACATATTTATGAAGGAAATAGTTTGTAATCTCTTAAGGATAAACCGTTTATGTATTTATATGTCATTCCTATGTTTGGTTAGTGAACATTCCTGGTGTTGGGTTCTTAAGTAATTATAATACTTCTACTATAATGCATCTCTGAGTTAGGATATATGAATGTTTGGCTTCAATGTGTAACTCCACTAAATGTCATTGGAATATGCGTGGGGCCCCGAGCGGACCTTCTATTTTATTCTTTGTGACGAATGGGGTATTATAATTTGGTATCAAATTCTGGTGTCGGTCTTTCTTGTTCGAATTTGTGGTCGAATTCTTTTAAGTGGTGGTGAGCACGTGTATCTGTGTTACAATTATAACAAGAAAAAACCCATGAATGTACACTTATAAATAAAAATACACATGTTTGTGAAACCTACGTGTTCTTGTGATTTTTGTTTTGTAATCTATTTAGTCTCTTAATTGTGTGTTTCATGATTATAGGTGACTAGAATTGGTGCAAAGCAGTCTCAGTCCTAGCGCTTGGTGAAAAGTAGTGCACCAGCTGAGGTACCTACACCTCCTCCTTATACTGAAATAATAAGATTGGTTGCTAAAGCCATGTTCGCACTGATCAATGTGCAACCAGGAGGGAAAGTACAACCTCTTACCCCTGCGGTTGCCCTAGAGCAAGTTGGTATAGTTAAGCCTATGGCTATTAGGCAAGTTCCCAATGAGCCTTTGGCAGTGGGGCGAGCCACGAATAAGTAATTGAAGCATTTTCTAAGCTTTCATCCTCTAATATTTGAGGGAACTAGATCCCCCACTCAGGTTGAAGACTGGCTCTCAAGAATAAAGAGAACCTTGACGACGACGTAGATGGAGGAGAGACAGAAGGTGACTGTAGCTACCTTTCTTTTAGAAGGAGAAGCAAGTCTCTGGTGGAATGAGCAAGAATTAAATCCTTTTGCCAGAAGGCAATTAACCGAGATCTCAATGGAGGTGTTTTCAACACTTTTTTTTGGTAAGGAACCTCTCATCTACGCAGAGGATTGAAATGGAGAATCAGTTCCAACGGTTAACTCATGGTGATAGTTCTCTTGATGACTACTTGTATAAGTTCACTTGATTGGGATGATATGCGTACTCTACATTTGCGAATGAGGATTGAAAGACCAATCAATTTTATGAGTTCATCGTGATGTCGTTTGGGTTAACAAATATGCCATCAGTATTCATGGATTTGATGCACATGACCTTTTAGGAGTATTTTCACTGATTTGTGATCGTCTTTATAGATGACATACTGGTATACTCTTAGTCAGACGAGGATCATGCGAATCTTTTGAGGTTGGTTTTGCATACCATGGAGAGGTATTGACACTATGCCATGTTCTCTAAGTGTAAGTTTTAGATATCGTTAGTGGCATTTCTTGGTCAGGTGGTTATAGGAGAGGGTATTGTTGTATATCTGGCGAAGATAGTTGTGAGATGGGATTGGCCTGTGTTGACTATTGTTGCAGAAGACATGAGCTTTCTTATACTTGCTGGCTACTATAGGCACTTCATAGAGAACTTTTTGTGGATAGCTCCACCTCTCACTACGTTGAGAAGGGTCAAAAGTTCTTTTGGAAACAAGAGTGTGTTCGAGCTTTTGAGGAGATGAAGAGTCGTCTCACTACGAAGCCTATTTTTGTGCTTGCAATATGGCGCAGAAGGTTATGAGATCTATTGTGATTCCTCAGGGAGCAGCTTATGCTACATTCTTCTATAGTTTGGAAAGGTTATAGCCTATGGCTCTCGCCAACTAAAGGTGCACGAGAGAAATTATCCAGTCTATGACTTGGAGTTGGCAGCTATGATATTCGTCCTGAAGTTGTGTTAACATTACTTGTATGGCGTGGAGATTTATATTTTTACAAACTATAAGAGCCTAAAGTACCTATTGAACCAGAAATATTTGAATGTGAGACAAAGTAGGTGGATGAAGTTCCTTGGGGACTACACCATCGAGATAAATTATACTCATGGGAACGGAAATATTTTCGCAAACACGTTGAGTCAAAGGGCAATAGCACGTGCCAGCAAGATACAAATGCATGGTGAGTGTGTTATTCATGACTTGGAGTTCTTAGAGATCTCTTGTGTTGATGGGAGATCAAGTGTAAATGCATGTTTAAACTGGAAGGAGGTGCAATATGATTTCAGGTGCAATATGAACTCGCGGGCAGAATTCGATAGGCGTTGGAGCTGGATGACAACATGAAATGCTATTTGACAGAGACTATAAAAGGGTCAAATGCCCAATTTTCCATTTAATATGGTCTCTTATTGAAGGACAGTCCGTTGTTTATCCCGAATGTGGGTAAATTATGGGAGGAATTGATGTACTAGGCACACTTTACGAATTACTCAATCCACACGGGGAGCACAAAGATGTTCAAGGATATGAAAAAGCTGTCCTGGTGGCTAGGATTGAAGGACATAGCTCTTTATATGGCGAAGTGTCAAACATACGCCTTAGTGAAGGCTGAATGTCAGAAACCTGATGGTTTCTTGAAGTCGTTACTAATACCAAAGGGTAATTTTGACAACATATTTATGGATTTTGTGCACGGTTTACCGAGATTGTAGTGTGGGAATGATGTTGTTTGGGTGATTTTTGACCGTTTGACAAAGGTGTCACTCTTCATTCTAAAGAGCAGGGACGATTCAGTAGAAAAGTTGGCAAAGATTTATGTTGACAACATAGTATGATTGAATAGTATGACCCGTACCATCATATGTGACTGAGACGAGCGGTTCACTTCAAGAGATTGGAGGCTAATCCAGCACCTGTTGGGTACCAAGCTGAAGTTCAACATGGACTTTCATTTGCAAATGGCTGGTCAGGCTGAGAGGGTAAACAGAACAACGGAGGATATACTTTACCTGCGTGCCTTGGATTTCAGGAAGAGTTGGGGACCATCTATTTATAATCGAGTTCGCTAATAACAATAACAATCAAACGAGTATTAAAATGATGCCCTTCAAGGCCTTATAAAATAGGAATTATCGTACTCCGTTGCCTTGGGTTGAAATATGTAAATCAAAATTGTATAAGCGTAAAGATGTAAAAGATGCGACTTCGACGAAATGTTTGGTTCGGGAGCGACTATTTATTGCTCAGGAAAGCAGGCAAGGTACTATAATGCCAAGAACTGAAATGTTTAGTTTGCGGTTGGCGATTGGGTCTATCTACAGATCAAACTGTTCAAAGATGTATCTTGGATTCGACGTATGAAGAAGCTGAGTCCGAGATACCTTGGTCCATTTGAAAATATTAAACGGATTGGTGAAGCTACCTATCGTCTTGCACTTTCAGCAGAGTTAACTGGAATGCAGGATGTGTTTCACATATCAATGTTGCAGAAGGCGGTGCAAGAGATTACGAAAGTGGTTGTTGGGGATCTGGTGTCGGTCGATAGTGGGTTGACAATGAAAGGCAAGCCCATTCAAATCTAAGAAACAGAGGTCAAGCAGTTGTGAAACAAGTCGATCAGAATGGTGAAGGTCCGTTGGGAACACTACAACTGTGAGGAATGTTCATGGGAGTGCAAGCAAACCATGATCGATGTGTTCCCCGAGCTTTCCAGTGATGTACATTTTGGATATTTTGTGCTTCTTTGTTGTTTTCAAAACTGTTTAAATTTCGAGACAGAATTTCTTGGGGGTGGGGTGGGGGGGGGGGATTTGTAACACCCCAGATTTCGCATATTTGAAAACAATAATTTTCTGGTTACTGGAAGCTATCACCCGACGATGAGAAGATACCGCCGATGATAGCAGGCATCGAGTTGATGGCGTTGAGAACGACCAGTGGAATCGAGAACAACCTGTGACATTGAGTTGCTACCTCCAAGTGATAGCCATATTACTGGCAATAACATGCCATGTGTCGAGTGATGCTAAGGCGGTCGTTAAGCTGCAAAAAGGTGTTGGATAAGACCACCGACACCTCCTAAGATACCGCCCGGCGATACCGTGCTACCACACAATAGTAGCAAATTTAAAAAGAATGGCCGATTAAATCAGGCCATCCATGTGTTTTGTCTTGGTGATCTTGTGGTTGAGTTTAGAGCGAGAAATGTTAAGAGGGATGAGAAGAAAACTCTTCTCATCATTTAACATTCACTCTCTCTCTCTCTCTTCAACTTTGAGAAAGAAGGAGAAGAAGGAAAGGAAAAGGAGTAGACTGAAATCGGTCCTGCTGAAGAGCCATTGAAGGAGTTATGGTGATCGAATTTGTGAACCAAGGTTAGATGTGTGGAGTGCAAGGTGCTGCGAATGCTTCTATCCAGATCTCTTGCAATTTTATGGCTCCCAAGAGATCTACAAGGGTAACAATTGTCCTCTTGGAAAAGTGAAGTTCTTATTTGGCATGATTCCATGAAAACACCCACAATTTGGTGGAGAATAAGAAGTTTCCAACGGGTTGATCAGTGGTATCCTCGGAAGTGAACTTGCATATAGAATCTGGAATTGAAGTACAAAATAGGCATGCTGTGTGAAGCATATAGGGACAAGTTGGTCAAGATTGATGATGATTGATTTACGTGCCGGAGAAGACTTCATGGATAAACATATAGTTTTATGAAGTTTTGGGGTGTGTAGCTTGCTGTAGATAGTACTGAAGGTGTGCTCTAAGAAAACACCCAGAGTTGGCATAGGAATGTCGTTCTGTCAGATACCACCCGGTGGTAGTATTACCGCTGGTGGTAGCTCCCAGAGAGCTTTTGATTATGATTACAAATACCATGTCCATGAAATAATATGGGTAGCATGTTGAGCTGAGAGCCTAGAGTGACCATCTATGGTAGCCATGAGAGCCAGCCTTGGGACAAAATGCTGTTTTGTAGTGATCAGGAAAGAGGAGGCCAACCCGCGTCAGTCGACCGTTTTGATGGCATGATGATTTGAGTAATGGGAAAGTGCTGATTTGTACCCACTCTATGTCGCTCGACTAGAAAGCCTAAAGTAATTGGTTCAGTCATGGGTAATGGAGAAAGTTATTAACTTTATGTGTGACTAGAAATGCTCAATGTTGAACCATCAAGTCTGGGACTAAGGATGGCGGCGGGGCTGCGAAAGTCAAGTACACTGATAATGTGCCCTAAGTGCAAAAGATGTGTGACCATTCATGCCAATGTCTGTGGTGGTTGAGATATAAATATATTGCCATTCTGCTTGCTTGTAGGGATGGAGTACCGCCTCCCCGAGTGAGGGGTGCGGTCATTATAAATTGGTCACCTAAAGCTGACCATTGCTTTGTTTGCCACATCTTGATGGATTGTCTCTTTATAGGTGCTAGAGATCTGAGCGGGAAATAACGAGCTGAAGCCATTTTTGCTATGTTGGCTGACCCTCAAAGGCCCAAGTGCGAAATATTTACTGTTTTCATGTATGGCCGACCTGTGTGCCGATGTATATAAAACACATTCGTGAAGGAAACAGTTTGTATGGCCTTAAGGCCCAATAATTTGTGTATTTATATTCCATTATTATGTTTGGTTAGTGTACATTCTTGTTGTTGGGCTCTTAAGTAATTATAATACTTCCGCTAGAATGCAACTCTAAGTTAGGATACATGAATATTTGTACAACCCCGTGTTCGCTGAGTGAGCGGACCATAATAACTTCACAGTTTCAGGGATGAGGATGGAAAGCTAGCCTGCGCTCACCTAAAGTGGCAAATGCATGGTCAGCAGGGTGAGTAAGGAATTAAACTGCATCTCAGGGACTCGCTCCTGGCTGGAGCCCGTCAAGCGAGCCACACCCACCCCAGGAAGGTGAGAATTCAGGCACTCGCCACTCCAAAGAGGCGAGCGAGTGAAGTTCTATCGGGAACATGTTACTCCAAAGATGTGGGCAAGATCTTGTTTCAACAGGCACTTGCCAATCTAAGAGGGTACTTGTTTGCAAATGCACTCACCTTAGAGAACGAGGTGAGACAGAGGCTAGGTATTAGTTCCGTTTGGGTACTCGCCATCCAGGGACAGTCATCGCGTAATATTGAACTTATTTTATTTGTCTGCTAATAGCCAATCCAAATATCAGAGTTTAGTTGTTGGTGGACCAATTTGGTGCGCACTTAACAAAACCAAAAAGGTGGAATTGCTATATTAGCAGGACCCACTAGAAAAACTATAAATAAATCCAAAGGGCACCTTCGAGGTGATCCAATTTTCTTTTTGCTTCTTCTCTCTCAGGTAGCTTTTGCTTAGATTTAAATGATCTCCAAGGTGATCTAGCTTATGCTCTTATTTTAGGAGGGGAAGCGCTGAAAGATCTTCCATGTATTTGGTGGGTCCTCTATGTTATAGCCAGGGTCTGTGTCTAGTTCTGTGTCTTCAGCTTAGCATCCTTTCTCATGAGTAGTAGGTGCGAGTTGCCCCCTTTTTGGGTTTGAACTCCTCATTGGGCCGAATCCCAATTCCAACATTTTTGGTGCAGTGAGCGTGGACCACAACTTTGACAAGAAAATCTTAAGAGAGTTCCAAGGCTGGAGATGAGGAACAAGGTACTAACCATGGCAGCTCACCAATACCTATGATGCCAGCATTGGTTGGTATGTTGTAAGAGTTCAGGAGGGAAGTGTTAGAGAATATACACTTCGTATTTGCCACAGCGTGGGGTGAGTGCTCGACCCTCGTGGTCTAAGTGGTAATGCTGCCAGGGATGGGAGAGAATGCCCCAGGACAGAGGCCAGGTAAGGAGGCGGTGAGTGGAAGGCATGAGTGAGATCTAGTCGAGCGATAGATCTTCCCTAGCAGGGTCATTGCTGTCCGGACCTACGAGCTGGTCATGCGAGTGGAGCATGCAAGACCTTAAAGTGGAGGGAGCCCATTCTGCGAACTGGTAGTTTCCACGCCAATTACAGAAGGGTTCAGGGAGCCAAAGATGATGTATTACACTAGCAAGGATGATCCCATACAGCACCTACAGTGGTGCGAAGATAAGGGTTCCATCAGGCCGATGTCAGATCCATTCAAATGTCATTTTTCACCATCACCTTGAAGGAGAAAGCAAGGGACTGGTTTCACCAACTCCAGATTGGGTCAATCTATGTATTTGAGGACATGCGCTGAAGTTTCCAGCTGTGATTCTCAACATCAAATAATAGAAATAAACTACAGAGGCCCTCTTCAAGATCCAATAGGAAGTAGAGGAGTCACTGGCCAGCTACGTAGATAGGTTATAGGTAGAGATCTTACTCATTCAGGAGGTGCCAAGATTCTCCCTCCAGTTCATTTTCATGGTGGGGTTGCGCAAGGGATTTTTCAAATTGAGCTTGAATTGGAAGCCACCCTTATCCTTCGAAGAGCTGATGGAAATGACGGCAATGGATATTGAAGGAGAGGTGGAGAACCTAAAATTCGCCTAGAAGTTGGCAAGGTTGATTAACTCGGAGTCGAGAAAGCACAAAGGTTCTATGTAATAAGAAGCAAGAAGGAGGGAGGAGCTGAGGCCTTAGGAGATAGGGTGGAGGCAGCGAGGAGGGGCCACACAGCGCTAAGAAAGAGGTTTTGCCTAAGGAGGTGGAAACCTCAATGGAGGACAAGGGAGGTTCAACCACTGGGATAGAGACAAGGCTAGAGACCACTCCTACTACCACTACAATAAGCTATGATGATTGGCTGATGTTGGAACCCCTATTTTGATTTGGGCTAGGTTCACCTTTTAGGTTGTGTTGACCCATGATTTATAGTTAGGGTCACTAGTTTTTCTTTCTAAGTTTTAGGCCAGTCCCCCAAGTGTCAACTTCATGGACCTACTTGATGTGGACTTTAATTAGATTCAAGACTTAGAAGTTTTTCAGTTGTTTGGAAATTAGTTCGACGTTCGTCGAACTCAGCCCGACAAACTTAGAGCTCAGGTCGACGATATTGATCAGAAGGATATATTTTGTGGTCGACGTTTTCTCCAAAACTGGTTCTTAGTTCGACTAATTCTGTTTATTCAAGTTCAGTGGTCAACGATCTTTAAGTGCAGAATAGATTCTCAGGTCGACGTTCTTGAAGCACAGAATCAGTTGTTTACATTCAGTGTTTGCTTCACAGAGCTCAGGTCGACGAACAGGATTTCTCGGGTCGACGTTCTCTGAGTGCAGGTCGACAAAAACTGTTATCTGGTCGACGAATTATGTAAGCTCTTTGTTCTATGTTCTTTGCTTATATGTTCCCTCTCTATTATTATTCTAAGTCATAAAATCCCTGAGTAATCAATTCTTATATTTCCTATGAATATAGTCGTTCCTGGCAGCATTGAATATAGTATTCATCAGAGGATTTATTTGACATATTTCTCGAGACATTTAGGGAAATGAATAATGACAGATATGTTAGCCATTTTCCTTCCCAGTTTTTCATCAAGGCATTAATTGTAGTTATTCAAATTTCAAAGGAAGGTTGTTGTCAAGAATCATACAGAGAATAATATTTTGAATGGAGACAGAGACTGAGAACAGTAAGATAATTTCTTTCAGAGCAAAAATTATAGAGAGACATTCTTCACAAGAGCAGAATAATTTCAAGCAGCTCTCAATCTTAATATCACATAGTGCTCTCAAGAAGATAGATGAAGAACAACAAAAATAGATCAAGTGTCTTCTTCATTTTCTCATCCAGGAACTTGTTGAGACAGTTCAGCTCAATCTGTCTAGAGCTCCTGGATCCAGTTTTCTCAAGCTTAAGACCTACTCACTCCTGGACAAAGCTTCTCAAAGTGTTTTTGAGAAAAGATAAGACTAACATCACTTTCTTTCCCACCCCACTATACAAGGTTTTAACTCCCTTCAAAAGTTAACCTGGTTCACAAGTCACCTTCCAAAAGACTTGAGTTTGGTTTTTGGGCACCTGATCAAAAGCTCAAAGGGTTGCAATATCTCCCTTCAAATAGGTATTGTGGTGGCAGTCGCATGATCATAACCTGTAGTGGATTCCTACCAGGGTGATAAAAGAGTGGATGTACCCAGTTGGGGAACCACTATAAAATTCTTGTGTTGTTTGTGTGTTTACTGTTTTGTTTTTATCTTGTGTTGTGGTAGCTTAGTTTTCTTTTCTTTTGATTAGCTATTATTATATCACATATTTTATCACTTAACTTTATAATAGTAAAAAGCTGCAAAGGAATTTTTAAATAACTCCATTCACCCCCCCCCCCCCCTATAGAGTTAACCAGAGATTACTCTCCCTTTTCTTTCAATTGGTAACAGAGCGAGGTTGGTCATTTTTATTTTACCAGGCTAACACCTGGACTAACCAAGATCCTAAGATAATCTCTGATTAAATATTGTTCCTTTCACTTTATATCGTGGCACAAAATAAGGAGTATGCTAGCACCAGACCTCTAGTTTGCAACTTATCTAAGTTTGCCATCTGGAAGGCAAGAATAAAGTTATACATCAACTCTATTGATGAAGACATTTTTAATTCAATCTTGACAGGACCACCAAACCAGTGGCCTCCACTCCTTCAACTTCAACAAATCTGAGTGCATTCCCACATCCAGATTGGACAGATGCACAAAAGAAAGCCAAGATTGCAGATGACATAGCCATGAATATCCTAGTTAAGACTATGTATGATGATATTTTTCAAAAGGTGGCTGAGTGCACTTCAGCCAAAGCCATCTAGGATTCTCTAAATTAGATGGTGGCTGGATCTGCTGATGAGAGAAAGGATAGGAGATCCAATCTTATCTCTCAATATGAGAACTTCAAGAAGGATGAAGCTAAGTCAGTGAGTGATATGTATAACATGTTTAGCTCAATCATCAATGAGCTAAAGACCTTGGACAAAGGCATCACTCTGACAGAAGTCAATGATAAAATCCTTATGTGCTTCCCTAGTACATGGGTTCAAGAATCTGGCCAATCAGATAAGCCAGAAGCATGACAGAAATCTCTACTGAATCACTTCTTGGAAAGTTAAAATCATATGAACAATTAATGAAGACCAGAGAAGCAGTAGCTGAACAGAAGACTCCAACACCTATCAGGAAGGAGCACAACATTGCATTCAAGGCTGCTGAAGAGTCTGAAGGGACTCCAATCAATGAAGAGCTGATGAGCCTCTTTGACAGAAGATTCTTCAAGATGGCAAAGAAGGTCTTCAAAAGAAAGTCATCAAGTCAAGATGATAAACCAAGGTATGACAAGACTCCATCTAAGGAAATTGTCTGTTTTGGATGCAGGAAACCTGGAAACTTAATCTCAGAATGTCCAGAAACTCAAAAGAAGGACAGAAGAAGAGAAAAGTACTCCAAAATAACACATCATAGCAATCCCTCCTCCACCAAAAACAAGCGGAAGGAGAAAGGGTTTGTTGCAGAAACCTGGAGTGACACTGAGGAAGTGTCATCATCCTCCAGCTCCAGTGATGTTGAAGAAGAAGAGAAGGCAAAGGAAGTTTGCCTAATGACAATAGATAATTCCACCAGTCAGTCAGAGGATGAATCTTCAGAAGATGAAAAACCTCTATCTACAGAGGATCAGGTAATAGCATCTTTTGATTTTAATTCGGAAGAATTTAAAACTGAGTTTAAAAATCTGTGCTTAGATCTAATAGACTCTGAGAAGGAAATCAAACTCCTCAGAGAAAGATTAACTGAACAAGACAAACACATTGCTGAAAATACTAAACTAACAATTGAACTCAACTCAGCAAATGAAGAAATTGTTTTCCTAAAAACTGAGTTAAGCAAAGCCAAGAAATTAGAAGAATCACTAAATGGTAGAAGTGTAAAACTATTAGACATAACTAGTACTCTAAATGCTAGGGCAAATAATTGTAAACTAGGACTAGGTGCATCATCTAGTGAACCACCTATAATTCAGAAAAATAACTTATCTAAACCTGTAAATTTCATCTGAGATAAGGGTAAGAAGAATACTGAACAAGTAGACAAAGTAAATGAAGTATTAAAGCAAATGGAACTAAAACAAAAATCCAAGAATAAGAAGAAAAATAACTACACCAATGTTCAACAGATTTCGTCGAGCTCAGATCGACGAAATATGTACAGTTCGTCGACCTCAGAACAACGAACTACGAACGCCAACATTAATAATAGTTATTCTTCGATCCATGATTGACGAAACCAGTCGGGTTCATCGACCAGAGATCGACGACATTGGTGCCCTGAGAATGAATAATTTCATTCTTCGAACAGAGATCAAAGATCTTATCCCAATTCATCGAACTCAGGTTTACGAACATACCAAAGTTCGTCGATCCCAGATCATTATTACAAAAACTCTAACTCTAACAAAAACTTTAATAAAGACCTTAACCAACCTATGGAGAATATCAACCCATTCACCCAATGGAAAATTCCTCCCAGAAGATTTCACCCCTTAGGGTATAAAATCCAACCTGAATGCTCTTACATTTCCAGTTTTTCTTATGAAAAGAAACAAGGACCCAAGGTGACGTGGGTCAAAAATGTCTAACTTGTTTCCTTGCAGATGAAGAACTATCCTATCACTCAAAATAAGTGGTATTTGGATAGTGGGTGCTCAAAGCACATGACTGGATGCAAGGGCAGCCTAATCAATTTCAAGGTAAAGCTTGGTCTAAAAGTGATCTTTGGAGATTCCAGTTTTGGGAAAACTGAAGGCTATGGAGATTTCAATAGTGGAGCTGTCACTTTCAGAAAAGTGGCATATGTGAATGTTCTCAAACATAACCTAATATCGATAAGTAAGTTATGTGATGCAGGTTATCAGGTTTGCTTTACTTATTCAAAATGTATTATTTCTTCAAACAACCAAAGTGTTTTAACAGGTTGTAGACAAGAGAATATATACCTAATGAACTTTAACTCTGCTAGTTCAGAACTATGTTTATTCAATCAAGTTAATAATAACAATATGCATTGGCATAAGAGACTAGGTCATGTTAACCTTAAGAACATCTCAAAGCTATCTAGGGATAACCTTGTCAGAGGATTGCCTTATGGCCCATATAAGAAGGAAAGCCTATGTAAGGCTTGTCAAGAAGGCAAGCAAACTAAAAATAGCTTTAAGTTATTTAATAAGAGTGACTCACCTAAGATTCTGTACTTGTTACATATGGATCTTTTTGGACCCATTGTTGTACAAAGCTTAGGAGGGAAGTCTTACACTCTAGTTATTGTAGATTACTTTTCTAGATTCTCTTGGGTGTTCTTCTTGAGAAACAAGTCAGATAACTTTAAAGTTCATACAGACTTTCTTAAGAGCATAAGGATTGAGTATTCTACTCCAGTTGCATTGATCAGAAGTGATCATGGTACTGAGATTGAATCTCTTCCCAGGCATAGATTCTGTGAGGAGGAAGGTATCAGGCAATGTTTCTCTGCTCCTAGAACTCATCAACAAAATGGGATAGCAGAAAGGAAAAACAGAACCCTCATTGAATCTGCAGGAACATTGCGTGCAGATGCACACATGCCCCTATCCTTTTGGGCAGAGGCTGTGAGCATAGCAAACTATGTGCTGAATAGAAGTTTGATACACAAACTTAAGGGTAAGACTCCCTATTAATTACTCAAAGGGAAGAAACCTAAAATTGATTACTTTAGAATTTTTGGGTGTAGATGTTTCATTCATAACAATAATAAGAAAAACATTAAAAAGTTTGAATCTAAAGCTACAGAGGGAATTTTTCTTGGATATTCCCAAGTTAGCAAGGCTTATAGGGTTTTCAATAAATCATACCTAAAAATGGAAGAATCTGTACATATTTCTTTTGATTAAGCTAACATGTATTATAATGAGAAGGATTCCTCTACCTCAGATCTTCTGTAGGTACCCCACTTATATGAGACGTTGGGTGAGTTAAACCTTACACAAAAGGTCATATCACATCCTCCTCCACAAGCTGATGAAGAAAGCGAAGAAGAATTTTTGGAAGAGGTTGAACCTCCTTCAACAACAAACATTATTCCTCAAGGGGAATTAACCTCAAATGCTATTGCTAAACCAACTCCACCCACTGACTTTGTCACACTAAGGAATCACCCTAGATCTCAAGTGATTGGGGACATATCAGTAAGTGTACATACAAGACATCAACTCAACCAAGATGTGATGCATGCCTGTTTCCTCTCTCATGTTGAGCCTCAATCCATAAATGATGCAGAGCATGATCCCCACTGGATTATTATAATGCAAGAGGTGCTCAATCAATTTGAGAGATGTAGAGTTTGGGACTTGGTTCCAAGGCCCAAAGGCTATCCAGTAATTGAAACCAAGTGGGTATTCAGAAACAAACTTGATGCCCAAGGTGTAATTGTGAGAAACAAAGCTAGGCTTATTGCTCAATGCTATAGACAAGAGGAAGACATTGATTATGATCAAACCTTTGTTGCTATTGCAAGGCTTGAAGCAATCAGGATTTTTCTTGCCTATGCTACTTTTAAGAAGTTTAAAGTCTATTAGATGGATGTAAAAAGTGCTTTCTTGAATGGAGAACTAAAGGAAGAGGTTTATGTTGAACAACACCCAGGTTTTATCTCTTCAACTCATCCCTCATATGTTTTTAAATCACATAAAGCTCTCTATGGTCTAAATCAATCTCCAAGAGCTTGGTATGAAACCTTAGCTAGCTTCCTTTTAGAACACAAATTCTCTAGAGTCATGGTAGATAGGACTCTTTTTACTAAGATGCATCATGATAAAATTTTGGTAGTACAAATATATATAGATGACATCATTTTTGGCTCTGCAGATCCCAAACTATGCAAGAGATTCTCTGATCTTATGCATTCAAAGTTTGAGATGAGTAGCATGGGAGAGCTATCAAACTTCCTTGGCCTACAAGTGCAGCAATCCCCTGATGGCATATTTATATCCCAATCCAAATATGCAAATGAGCTTATTAAGAAATTTGGGATGGATGATGCCTCCTCTATAAAAACTCCCATGTCTACTAATGCTATGATTGACTCTGATGAACATGGAAAGCTAGTTGATCAGACCAAGTATAGGGCCATTATTGGATCTCTACTCTATCTCACAGCAAGTAGACCAGACATCATGTTTTCTACATGTCTTTGTGCTAGGTTCCAAGTGAGCCCCAAGGAATCTCATCTTATTTTCATTAAAAGCATTTTGAGATATATAAAGGGTTGCCCTAATCTAGGACTCTGGTATCCAACAGAGTCAGCATTTGAGATTAATGGATTTTCTGATGCTGACTATGCTGGATCTAGAGTAGAAAGGAAAAGAACATCAGGAACATTCCAGTTCCTAGGTGACAGGCTTGTGTCTTGGTTTTGTAAAAAACAAACATTAGTGTCCACTTCAACTGCAGAGGCTGAATACATTGCAGCAGACATATGTTGTTCACAAATTTTGTGGATACAAACCAACTACTGGATTATGGATACAACTTAAATAATTCAACCATATTTTGTGATAGTGCCAGTACAATTTCTATTGCACATAATCCAGTGCATCATAGTAGGACAAAGCATATAAATATAAGACATCATTTCATAAGAGACTGTGTGGACAAGCAGAAAATTAGTCTTGAATTTATCTCCACTGATTTGCAAAGGGCAGATATTTTCACCAAGCCCTTGGATGAATCCAAACACTTGTACTTTCTGAATCAGTTAGGAATGATAGATGAAAAAGCTTAATTTTAAATCTGTCCTTAGTGTAAACGATTTGGAAACAATTCATCGACCAGAGATCGACGATTTGCAAACTTTTCGTTGGGAGTTCGTCGATCGGAGATCGACGAGATCTCTGTGTGAAGCCAGTTTCGTCGACTAAAGATCGACCATCCTGCTTTAGGAAATGTTTCTAAGGACGACGAAATATCTCCATATCTTTAGTCTGAGATCGACGAATTTATCTCTTCATGAAATTTTTTGTCGACTTGAGATCGAAGAATTTTCCTTTTCGCAGGATGAAGCTTGATGATTCATATTATGAAAACCTTTATTAGGCTTTCTTCTTCGAGCTATATCCCGGGCTTTCAGAATTTCCTTTTGCACTTGATTGTTATTGCTCTTGCAAGAAATTTTCCCTGAATCATGGCCTCCTCTGGATCCTCTCTCGCCGTAATGAAGTACGATACTGGGTTCGATATTGACTTTGATTCTTTCGGTCACTCAGACAAAATCTTCATAGACATTCTCCAGCTCTTTGAGGATCAAAATCTTAAGCAACTCATGACTACCAGGATAAGCCTGCCGGCGGCAGAGATTCGTGAATGGGTTTATTCGTCTACCTCTTTAGATACAGAAATGATCGACTCCATCTCAAGTACTTAGGTTACTCTATCCCCTGCAGTTCTTTCTAAAATTTTCGGCTTTATAAATGGAACAGATGTCATTGAATTAGATGCTTCTGAGTTTGAGCATATGTTGATTGTGATGGCTCACTCCGACGAAAACCCTAATAAATTATTAAAGAAGAACTTGTCTGCCACTTACAAGTTCTTGGCCAATGTTGTGGGCAAGGTGATGTTCGGGAAACACACTGCTCATGAATACATTACAAGGCATCAGTTCCTTGTGATGTGTGCCTTAGTTAACAAAAAGAAAGTTAACTGGGGATAGGTGCTGTTTGATCTGATTAGGATGAAGAATTACAAGAAGGAAGTGAATTTTGCAACGATTTTGGGTCTGTTCTTGAAGGCCAAGGCTGATGGACTATTAGTCTCCCCAACTATATTCATAAATGCCTCCAAGATGCTGACATCTGCATTGTTTGGCAGATGGGAGAGGTCCATCTCAAAGCCTTCAAAGGCTCCCTCCTCTGCAATTGCTTCTGAAAGCACAAGGGTGGACATAACCTCTCCTCCACTAGTTGAAGATATCCCCTCATCTGTTCCTTCACCTCCTCATTCCCCTCTTCCTCCTCATCTTGCAAATATTTTATCATCCAACACATTGCTATCTCCATCTCTTGACCTCTTAACTCCAGGATCATCCCCTCAGCAATCCCCTCACCAGTCCCCTCAACACATTCCTTCCCCTCACACCCCATCATTTTCCCATCATCTTCACCACCTGGAACACCACCTCACATCTCTACCCCAACTATCATCCCTCCATCATCTCTCACCATCCAGGATGTAATCATGACTGATTCCATTTGTCCTCCTGCTGTTATTCCATCATCAACCCCTCCTCCATCTGCTTTGGACAACAAATTCATCACTATCCTCATAACTCATCTCACCCCACTCTTGAAGAAACTCATAATAGAGGAAATTGCACCTCTTGCTATCTCCATTAACTCCCTTGCTGCCCTCCTGTCTGCCTCATCTATCCACCCTTCTTCTTCAACCAGGAGCCTGGCTTCAGTACCTACTGAAACCATGCAGGGGGAGATGCTTGATGAAGAAGCAGTGGAAGCAGCAACAGTTCCAGATGTGGTTTGTGCAGCAACAGCAGCAGCAGACACATCTATTCTTGATGACTTGATTTATTTAATTGAATCTGATATGGATATGGATGAGACAGTTATGGATGAGATAGTTATAGATGAAATAAACACTGTTGGCGATTAAATTATCAATCCCACAGTAGATATTTTAAGTTTGTTAAATATTTTTGATACAATTCATTTGAACTCTCTTCTAGAAAACATCCTAAAGTCTTCCATGGCTATTGTTCCTTACACCTCTCCAATAAGCCCCAAAGTTGGCATACAACTCAAGGCTAGTTTTGTAAGTTTAGAGGCTCCAGTTATTCTATCTCCTCCAAGAGCAGATTCTCTCATTGTTTCGTCCCCTCCCAAAGCCATCTCTCCTCCAACATTCAAGATGGATGATAGCCCCATGCTAGATCTGGATGAAATCATGATGGCAGATATAGAACAAGAGAATCAGTTGTCTTTAGTTGCTGAAAAAAGTTATTGAATCAGTTGTTCTACCTCTAGCTCCTTCTCAAGATGAAAAGTTGTTGATATCTGCAGAAGTTTTAAAGGAAATTAATGCATTATATGATAATCCTCAGGGATCTTCTAATGATGAAGATGACGAAGATGATTATGATGATGAGCCAAAGTCTAAGAAGAAAACTTCTAAGAAAAGAAAGGCTATTCCTCAAGCTGTACCAAAAACATAATCCCACTCATGATACCCCATAATACATTCTTCAAAATATCACTCCTTACAAGGGCATGCCAGCTTGGATATGGCTGTACAAAAATCAACAGAAGGATAGAAAGAAAAGCATAAAATACTCTCCTCCTCGTCAAAGACAATGGAAAGGACCTCCTCCTCCTCCTCTACCTACTGCTGGTGCTTCAAGCACTTCTTCTCAGAGATCTACCCAATATCAAACTTATCAGAGACAACATGGTAGATCTTCTTCACATTCTGGAAGCAGCCAGCATAGGTACTCCTCTAGCAGGCAACATCAACAACATCAACATCAACAACCCCAACAACATCTATAATAAGCTCCATAATCTCAAAAAGCTAATAGTCCCAAGAGACCTAAATCTCCTCCTATTCCATTTGAGGATCCTGAAACAGCTACTTCTTCTAGAATGGCCAGGTTCCAAGAACTGGTTGGATTATCTATGATAAACAAGGCCAAAACTGAAGGAAAGGATCCCTCACTGTACTCAACAATGTCCGAGTACAGGAAAGAGGAATTAAACAGGTATGTAAAAGCTAATAAGTTCTTTAATGTAGATGATTATATGCAGTTACATCCAGAGGCTGTTGTGCCAAGGGCCACATCTCTCAACATCATTGGAGCTGCTGATATGACTATGACAAAGAGTCAAGCAGCTAATCCTAACAGGGAGGTCAAATTTACCCAGCCTGGTGTCAAAGAAAAGGAGGATAAGCAAAAGGAGACAATCAAGAAGAAGAAATGATTATAAGCTTTTCTGTATATCTTAAACTATTTATTTTCGGATACAAAGCCACATTGTATATATATCTACTGCATGTTTTAAATCTTTCTGCCAGATATATATATTTTCTTTTCCTTTGTAAATGGTCTTATTTTTGTTTTGTTTGAAGTAACCTCACCCAAATAGGGGGAGATTGTTGGAACCCCTATTTTGATTTGGGCTAGGTTCACTTCTTAGGTTTTGTTGACCCATGATGTATAGTTAGGGTCACTAGTTTTTCTTTCTAAGTTTTAGGCCAGTCCACCAAGTATCAACTTCATAGACCTGCCTGATGTGGACTTCAGATTCAAGACTTAGAAGTTTTTTAGTTGTCTGGAAATTAGTTCGACGTTCGTCGAACTCAACCCGACGAACTTAGAGCTCAGGTTGACGATATTCATCAGAAGGATATATTCTGTGGTCGACGTTTTCTTACAGACTGGTTCTTAGTTCGAGTAATTCTGTTTATTCAAGTTCTATGGTCGACCATCTTTGAGTGCAGAACAGATTCTCAGGTCGACGTTCTTGGAGCACATCATCAGTTGTTTACATTCAGTGTTTGCTTCACAGAGCTCAGGTCGACGAACAGGATTTCTCAAGTTGATGTTCTCTGAGTGCATGTCGACGAATTATGTAAGTTGTTTGTTCTTTGTTCTTTCCTTATCTGTTCCCTCTCTATTATTATTCTAAGTCATAAATTCCCTGAGTAATCAATGCTTATATTCCCTATGAATATAGCCGTTCCTGGCAGCATTGATTATGTTATTCATTAGAGGATTTATTTGACATATTTCTCAGGACAGTTAGGGAAACAAATAATGACAGATATACTAGCTGTTTTACTTCCCAGGTTTTCAGCAAGGCATTAATTGCAGTTATTCAAATTTCGAAGGAAGGTTGTTGTCAAGAATCGTACAGAGAATAATATTTTGAAAGGAGACAGAGACTGAGAACATCAAGATAATTTCTTTCAGAGAAACAATTGTAGAGAGACACTCTTCACAAGAGCAGAATATTTTCAAGCAGCTCTCAATCTTAATCTCACACAGTGCTCTCAAGAAGATAGAAGAAGAATAACAAAAACAGATCAAATGTCTTCTTCATTTTCTCATCCAGGAACTTGTTGAGACAATTCAGCTCAATTTGTCTAGAGCTCCTGGATCCAGTTTTCTCAAGCTGAAGACTACTCACTCCTGGATAAAGCTTCTCAATCCTGAACACTCAACATCTCAGGGGGAGCTTTGACAAGATCTGGAATCTACATAAAGTCTTCTCAAAGTGGTTTTGAGAAAAGAGAAGACTAACATCGCTTTCTTTCCCACCCCACTGTACAGGGTTTTAACTCCCTTCAAAGTTAACCTGGTTCACAAGTCACTTTCCAAAAGACTTGAGTTTGGTTTTTGGGCACCTGATCAAAAGCTCAAAGGGTTGCAATATCTCACTTCAAATAGATATTGTGGTGGCAGTTACCAGATTAAAACCTTTAGTGGATTCCTACCATGGTGGTAGAAGAGTGGATGTACCCAGTTGGGGAACCACTATAAAATTCTTGTGTTTGTTGTTTTCTTTTTGTCTTGTTCTGTGGTATCTTAGTTTTCTTTGCTTTTGATTAGCTATTATTATATCACCTATTTTATCACATAACTTTATAATTGTAAAAAGCTGCAAAGGAATTTTTAAAAAACTCTATTCACCCCCCCCCCCTCTAGAGTTAACCAGAGATTAATCTCCCTTTTCTTTCAACCGAGGTAAAGAAGAAGGGGGAGCGGGAGTCAGAAGAAGGAATCAGATAGTGGAAGGATGGAGAGAGGGGGAGGCATTGACATACTGTGACATCCATTAGGAGGAGGATCACGCGACGTACACCTGGCCCGAGTATTTGGAGATCTGGAGGGTAAGAGGCCCAAGGGAGCAACAGCCACCAGTGAGGATAGAGGAGGAAACTAGTAATGCGGAGGAAGAGGACCGATGCGTGGATATGGTAGACATGGGAACCTGAGGAGGTATTTAGATGATCCATGGATGGGTGTTCATCGAGGCCTCCTGTAGGGCGAGACTCCACACCATGTACCATCGAAGAATAGCAATGATATCCCAAGCCCCAACCCAATGGTTAAGATCACCTTCTCTCGGAAGGACATGCCAGACCACAAGGACCCATTCTCCGATATGCTGATGATTTAGACAGCCATCGAGAACTTCACCATCTCACGAATCCTTGTCAACACTGAAAGCTCGATTAACATAATCTTCAAGAAGGCATTCGATGATATAAAGGTGGAGTTGAGGAGGGTGTTGGCCTCAGATGGTCCGTCGTTTGGGTTCTCAGGGGAGAGGAAGGAAGTGGAAGGGGGTTGTACTTTTTGTGACCTTGGGGGGGGGGGATAATCCCGAAACTTACTAGTTGTCATTGTCGATGCTCCGAGCAGATACAATTCCATCTTCGGGCGCCCTCTCATTAGCGCATTTAGATGCACCCCGTCCTCATTCCACCAGTGATTGAAGTTCAGCATGGGGTTGTCCAGATCATGGTGAGGGGAGACCTGAAGGTAGTGAGACAATGCTACATAATAGCCGTCAACACCTTCTCCTGGCAGGTGGGAGCCGAGGAGATGGGAAGGGAGATAGAAGAGTGAGAATGGCTGAAGGGAGATGTAGAAGAGGCAGTGGTTGAGGTCATTTGTGAAGTTTCAGAGGTGGAAAGTTGGAAGAAGTTCTAGGGAAGGTGGAGGAAGCTGAAGGAGAAGAGATCCATGCCCAAGTGGATGGGTCCGATGAGCTGCTACTAGATCGGGACTGGGAGATGATCATCAGAGAGGTGGAGGAGGAAGGGGCACTCATCCAAGGAGAGAGGGTGGAGGGCAAATAGGAGGAGCAGTCCCCGTTGGAGGCCACAGAGGAAGTAGTGGAGATGGAGGTTCTTTCCGCAGAAGGGAGGTTGTAGAAAGTGACGGTCAGTGGGGAGCTAAGATCAGAGTATCGGGAAAGGTTCCTAGCCTGCGTCTAGCAAAACGTCGACACCTTTACTTGGAGCAGGACAGATATGGCAGAGATTGATGTAAACATGGATTGCTACCTTCTTAATCTTGATCCCAAAACACGTACCATCTTATAGAAGAAGAGATCAATCTACAACAAGATTGTTGGGCCCATATGGGAGGAGTGGGTAAGCTTCTTAAGGCTGAGTTTGTATCAGATATCTAGTGTCTTGGATGGGTATTCAATATGATGATGGTTAAAAAAAGGAACGGGCGTTGGAGGAAGTGTGTTGATTTCTCCCTATTGAATAAATCATGCCCTAAAGATTGCTATCCTCTTCCTCGAATCGATGCATTGGTTGACTCAGCCGTCGGTTTTTCTCTAATTTGTTTTATAGATGCTTTTTCAGGTTACCACCAGATTCGCATGCACCTGCCCGACATAAAGGATGTCTCCTTCATCATTGTGGATGAGTGATATTGTTACAAGATGATGCCCTTTGGGCTGAAGAATGCAGGGGCAACTTACCAAAGATGATGAAATGGGTATTTTAGGAGAAAAGGGGCAGGAACCTGGAGGTCTATGTAGATAACCATATGGTAAAAAGTAGGGACATTGGGTATCACCTCTAGGACTTGGCAAAAATGTTTGGCACTTTGAGGAAGTTCAAGATGAGGCTCAACTCCCAGAAGTGCATCTTCAGGGCTAGTAGGGGCAAGTTATTGGGCCACCTTCTCACCCTAGTGGGATTAAAGCCTAACCCTGACAAGGTAAAAGCCATATTGGAGCTGGAATCACCGAAGAACGTGAAAGAGATCCAGTGCTTCATAGGGAAGTTGGATGGGTTAAGCAGGTTTCTCTCCTGGGCAGGGGAGAAATGCTTACCTTTTTTTAGGTTGCTACTTGGACGCAAGAAGTTTGAATAGACCCCCGAGTGTGAGGGGGCCTTCTCGGATTCGAGGAAACAACTCACACATGCCCCCCTAATCCAAGGTCCAAAGGAGGGGGAGGACTTAGCCCTATACCTGGGACTGGGGGCCGAGTTAGTAAGATCTGTATTGGTTTGGGAGGAAGGTAGAAAGCAGCTCCTAGTTTATTATATCAGTTGGGTTCTGAGGAAGGAAGAACTCAGATACCCAATCCTAGAGAAGCTGGCATTCGCACTAGTTATTTCGGCTAGGAAACTCCGGCCTTACTTCCAAGCACACTCCATCCATGTAGTGATCGATCACCCCCATTGTAACATCTTGGAAGGGGTAGATTACTCGTGGAGATTAGCAAAATGGTCAGTAAAGCTGAGTGAATTTATTATCTTGTTTGTCTCTAGACTATAGATAAAGGCGCAAGTGGTGGTGGATTTATTGGCAGACTATATGGCCAAAGTTGAGGAACCCGAGCCTTCCCAACTAACTACATGAGAGATGTTGGTGGACAGAGCTTCAGGGAGGAATTCCTTTGGGGGAGGGGTGATCCTAGTATGCCCACAGGGGACAAAGATCGAGCAGGCAAATGAAATTAACTTCCCAGTCACCAACAACCAGGACGAATACGAGGCTGTGATCACAGGGCTTCGCTTAGCCAAGGAGTTGGGGGTGCAAGGCTTACGGGTCTTAATAGACTCAACGGTGGTGGCTTGCCAACTTTGAGGGGAGGTAGAGGATAGGGAGCCAACTCTCCAATGCTAGCTTGTAAAGGTCAAAGGCCTCATAGGATAATTCAGAACTTTCTCAATTCGACATGTGCCAATGAAGGATAGTGCCCCAGAAGACCTTCTGGCCAAGTATGGTCCTCGGGCAGGAGGCACAGTGTTAGAGCTCTTTCGGCTATCCATTAAGGAAGGAAAGCTGATGGAGGTGGATCAACGGGTGTCATGGATAGATCCATTCATCACCATCTTGACTTCGGGAAAGTTCCCAAAAGGGGACATAGACAAGAGATAGTTCAGACATAAGTAGACATACTACCTATTACATGAATGAGGTTTATACCGAAAGACCCTTAACGGGCTTCTCGCCAAGTGTGTACCAAAAGAGGAGGTTCTGAAAGTCCTAAAAGATATCCATTCAGGGGAATGTGACAGCCATTCCGGGGGAAGAAACTTGGAGGAAAGGGTGCTAAGGCAAGGCTATTTTTGGCCAAGTCTCAACAAAGATGAAATAGAGTTTGCAAAGAAGGGTCAAAAGTGCTAGCTATTTGCTGCTCTACAGCTCCTACCTTTCCAGAGTGTCAGGACAATCACAGCTCCGTGGCCTTTGACACTATGGGAATAGGTATAGTGGGACTTTTCCCCCAGTATTGTGGCCAAAGGAAGTTTCTACTAGTCATGATCGATTACTTTTCAAAGTGGCTGGAGGTGAAGACGCTGGCCAAGGTAACCTCTAAAGTTATTAGGAATTTTGTGTGTGGGTAGATAGTCTGTTGATATGGGCTACCTCTAGCCATAGTCACAGACAACAGACCACTGTTTGCTAGCGATGTGTTCGTCAGATTCTTTGGTCAGCTGGGCATAGATCTTTGTTTTGCGTTGGTCTACCACCATAGAAGTAATGGGCAGATGGTGGCGTCCAATAAGGTAATTGTGAACTTCGAAACAAGAAGGTCAAGAACCTGAGGGGTAACTGGGTGGAACAGCTCCCCTTAGTCCTTTGGGCTTTAAGAACCATGTAGAATACAGCCATAGGAGAGACCCCCTTCAATCTTTCCCATGGGTCCAATGCTGTGCTGCCAGTCGAGTTTGAGGTTAAGTCACCAAGGGTGGTTGCAGCAATAAAAGGAGATGTGGAATGGCGAGTGTAGAATGAGGAAGAGCTAAAGCTCTCACTTGACCTAGTAGAAGAATTTCGGGAACTAGCAGCGGTAAGATAAGAAGAGGCCAAATGACGAATGATAAGGTATTATGACAGGCACATTCGAGTCAGGTAATTACAAAAGGGGGATCTAGTCCTTAAAAAGGATGATGCGGGCCAATGGGGGGCAACAGTTGGTAACCTCAACCCCAATTAGGAAGGTCGTACATTATAGAAGAAGCTTTGAAATGGGGTGGGGGGTTAATACCTCCGGGATGCGGAAGGGATATTCCTTGGTTGTGCATGGAATAGTGATGACCTAAAACATTTCTACCCATGACAAAGCAATTTTTAATATATTGATGGTTTCTTTCATAACCTTGTATGACTGTAGTGTTGAAGTCAAAAACTGACCTCAATGAGAGTTCGTATAACGCCTCCATTCGTCATATGGAATATAATGGTGGGTCCAGCCCGGGCCCACGCCATATTTCACAAACAAATGGCGGAATTACGTTTGAATATCAAAATCACATTCTACTCGCATATTAACTCAGAGCATTCTAGCGAAAGCGTTTTAAGTTGCAAGAACTCAACATAGTGAGTGTCCACTAAATATATAAACCACACATTTATATATATCACCAGGAATGTATACAAATACATAAACACTCATGGCCTTAAGGCCTTACATGTTTCTCTTTAAAAATATGGCTTCATACATAGGCACGCAGGCCAGCCACACATGAAATCCAAGACTTCGCACGGCCTTCAAGGACCTTTACACAACAAGGGCTTCACTCCTCTCAATCCAATTCAGCCCGTCAGCACCTGCAGTTGGACATCCACCCCAAGGGTGGTAAACAAAGCAACGGTGAGCATTAGCTGACCAATTATAACGACCCTACCCCTTACCCGGGGCAGTGATTCCTTCCCTGTATTCATCGCAAGCACAATATATATATATATATATATCACAACAAGTGCTCTCAAGCACAATAACATCACAAGCGCCCACCTCCGTCAGATGCTCCGTGTGCTTATGTCACATTTACGGTGTACCAGATTATCCTTGGCACCACCATCGATCAGAGGTTTTTAACTTGTTGGCTATGTGCCCAAGTCTACCAACACGCATGCTAGGGACATCCTCGCCAATCCCACGCAGAGGTGATAACCTCACGACAAACTCTCGAGCACTTCAGATCCTCCCACCCCCATTGTGCAGGAACCCGGGTCTGGCCTGCAGCCTCCCATTTATATTGCCACCAATCGATCTCTCACAACACATTTCCAGGTCAGCCCTTTCTCGTTGCTCAATTAATCAATAGCGCAGATCTTGACGCAGGTCGGCTTTCCCTTTCCTGCTCCGCACATAGTTCTCGCAGAGCTGCTTTCCAGTTCAGCACACACAATCCAAGGGCTCATCTAGAGCTTCCTAGGTATTCACAATATATAGTCATCCACACAATACACGGAGTCTTCTCCGGTTCACAACATAAAACATCACCAATCCAGACTAAACGTCCGGATGGGCTTCATACAACATGTCTATGCCGTACTACACATTTCCGGCTCTAGTTGAAGACTCAACCTGGGATATCAACGATCAACCCCCCGGAATCGCTTACGCTTTCCACCGCTTGTTGGAGGATTCTATGCTTATGCATAAAGGGGGAATTCACATGTCTAAGAAGGAGATTGTTAACCTTGACGATCGCATTGGTGCCATGAAAATCTAGCTAGATGGAAATCACCTC
Source organism: Platanthera guangdongensis (assembly GCA_039583875.1). Taxonomy (NCBI): domain Eukaryota; kingdom Viridiplantae; phylum Streptophyta; class Magnoliopsida; order Asparagales; family Orchidaceae; genus Platanthera; species Platanthera guangdongensis. Next base: position 66,761,821 of record CM077159.1, read on the forward strand.
CAAGGCCTTGCCTCCACTAATCTGAACTTAGCTTTCGATTCGACATGCTGAAGCTCCTCCGACAGCCAGATTCCCTCTCCTCCTTCCTTCCTTCCTCACCCTCTATTTCTTTAGAAAGAGAAAAGCCATGGATGAATGAGAGTTCATCCTTCCATTCTCGGCTTTATAACAACAGGGAATGGCCTGGACCACTAGATCCAAGTTAGAGGAAATGAACGGCCACGATTTGCACAGAAAAGCATTTTCTTGGGCTGACATGGCTTGTGACACACCCGTATCACAGGTCGTGTTCCTTAGGCGGTAAAGGAACTAACTTAACCCGACCAGGACACGGCCATCCAACATGCCCGTGTCACAGGCCGTGTGCCAGACACGGTTTTGAACACTCCCGTGTCTAGCGGCAGTGTAACTCAGGTGGCACACAACCGACTCAACCCAAACAGGACACAATCATGTGACACGCCTGTGTCATTGGCCGTTTGCCCCGAGACACACCTATGTCCACCAGGCCCAGATCCTTGGTCGATCTAGAGAAGGACATGACCTCTAACACTCCCGTGTCGTAGGCCGTGTACCCAACTCGACTTGCCTCTCAAGAATTATCGAGTGTATTTCGTCGAGTGGAGTTTGTCGACCCAGAGGAGGACACGGCCTCGGATACGCCCGTGTCCTAGGCCGTGTGCCTCACTCGAGACTGTTGGGTACATTGGAAAATGTGTACCATATTTGAAGAAGCCTCACCTTACTCAATGATATGCATCAAGGTGTATTTGATGTTGTTTTAAGTTTATATGTGCAGGTTAAGTAAATACAGGAATGCAAAAAAATTTCTAAGTCCATGTGTCGACACCAGGAGAAGCTGTGTCGACACTTATGAAGGCTTGTGTCGACATTGGAGAAAAGTTGTGTCGACACTTGGAGCTAATTGTGTCGACACTTGGAAAGGCTGTGTCGACACCTGAAGAAATTATGTCGACATGCAGAGGTAGTGTCGACACACAGTGAAGCATTGTCGACATCAACTGTATCGACACCAAGAGGCAGTGTCGACACACAGGAATACTTAGTCGACATCAAATGTGTCGACACCAAGAGGCAGTATCGACACACAGAAGACCTTGTCTACATCAACTGTGTCGACACAGAGGACTTGTGTCTACACACAGCAAAGTTTCAACTATGTTAAAGAAAAGAAATGATTGTCTCGACACACAGAATCAGTGTCGACACATTCTACAGAAGGCTGTGTCGAGAAGTATTAACAACAACAAAGGAGATGTGTCGACATCACCAAGGCTTGTGTCGACACTTAGTTCACTTGTGTTGACACTTAGTCTACTTGTGTCGATACATGATAAAGTTCAGTCTCGACACTTTCAGACAGAGACAGTATTTCAAGAAGTGATTGGATGACTTGACAGCTGCCATTTCTAACCGGTCTACTGCAACTGTCAATGCTGTCAAAAGTTTGTTAGAAACCGGATCAGCCGGTTACCATGGAGGAAGACTATATAAAGGCTTTCTCCTTCAACAAATGAGATATACATGACACAACAGAAACATATACAGAATTCTAAAGAAAGAGAAAAATAAGAAGTTGGAGAGAGACAGCTCCATCTACAAAAGTGTAGTTGCTGAACAAGGCTACCAAGAAAGATTCAGATTGAGATCTGAATCTCAAGTAAGAAGCTGATTGAAGATAACCTTCTCAAGAGTTCAACCCTACTGAGTTCAGATTCAAGAAGGTTTGAAGAAAGCTAAGAGAGGTTGTTCTCTGCCATCAGATTCTTCCAAGAACTGATCAAGAAACCATCCATCCCTTCTCTCTCTATCTGGGTGGTTGTTAATTACAAACTTAAAATCTAATTTCTGTAGGATCTTTATAGATCTGAGCTATAAGCCTGTGTTTATAAAGGCTGAGTGTAGGAGAATATTTTCTCTGAGTAGTAGGCCTTGTTGAAGGCTGAGGTAGGGCTGTGAGCCTGAGTTGTAGGAGATTGTTATCTCTGAGTTGTAGGCCTTGTGTAGGCTGAGGTAGGGCTATGTGCCTGAGTTGTAGGAGTGTGGACTCACTCTGAGTCGTAGGAGCCCTATTGGGGTTCTGAGCTACTGTAAGATCTGAGGATCTGAGGTGAAGAGAAGAAGTTAGGCTGAATCTAGCACACTACTAGATAGGCGAAGGGGGAAAGTGGATGTACCCAGACCTTGGGGAAGCACTATAAAAATCTGTGTGCAATCTGTGTTGTGGTAATTCTATGAATCTGTGTTGTGTTAGCTATAGAATTATCGGTTGTTAAGTAAATAATTGAATAGATTTGCTGCCTTAAAAAGAAAAAGGAATTACACCTATTCACCCCCCCTAGGTGGTTAGACACTAATTCTTTCAAGTGGTATCAAAGCGAGGTTTCTCAAAGAAGGACTTAACAGTCTGAGTTAGATCCTTAAGGTAGATTCAAGATCAAGAAAATGGGTTCAGGAGAAAATCATAAGGAACTAGGTTCTATGAAATTACCCATATGCAGAAAGCAGATATTTGGCATCTGGAAAGAAAGGGTCAGGCTGTTTATGGAGGCTTCTGATCCAAGGATCTACGTTACAGTGAAGGAAGGTCCTTATATTCCTATGAAGATTTCAGTTCTTGATGCCAACCAAAGAATTCCCAAAGATTTTTCAGAGATGACTAAGGATGAGATCATCCTGGCAACTATGGATAAAAGAGCCCAGAATATCATAGTAAGTGCCATAGATGATGCAACTTTTCAAAATTTGATTCACTGCAAGACCTCCAAGGAAATGTGGAATACTTTGATATTTTACATGGAGGGTTCTGAAGAAGTCAGACAAGATAGAAAGTCTATGCTGAACCAGGAATATGAGAGTTTCAGATAAGGAAAGTCTGACAGTATAACTGAGTGTTATAAAAAGTTCTATAGAATAGTAAATGAGCTGATATCCTATGGAAGAATCTTCAGTACATATGAACTGAATGATAAATTCCTAAGATCCTTGACAAAGGATTGGGACACTAAGATTTGTGTCATTAGGGAAGTGGCCAAACTTGCAGATATCTCACCTCCAACTTTGTTTGGAAAATTACTGTCATATGAGATGCAGTTGATGGCTAGGAAAGAGGAAGAGAAAAGTGCAAAAGGGGAGCATAGAGAAAAGTCTGTGGCCTTCAAGGTTGAAGCCACTAGGAAGAATAGGAGGATGTCTCCATCACCTCCTAAGAGAGTTGCTGAAATTGCTTCAGATAATTCAGACAACCAAAGTTCAGAAAGCAGTGACTCAGATGAAGACTTTGCTGCCTTCACAAGGCAGTTTCAGGGATTCCTGAATGTTGAAGTTGGTGACCGGGCGGTCTGGCGGTCTGTCTTGGCGAGTTGAAGACCGCGCGGTCTGGCGGTTTGTCTCAGCCGGCTTGGAGACCGAGCGGTCTAGCGGTCTTCCCTGGCGATCTCTCTTCTTCTCTTGTGGTAGCCGTGCGGTTAGCCCTTCTGTCTAACCGCACGGCTTGTGCGGTTTATTTTGTATAGTCCGCTTAGTCCTGTAAATTTTTAGTCTTACATCTCTTATTTGTATTCTCTCATCTCTCCTCCATTCTATATAAGGGAGGGCATACCTTTGTAATAGATACCTTTTTCGGATAATAAAGTTTCACTTTAAAACTATTTCGGCTTGTTTTTGTTCGGTTCTTACATGGTATCAGAGCACTCGATCTACTCCTCCTGATTCTGTGTCTTCATGTCCGTGCGGCTTGTCGTGACGGTTTGCACCCTGTCCGCGCAGCCTCTTCCTCTCCTTATTGCTGCCCTCTGTATGCGTAACCTTTTGTCTCTTCTAAGTCGCCGCCTCTTCTCGCAGCGCCCTGTTTTGTCCTGCTTCTGTTCGCGCGGCCTGTCCTCTAGCCGTTCGACTTCTTCCCCTCTGCTTGTGTCTGCAGCTTGGTCGTGGCTTTTCTGGCTGCTGGTTCCCACCATTGTGACCGCTGCAGCCCGTCTTTATCCTATCCGTGCGGGTTGTTTCCTAACCGCCCGACTTCCTTTTTTTACTGCTCCTATGGCTCTTTCTGATGCCTCTACTGCCACCACCCCTGTCACCAATCCAGCTCCGCCTCTTCCTCCTACTCCTTCCGGGAACCTCGAGACCGTTTCCAAGCTTGTTGGCTCCAACTACCCGGATTGGAGTGTCTCTTTCACCTTTCTTCTTCGATCACAATGCAAACGCCACCATCTCGTTGATGACCCACCTCCTATCACTTCACCCCTCTTTGATGACTGGGATGCAAGTGACGCGCTTGTGCATACTTGGATCGCGAACAGTCTTTCCAATGAGTGCCTTCCCGCCATACGCCATGATGAGACGGTCAAGGCCGCTTGGCTTCATCTTGCCGCTCTGTACTCCAAGGGGGCTCAGACATCCCACATCTATATGTTGTATGCGGACCTCTTTGCCCGTCCTACCTTGTCTCCTGCTGCTGCCTACCAACAGGTTCAGGCTCTTGGGGCTGAGATTCTTCAGAATCGCCCCTTTTCTGCGGATTTGGCTCAACAACACAAGCACTTCCAGGAGCTTCTGGTTGTGTGTTATCTGCTCCGGCTTCCTGATACTTATGACATGATCCGCCAGCAAATTCTGGGTGAGGCCGAATCTCCTACCTTAGATGCCACTGCTGCCCGCATCGCTGCTGTCACCTCTCTCCTTCAGCGCCCACTTTTGCCCGCTCCTTCTCCACCACCGGACAACTATTCTCATCACACTCAGCAGAGTGGCTCTGGTAGCCACAGTCACCAGTCCGACAGTCGTGCTTCTTCCCGCTACCTCTGTTCTCATTGTGGCCGAACCGGCCATACTTTCGAACGCTGTTGGACGAAGCATCCCCATCTTCGCCCCTCCGGTGACTCTTCCAAGCCGTCTGCCTCTGTTGTAACATCCTCAGGTAGTGCCCACATGGTGACTCAAGGTAAATGGCTCATCGACTCTGGTGCCACTAATCATATGACGGGCAATCCTCAGTGCTTCTCTTTACTCGAACAACATGATCGGTTGCCCCCGGTCCTAGTTGCGGATGGTTCTCCCTCCCCGGTTCATGGGACGGGAGTAGTTCATGTTACTCCGTCACTACGACTAGCGGACACTCTCTATGTGCACAAGTTTCTGTGCAATCTGTTGTCTGTTACCTCTTTATGCAAACAGCTTCAGTGTTCTGTGACCTTTACACCAACTTCTTGTTCTTTTCAGGATCCGAGCTCCCACCGGACGATTGCTACTAGGACTGAGAGCGGCGGCCTCTACTTCCTCGACAACGTTTCCGCCTTGTCCGCCTTCTCCTCTTCCTGTACGGATCTTCTCCAGTGGCATCACCGCCTCGGTCACCCTCCACCACGTCTTCTACATCAGCTTCTGCCACACCTCCCTCCGTCTAGTACTCCTCTCCAATGCGACGCCTGTCAACTCGGCAAGCATCACCGTTCCTCCTTCCCGCCGAAGCATGGACGGGGCTCTACTCGTCCTTTTGATCTTGTCCACTCCGATATTTGGGGACCTGCTCCTACCCTCACCATTGGCCGGGGTAGTTCTTATTTTGTAACTTTTATAGATGATTTTTCTCGATGTACTTGGGTGTATCTCCTCTGAGATCGCTCTGAACTTTTCGATGTATGGATATCTTTTTATCAGTTGATTAAAACTCAGTTCAATGCTTATATTAAAACATTTCGCTCCGACAATGCTAAAGAGTATCTGAGTCATGCTTTTACCTCTTTTGTGTGCAACATGGCATTATTCATCAGACTAGCTGTGTTTACACCTCCCAACAAAATGGGGTGGCGAAATGCAAAAACCGTCACCTCCTCGATGTGGCTCGCACATTGATGACCCAGATGCATGTCCCTCGCTCGTATTGGGGCTATGCCGTTCTCCTTGCCTGCCACCTCATCAATCGCATTCCATCCACCATTCTCCACGGGAAAACACCCTTCTCCATTCTGTATCCGGGCAAGGAGCCCTTTTCTCTCCCTCTCTGCATCTTTGGATGCACTGCTTTTGTCCATAACCCATCTGCCATGCGTGACAAGCTCTCTCCTCGCTCCACCAAATGTGTCTTTCTGGGGTACTCCACCACTCAGAAAGGTTATTGTTGCTTTAACCCTGTTCTTCGTCAGCAGTTCGTCTCTGCTGACGTTACCTTTTTCGAGAATGCCTCCTACTTCTCGGCTGACTCCTCCTCTCTTTCCCCTGCTACCTCTCCTCCTTCCCCGACTTCTGACTCTCCTACTATTCTCTTCGTTCCCTCGTCTCCTACCGAGATATCCACACCTCCGCCATCTCCGTCCCCTCCTCTCGCTCCACCTCTCTCTCCTACTTCTCCACCTCCGTCTCCATCCTCTCTGCCGTCGTCGCTCTTTTCTCCCGAGCCAGCTCTCTTTGCCACGGACGCTCCGGATCCCGAGGGGGCCGCCGACCTGGATCTCCCTGTGGCTCTTCGCAAAGGGGTGTGGACATGTACCCTACATCCTCTTGCTGCTGTTGTTTCCTATGATCGTCTTACCACTTCTCGCAGGGCCTTTGCGCTGGCTATCTCTGCCACTACTACTCCTCATTCCTATCAGGAGGCCCTTGCTATTCCCCATTGGAAGCTGGCCATGGATGAGGAAATGGCGACCCTCACGGAGCGGGGTACATGGACTCTTGTTCCTCCTCCCTTCGGTACTGATGTTGTTGGTTTTTGCTGGGTCTTTGTGGTCAAATTTGGCCCAGACGGCACTGTGGATCAGTATAAGGCTCGCCTTGTTGCTAAGGGCTTCACTCAGACCTATGGGGTTGATTACTTTGACACCTTCTCCACCGTGGCTCGTCTCAGCACTATCCGGGTCCTTCTCTCTGTGGCGGTCAATCGTGATTGGCCGATTTCTCAGCTGGATGTCAAGAATGCCTTCCTTTATGGTGATCTTCACGAGGCATTTTACATGGAGTAACCTCTTCGGTATGTTGCTCAGGGGGAGACACGAGTATGCCGGCTGCAGAAGGCAATTTATGGCCTCAAGCAAAGCCCTCGAGCTTGGTTTGAAAAGTTCAGCGGCATCGTGGCGGCTGTTGGTTTTAGCTCTGCTGATCACTCTCTCTTTATTCGCAAAACTCCCTCGGGGCTGGTTGTTCTTGTTGTGTACGTCGATGATATTCTTCTCACTGGTGATGACCAGGAAGGGGTAGCCCTGACAAAGCGACATTTTCGCCAACATCTGATCACGAAAGATATGGGCTCTCCAAAGTACTTTCTGGGGATCGAAATCTCTCGGAAGCCCGACTCCTTAGTTCTCTCTCAGCGTAAGTATGCCTTTTATCTTTTAAAAGAGGCAGGGTTGACTGGAGCAAAACCTGCCCGATGCCCCATGGCACCTGGAGAAGACAAAACCTGGACAGATGATTCGCCTCCTCTTTCAGATAGTTCGTGGTATAGGTGTCTGGTTGGTAAGCTCATATATCTCACAGTGACCAAGCCCGACATTTCCTATGTTGTGGGCAAGGTGAGTCAATTCATGCAAGCTCCTAGGGAGTGCCATCTACAGTCCGCCTTGCGGATCTTGGAGTATGTCAAAGCAGCGCCTGGGAAAGGATTACTTTTTCAGAAGAATGGTCATCTGAGGATTGAAGCCTACTCAGATGCAAGTTATGCTGATGACAAAGGGGATCGCAAGTCAACCTCAGGTTTTTGCACCTTTATTGGGGGAAATCTGGTGAGCTGGAAGAGCAAGAAGCAGTCTGTTGTCTCCAGGTCCAGTGCAGAAGCTGAGTATCGCAGTATGGCGTCGACCACTTGTGAGTTAAAATAGATGGAGACTCTCATGCTAGATTTAGGAGAGGTCTACAACCATCCTCTACCTATGTTCTGTGACAACAAGGCAGCCATATACATCTCCAAAAATCCGGTCTTCCATGAAAGAACAAAGCACATTGAGGTCGACTGTCATTTCATTCGTGAAGAGATCTTAAAGGAACAAATTTGCACTCCCTTTATTACTTCTGATAAAGAGCTGGCTGACATCTTCACCAAGCCAGTTTCCGCCTCGTTTCTTCATGTTTGCGACAAGCTGGGCATGATCGATATATATGCTCCAGCTTGAGGGGGAGTGTTGAAGTTGGTGACCGGGCTGTCTGGCGGTCTGTCTTGGCGAGTTGAAGACCGCGCGGTCTGGCGGTTTGTCTCAGCCGGTTTGGAGACCGGGCGGTCTAGCGGTCTTCCCTGGCGATCTCTCTTCTTCTCTTGTGGTAGCTGTGCGGTTAGCCCTTCTGTCTAACCGCGCGGCTTGTGCGGTTTATTTTGTATAGTCCGCTTAGTCCTGTAAATTTTTAGTCTCACATCTCTTATTTGTATTCTCTCATCTCTCCTCCATTCTATATAAGGGAGGGCATACCTTTGTAATAGATACCTTTTCGGATAATAAAGTTTCACTTTAAAACCATTTCGGCTTGTTTTTGTTCGGTTCTTACACTGAAGAAGAAGCAGTGGAAGTCTAAGCCTTCCACATCTCAGCCTAAGGATGATTATTATCAAAAGAGGAAGTCATCTAGGAAGGATAGGAGCAGGTCTAAGCTAAGCAAATCTACAACATCAAAGATAGTTTGCTACTACTGTAATAGGCATGGACATGTTGTGGTTGAGTGTCCAGACAAAAGAAAAGAATCTGCTGATAAAAAGAAGATTCAACATCAGAGCAAGAAGGAGAAATCCTTTATTACTAAGAAGGAGAAGAGCTTGACAGACTAATCATCTTCAGAGTCAGAATCTGAAGCTGAGGCATACATTGGTCTATATGCAGCAAATGAAGAAGAAGAGTTTCTGCAACTGCTGAACTCTATCTATGAACAAGAAGACCATCAGTGCAAGGGACTGATGGCTGTGTCAGAAGAAGGCAAGTGCCAGGATCACCCTGGTCCTAGTAAGGTACAATATTTTTCTAGAAATTCAGACTGTAGTACTGGGTCAGAGTCAGCAATATCTGCATCAAGTGATGTGGATGGGTCTGAGTCTGAAGGTGATATTCATTAGCTGATAGATGAATATGAGGACTTGTTGCAGGCACTAAAGAAAAGCAAAAACCTGGCCAAAACTCTGGCTAATGAAATTGCAGATCTTAAGATGGCTGCAACTGATTAAGAGAAGTTGCTGGATCAAAAGCCGAATGAGATTGCCAGATTGAAAAACATAACTGTTATTCAAATGGGAACAATCGCATTCAAGAATGATCAAATAAAAAATCTGGAGATTAGACTTCAGAAAGAAAAGGAGATTGTGGCTAGTTTTTCTAAGCCAAAATCTGTATTACCCTTAATAGATGACTTTGTGTCACAAAAGGGTAAGATAAGAATAGGCTTTAAGAAAACATCATGGACTTCCAAGTCCAATAAGAAAGGCAGAGCCCCAGCACAATACAAGAAACCTGATGTAAATAATTCAGCTAAGGTTGTACCTAAAGAAAGGTATAACAAGTTTGAGTGCTGGTGCTGTGGCAAGGTAGGCCACTTTGACTCAGACTGTTGGCACAATAATAGTGTCAAGGAGAGTAGCAGTCTGCCTGTTAGAAAAGCTGCAGGCAGATTTGTTAAATTTCAGGCTAACATGAACCAAGGACCCAAAACTCTTTTGGGTTCTAAGGTTAAGTAATTCTTTATTGCAGGTGAGTCCAAGTTGCCACGCCCCTATATGGTACTTGGACAGTGGATGTTTCAGGCACATGACTGGAATAAGGGGGTTGCTGAAGGACTACTCACCTATCATGAATGGGCCTAAAGTAACCTTTGGTGGTTCTAAAAAAGGAATCATCAAAGGATTTGGTAACATTTCTAATAACCAGATTACTATCTCTCAAGTAGCCTATGTGAAGGGTTTGAAACACAACCTTATAAGCATAAGTCAGTTGAGTGATTTAGGATATGACATTTCATTTATTAAGAATGAATGTCATATGAAAAGGTCAAGTGATCAAAAGGTCATATTGACAGGATATAGAAGGAGAAATGTGTACTGTCTTAACTTTGAGTGTGAGAACAATGTTTCTCCTATTTATCTTGTAGCTGATGAGATAGCATCTCATTGTGTTAAATGGCACAAGAGGCTGGCCCATCTTAACTACAAGACTATTGGCCAACTCTTTAGTAAATAGTTAGTGAGGAATGGTCCTCAAGTTAAGTGTATAAAGGATGAGATATGCTGGAGGATAGATAACTTGAGCAACTTCAGCTTGAACCCCTTCTAAGTAAGTAGGTTGTATACCAGACTCAGCCACATTGTCATCATCACAAAGGGGTGGATATCCAAGTGTGGCTCTGATGCTATTAGATATCCATTTAGCATGATCAGATCCAGCTTTGACTAATTCTCTCTCCCCCTTTATGACTTCTCTGGAAACACGATCCCTGAGGTCATCTTTTTGAAATCTAATTTGTTCATCCAGAAAATTGACACCATCTTTATAAACAGATTTTAACTTCAACAGTTGTGCAAAAAAAGTCTTTTGAGACTGCTCAATAGCTGTTTTTACAGCAGCTAGGTCTTCCTGTAATTGCTTGTCAAAATCTGCCTTGGCATTAGTCTTTTCCCCAGTTGGGGCAGTTGCAACATTCTTCAGTTCTGTAACAATCACATTATGTGAATCTGTCAGATTTTCATTCATTCTAATCTGATTTTCTAGAACATAGCCTTGTTTAAGAGCTAGATCATCAACTTAAGTCTTGATTTTCTATTGATGTGTGGCTAGGAAAACCATAACATTTCCTCCTTTGTGAAAGCAACCAGTCATCTCCTTCTTATGCTGATTAACTTCAAATCTTATTGACTTAATATCTATAGCCAAGGAGAGTTATAGATATTTGTGAGTCTCATCCATGTATTTCTCCATGGCTATCCTCTGTTCATCTAGCTTTACCTGCAATGAGACTAATAAGGAGCTATAATCAGCTGTTGGGGCAGATTGTGGAGCAACAGTTTGTAGTGCCTTCTTGTAGACTTTGGCTTTTCCTTTTGAAGACCATTAGTTTTCTCTTCTTAGCTCTTGTAGCTTCTTCATCCTCAGATGCTGTTGAACTAGCTATATCAACTCTATCTTTAGGACTAGGAGGCAATACCTGTATAGTCCTAGGTTGCTCCCCCTGAGTCCCTTGCTGCTCCTCAGTTCTTGTGTTCTCCCCCTGAGACCTTACTGGCTCCTCCTCAAGGTTAACTTGCTCCCCCTCAAAGTCTGCTTTCTCCCCCTCAAACTCAGTTTGCCCTAAATCAGGGAACAACTCTTCAACATTGAACTCTTGTTGAGTAGGGACTGGAGATACTCTTATCTCTGGAGCATCAACAACTGCTGATGTATCCTCCATGAATACATCTTGAACTTGACTTTGTAGTTGTGTTGGCTAGTCAACATCAATCAAAAATTCAGTTAGAATTTCATCCTTATCATTAAGAATTGATTGATTAACTTTATGTATTACCTCAAGTATAGTTTGTGTAGCAATATCACTTTCCAAGTGTATTGGCTCTTCCTCAACATGAGGCTCCCCCTGCACTTGTGCACCATCTGTAGGGTCTTGTGCAGGAATATCTTGTGCTATAGGCTGTTCAGGAATCTCTTGTCTTTCTTCCTCAGGCATATCCTTAGTTAGAACCCTATCCCATCTGGATATAATCCTGATGTTCATCCTTCTCATGTGATTTATCTTAGTCCCAGCTGACTGGTCCATTACTTCTGGTATTGTTGCAGCTAAATACAAGCTCACAATTCTTCCCAGATTTGGCTTCTTCATACTTTCCTTAATCTTCTCAAATATTACTGCTGACCAATCAGTATTTAGGTTGTAGATGATCCTGGTCATCAGAATGAACATATAGGCAGAAATCCTATCATGCCCCCTGCCTTACAGAGAATCACTTTTCCTACAATTTTAGACAAAAACTTCCCTTGCATATTCATGTCTCTCCTATTCAAATCTGAGCCAATCTTCATGGTGGAATCCAGTCCACACCATTGAAGTGCTTCCCTTAGCTTAGATGCGGGTACATCTTCTTCTTTTGTTCTTGGCAGGTGAAGAACTTTCCTTAAACTCGTTTGTGTGAGTTTCACCTTTTCTCCATGGACTGTGGATCTAATTTTGAGTCCAGTTTGATCTAGGGTAGCAGCACCAAAGAATTCTAGTGTTTCTTTCTTCCAAATCTTAGTTGGTTCAGAAACTAGAAACTCCAACCCATTCTCAGTAATTAGGGTTACTACAACTTTAATTTCAGGTTCTGCAGGTCAAAGGCATTGCGTACCAGCTCATATCATTCATTGACATTGTCTTCAAGCTTGGGCGCCATTAGGGTTGTGAGAAATCTTGAATTTAGATGATAGAATTTGTCGACATAAAGATTTGGTCTCGAAACTATGGAGAGCGTGTCGACAGACAATGTTGTTGACCTATTTATACCTTTCTAAAAATGAAGGTGAAAACGCACGTCATAATCCTCTAAATGTGTCGACACTGTTGAAAAGTGTCGAAACAGGCTTCTAATGTCTCGACATAAGTGTTGACTTCTATGTGTCGACACTTATTCCTTTGCGCTCGACGATCAGTCGATACTCCACTCGACGAAATCTGTGTTGAACCTAAGTGTCGACACCACTCCTGGACGTGTCGACACAATTTCTCTGAAGTGTCGACACTAATTTTCTAGATGTGTCGACATCATTTTCCTAAAATGTCGACACCATTTCTATGTGTCGACACAAACAACTCCTTGTGTCGACATAATTTTACTTAGCCAATTTTGTTAAACTAATTTATGTTCAACATTCCTAATTCAATTTTAAACTTATTGAATTTAGTTTCATCTAGAGGCTTAGTAAACATATCTGCAATTTGATAATCTGTTTTGACAAATTCTAGTGAGATGTCCTCTTTCTCTACAAGCTCTCTAAGAAAATGGTATCTAATTTTTATATGCTTAGTCCTACTATGTGAAACATGATTATTAGCAATTGATATAGCACTTGTAGAATCACAAAGCAAAAATGTTCTACTTACTTGAATACCATAGTCTTCTAGGGTGCTGAATCCACAACAATTGTGCACAGCAACTTCCTGCTGCCACATATTCAGACTCAGCTGTGGAAATTGCCACACTAGTCTTCTTCTTACTGCTCCAAGACACCAATCTTCCTCCTAGAAATTGACGGGTGCCTGTAGTACTTTTTCTATCTTCTTTGTAACCTACAAACTCTGCATCTGAATAGTCTGTCAGTATAAAATCTTCATTCCTAGGGTACCAAAGGCCTAGATTAGGTGTGCCCTTAAGATATCTCAAAATCCTTTTGACTGCAGTCAGATGAGATTCTTTAGGGCAGGATTGGTACCTAGCACAGACACATGTAGCATACATGATATCTGATCTACTAGCAGTCAGATACAGAAAGGAACCAACTATCCCTCTATACAAAGTTTCATCTACATGTTTCCCTGCATCATCTTTGCTTAGAGACACACTTGTCCCCATTGGAGTTCTAATGGTAGTGGATGATTCCATACCATACTTTTTAATTAACTCCTGGGTGAACTTAGACTGGGATATGGACAAGCCATCTCCAGTCTGTCTTACTTGGAGACCCAAGAAGAACTTAAGTTCTCCCATACTACTCATTTCAAATTTCCCTTGCATAAGTTTTGCAAACTTCCTACAAAGGTTACTTTCAATAGAACCAAATATTATGTCATCAACATATATTTGGACTAGGATTATCTTTCCTTTGGATTCCCTTAGGAATAGAGTCTTGTCTATTTTCCCCCATGAGAATTTGTTCTCAATGAGGAAACTAGACAGGGTTTCATACCAAGCCCTTGGGGCTTGTTCAACCCATACAAAGCTTTCCTAAGTCTATAAACATAATCAGGTTTGAGAGGATCAACAAAACCTGAGGGCTGCTCTACATAGACTTCTTCTTTTAGATTTCCATTTAGGAATGCTGATTTTACATCCATTTGGAATACCTTGAAGCCTTGATATATTGCATAAGCAAAGAACATCCTAATTGCTTCCAGTCTTGCTACTAGGTCAAAGGTTTGATCAATGTCAATACCCTCTTCCTGCATGTATCCTTTTACAACAAGTCTTGCTTTGTTCTTCACAATGATCCCATTCTCATCCAGTTTGTTCCTAAAGATCCACTTTGTTCCAATGATGTTGTGGTCTTTTGGTTTAGGAACTAACTTCCAGACCTTGCACCTTCTGAACTTATTCAGCTCCTCTTGCATGACATCAATCCAATGTGGGTCTAGAACAGCTTATTCAAATTTCTTGGGTTCTACTTATGATAAGAAGCTAGAGCAAAGAACTGTATTCAGATTCCTGCTCCTTGTTTGTACTCCTTGTCTTGGATCTCCAATTATCTGATTTGTTAGATGATCCTTTAAGTATCTAATATCTGGAGGTAGTCTAACTTCAGATTGAACACCTCCAGTCTCTTCATTATGATGCACCTCTTGATGTTCATCAGCATCTGGAGAGTCTTGTACTCCCCCTGGACAGCAACCACCATTTTCCACTTCCTGATTTGCAGTTGAATCTTCTGTAATGGTAAGCTTGTCCATTCTCTCATTTATACCTGTTGAACTGCAAGAACTACTTGGCAACTCATAGTTAATCAGTCTTGTTTCATCAAAGACAACATGTACAGACTCTTCTACAACTTGAGTAATCAAGTTGTAATCCCTATAAGCCTTACTATTATTGCTGAACCCAACAAATATCTCATCTTGGGATTTGGCAGCAAACTTAGTTAGATAAGACTTGTCATTGTTAAGGACATAATACTTGCAACCAAAGATCCTAAAATAGGATAAGTTTGGTTTTCTGCCCTTCATAATCTCATAGGGAGTCCTTTTGTGGCTTTTGGTGATAGAAACCCTATTGATCACATGACATGCAGTGTTTACTGCCTCAGCCCAGAAATATTCTGGGAGAGAAATGTCACTCAATAAAGTTCTACCAGCCTCAATCAGTGTTCTATTCTTCCTTTCAACAATACCATTTTGCTGTGTTGTTCTAGGTGAGGAGAATACTTGAAAAATCCCAAATTCTTCACACAATCTTGTCATACTCTCAGATTGAAATTCAGTGCCATGGTCACTTCTGATTTTGACCACTGTACTGTCCAGCTCATTCTGAATTTGTTTGACAAAACTATATAAAACACTTGGGGTTTCAGACTTTTTCAGACTTTTGTCTCAGAAAGAACACCCATGAATATCTAGAATAGTCATCTACCACCACATAAGTGTAGACCTTCCTACCTATATTATGAACTGGAATAATACCAGATAGATCCATATGCAAGAGGTATAGACACCTCACTGAATCCTTATTTTCAAGGCTATGAAAGGAGGATTTGGTCTGCTTGCCTTTTTGACACTTAACTTGAGGACCATTCCTCACTAACTCTTTGCTAAAGAGTTGGCCAATAGTCTTGTAGTTACGATGGGCCAGCCTCTTGTGTCATTTAACACAATGAGAGCTCTCTCATCATCTACAAGACAAATAGGAGAAACATTGTTCTCACACTCAAAGTTAAGACAGTACACATTTTCCTTCTATATCCTGTCAATATGACCTTTTGATCACTTGACCTTTTGATATGACATCCATTCTTAATAAATGAAATGTCATATCCTAAATCACTCAACTGACTTATGCTTACAAGGTTGTATTTCAAACCCTTCACATAGGCCACTTGAGAGATAGTAATCTGGTTATTAGAAATGTTACCAAATCCTTTCATGATTCCTTTTTCAGAACCACCAAAGGTTACTTTAGGCCCATTCATGATAGGTGAGTAGACCTTCAGCAACCCCCTTGTTCCAGTCCTGTGCCTGGAACATCCACTGTCCAAGTACCATATAGGGGCATGGCAACTTGGACTCACCTTCAATAAAGAATTACTTAACCTTAGAACCCAAAAGAGTTTTGGGTCCTTGGTTCATGTTAGAATGAAATTTAACAAATCTGCCTGCAGCTTTTCTAACAGGCAAACTTCTACTCTCCTTGACACTAGTATTGTGTCAACAGTCTAAGGCAAAGTGGCCTACCTTGCCACAACACCAGCACTCAAACTTGTTATACCTTTATTTAGGTACCACCTTAGCTGAATTATTTACAGCATGTTTCTTGTATTGTGCTGTGGCTTTGCCTTTCTTATTGGACTTGGCAGCCCATGCTGTTTTCTTAAAGCCTATTCCTGCCTTACCCTTTTGTGACACAAAGTCATCTATTAAGGGTAATACAGATTTTGGCTTAGAAAACTAGCCACAATCTCCTTTTCTTTCTGAAGTCTAATCTCCAGATTTTTTATTTGATCATTCTTGAATGTGATTGTTCCCATTTGAAAAATAGTTATGTTTTTCAATCTGAGGAGCAGCAAGGGACTCAGGGGGAGCAACCTAGGACTGCACAGGTATTGCCTCCTAGTCCTAAAGATAGAGTTGATATAGCTAGTTCAACAATATCCGAGGATGAAGAAGCTACAAGAGCTAATAAGAGGAATCTAATGGTCTTCAAAAGAAGAAGCCAAAGCTACAAGAAGGCACTACAAACTGTTGCTCCACAATCTGCTCCAACAGCTGATTATAGCTCCTTATTAGTCTCATTGCAGGTAAAGCTAGATGAACAGAGGATAGCCATGGAGAAATACATGAATGAGACTCACAAAGATCTACAACTCTCCTTGGCTACATATATTAAGTCAATAAGATTTGAAGTTAATCAGCATAAGAAGGAGATGACTGATTGTTTTCACAAAGGAGGAAATGTTGTGGTTTTCCTAGCCACACATCAAGAGAAAATCAAGACTCAAGTTGATGATCTAGCTCTTAAACGAGGCTATGTTCTAGAAAATAAGATTAGAATGAATGAAAATCTGACAGAATCACATAATGTGATTGTTACAGAACTGAAGAATGCTGCAACTGCCCAACTGAGGAAAAGACTAATGCCAAGGTAGATTTTGACAAGAATTACAGGAAGGCCTAGCTGCTGTAAAAATAGCTATTGAGCAGTCTCAAAAGACTATTTCTACACATCTGCTGAAGTTAAAATCTTTTTATAAAGATAGTGTCAATTTTCTGGATGAACAAATTAGATTTCAAAAAGATGACCTCAGGGATCATGTTGCTAGAGAAGTCATAAAGGGGGAGAGTGTATTAGTCAAAGTTGGATCTGATCATGCTAAATGGATATCTAATAGCATCAGAGCCACACTTGGATATCCACCCCTTTGTGATGATGACAATGTGGCGGAGTCTGGTATACAACCTGCTTACTTAGAAGGGGTTCAAGCTGAAGTTGCTCAAGTTATCTATCCTCCAACTGATTTTGAGATGATTCATCAAGAAGTACAGTCTATATACAGCCCTCCAGAAGGTGCTCAAAATATTATCCTTGAGAAAGTAGATAAGCTAGTGTCAGAGGCAGTTTTACAAGAGCAAGAAGCTCTATTGTCTAAGAAAAGATTCAGAGAACAGGCTGAGTTGAAGCCTGATTTTGAGCAGTGGAGTCCTACTTCTAGGAACATTATACTGACTGCTTGGAAAGCTGTAAAGGATAAGACCCATGATAGGGGCAAATGGTACTCTGCACAAGAATGACAAAAGCATGAAGCCAGGCAAGAAGCCATAGTTCAATATAGAAGAAAGGAAAAACTTGGGAAGCTACCTCCAAATGCTCAGGAGCCTAGCAAATATTTCCCTAAGCCTTTTCATTATTTTGAAAGACAAAGAATAAGGGCTGAAGAGCAAAAGAAAAAAGATCTTAAGGGCAAGAAGCCAGCGGATGATACTGATGCTCCTCTACAAGCCTAGATCCAAACAGGCAAAGACATAGTCGTCAAGGAGCCTGAGCAGCCTTAGGATAGATTTACTAGATTTTACAATTTTGTAATCTTTAAATCTATGTAAACTTTTGATAAAGAAACTTTTATAGTTTGAACAAAACATTGATGAATGCTCATTGTGTTAGCATTATTATTCTGAGATGATATATTATATATGTTTTGTTTAGTAGTTACCCTGTCATATAATATTTTTATACATCATAATGTGTATTTGTTATGAATGGTGTATATCATTGACTAAGGGTTATGACTTCTCCAAATAGGGGGATATTGTTGGGTACATTGGAAAATGTGTACCAGATTTGAAGAAGCCTCACCTTACTCAATGATATGCATCAAGGTGTATTTGATGTTGTTTTGAGTTTATATGTGCAGGTTAAGTAAATGCAGGAATCAGTATCGACACCAGGAGAAATTATGTTGACATGCAAAGGCAGTGTTGACACACAGTGAAGCATTGTCGACATCAACTGTGTCGACACCAAGAGGCAGTGTCGACACACCGGAATACTTAGTCGACATCAAATGTGTCGACACCAAGAGGCAGTATCGACATACAGAAGACCTTGTCGACATCAACTGTGTCGACACACAGGACTTGTGTCGACACACAACAAAGTTTCAACTATGTTAAAGAAGAGAAGTGATTGTGTCGACACACAGAATCAGTGTCGACATTCTACAGAAGGATGTGTCGAGAAGCATTAACAACAACAAAGGAGATGTGTCGACATCACCAAGGCTTGTGTCGACACTTAGTTCACTTGTGTCGAGACTTAGTCTACTTGTGTCGACACATGATAAAGTTTAGTCTCGACACTTTCAGACAGAGATAGTATTTCATGAAGTGACTGGATGACTTGACAGCTGCCATTTCTAACCGGTCTACTGTAACTGTCAAAGCTGTCAAAAGTTTGTTAGAAACCGGATCAACCAGTTACCATGGAGGAAGACTATATAAAAGCTTTCTCCTTCAACAGATGAGATATACAAGACACAACAAAAACATATACAGAATTCTAAAGAAAGAGAAAAAGAAGAAGTTGGAGAGAGAGAGAGCTCCATCTACAGAAGTGCAGTTGCTGAACCAGGCTGCCAAGAAAGATTCAGATTGAGATCTGAATATCAAGTCAGAAGCTGATTGAAGATCAACTTCTCAAGAGTTCAACCCTACTGAGTTCAGATTCAAGAAGCTTTGAAGAAAGCTAAGAGAGGTTGTTCTCTGCCATCAGATTCTTCCAAGAACTGATCAAGAAACCATCCATCCCTTCTCTCTCTATCTGGGTGGTGATTAATTACAAACTTAAAATCTAATTTCTGTAGGATCTTTATAGATCTGAGCTGTAAGCCTGTGTTTATAAAGGCTGAGTGTAGGAGAATATTTTCTCTGAGTGGTAGGCCTTGTTGAAGGCTGAGGTAGGGCTGTGAGCCTGAGTTGTAGGAGATTGCTATCTCTGAGTTGTAGGCCTTGTGTAAGCTGAGGTAGGGCTATGTGCCTGAGCTGTAGGAGTGTGGACTCACTCTGAGTTGTAGGAGCCCTGTTGGGGTTCTGAGCTACTGTAAGATTTGAGGATCTGAGGTGAAGAGAAGAAGTTAGGCCGAATCTAGCATACTGCTAGATAGGCGAAGGGGGAAAGTGGATGTACCCAGACCTTGGGGAACCACTATAAAAATCTGTGTGCAATCTCTGTTGTGGTAATTCTGTGAATCTGTGCTGTGTTAGGTATAAAATTATCTGTTGTTAAGTAAATAATTGAATAGATTTGCTGCCTTAAAAAGAAAAAGGAATTACACATATTCACCCCCCCCCCTCTAGGTGGTTAGGCACTAATTCTTTCATAGACACACTCAAGACCCTCTCGAGTCCCACTCGAGACCTACTCGAGTATAGAGCAGGACACGGCTTGGGACACACCCGTGTCCCAGACCATGTTGCCCAGCCTGAACCAGATTTTGGGATTTGGGGTGTTACAACCCTCCCCTCGTTACAACAAATTTCGTCCCGAAATTTGGCTCAACTGTAGACACCAACATAACGATGCCTTTGTTGTACCTTGATAAACGATTCGGGTTAGAGCTCAGAGGCCGTAGCTTGTCTCGCCCCACGGCATCACAGAAACACAAGTCGTTACCAAACATACATAAAACATATATTTTAGATCACGAAAGGAACAAAGTTCACTTATTTCCGCTCATCTGCATCTCTCATAATTCATTTTATAACCTCTTGTACTTCTAGAATAAACACTCGAGACTGTTGTACTTCACCGATTGAGATTTGCGGCTCCTGTAATTCGAGATTGTACACTCGAGGTTGTGCCCTGGACGCAGATAACTCTATCACTGCCTTACCCTTTTCCTCATAAGACACACCTGTCTTTTTCTCACCCCTTGGAGGGCTACTCTAATAATAACGGGATATATGTCCCTGCTTCCCACATTTAAAACATGTACGTGTCTCAACACATTCTTGCCCATATGTTGCTCCCGACGCAACATGCGAAGAAGTTTGTTCAGCAGGCCTGAACATCTTCTTGTCTAGTTTCCTAAACTCTGATTGTTCCAATTATGGAATATTGAATTCTGACTTTTCCATCGCCAAGTTCTTTTTGTCCTACACCCATTTCAAATCTTTCTCCAGCTCACGGGCTGTATATACTAATGCTTGGAAGCCTTGGTTCACCGAACTCGTGAGTGACAATCTCAGCTCATCACGAAGTCCCTCATAGAAACTATATGTCTTCCACGACTCCTCAGTGAAAGTAGACCCTGCATAACGCCTCAGCCTTGTAAACTTATGCAGGTAAGTATCAACATTACTCGTACCCTGCACCAGACGTTGGAACTCATTTTCCATGACAATTCGCTGTCACACTGGCAAATACTTGGCCAGAAATAATCTTGAGAATTCTTCGATCGAGATCTCCTCTAATCCTCGACCTACTAAGTGGGCAATTCCACTTCATCCCACCAAAGCCTCGCGTCTCCTTCCAGCAGAAAAGTGGCTAAGGTAACCTTTTGCCCCTCCGCAGTCCTGATTGCTGTCGGGATCCTCTTCACTCTTGCGAGCCAATCTTCAGCCTTCGTTGGGGAACCCGCTCCTCCAAACGTAGGTGGATGAAAATCCATAAACCGTTTGAATCGCTCGTCAGCTGCTTGCTCGTCAATTAGAGCCTCAACGCACTTTTGCCTTGCACAAAGTCGTACTTGCACCACTCCAGGCCTTTCCTGCCCTATAGGATGTGCATGTAACACTGCAAGCACAGTCTGAGTAACCAAACATATGGTCTCCGCCGAGGGAGGAGGCGTAGGCACCTCAGCTGGTGCCGCACTCTCATCAGAATGCTGGGGCTCAGACTGCCCAGCATGACTCCTCGTCACCTATCAATGTACAAAACACCATTATCATCCATTCCATAAAGACAAATATACATTGTCGACACGCTCACGCTCCTCACGTGCATGTATAGCATTCCTAGTGGACATTCGTGAGTTCAAATATGTTCTTCCTACCACAAACCTAAACCTAGCTCTGATATCACTTTATAACGCCTCCATTCGTCATATGGAATATAACGGTGGGTCCGGCCGGGGCCCCACGCCATATTCCACAAAAAAATGGCGGAATTACTTATGAATATCAAAATCACGTTCTACTCGTATCTTAACTCAGAGCATTCTATCGAAAGCATTTTAAGTTGCAAGAACTCAACATAGTGAATGTCCACTAAATATATAAACCACACATTTATATATATCACCAGGAATGTATACAAATACACAAATGCTCATGGCCTTAAGGCCTTATATTTTTATATTTACAAATATAGCTTCATACATCGGCACGCAGGCCAGCCACACATGAAATCCAAGACTTCGCACGGCCTTCAAAGGCCTTTACACAGTAAGGGCTTCACTCCTCTCAATCCAATTCAGCCCATCAGCACCTGCAGTTGGACATCCACCCCACGGGTGGTAAACAAGCAACGGTCAGCATTAGCTGACCAATTATAACGACCCTACCCCTTACCCATGGCAGTGGTTCCTTCCCTGTATGCATCACAAGCAAAAAATATATATATCACAACAAGTGCTCTCAAGCACAACATCACAAGCGCCTACCTCCGCAAGATGCTCCCTTCACTCAGGGCAAATTTACGCTGTACTGGATTCTCCATGGCACCACCACCGATCAGAGGTTTTTAACTTGTTGGCTATGGACCCTAGTCTACCAACACGCATGCTGGGGACATCCTCGCCCATCCCACTCAGAGGTGATAACCTCACGGCAAACTATTGAGCATTTAAGATCGACCCACCCCCGTGGTGCAGCAACCTAGGTCTGGCCTGCAGCCTCCAATTTGCATTGCCACCAATCGATCTCTTATAACACAGTTCCAGGTCAGCCCTTTCCCATTGCTCAATTCTTCAATAACGTAGATCTTGACGCGGGTCGGCTTTCCCTTTCTTGCTCTGCACACAGATCTAGCAGAGCTGCTTTCCAGTTCAGCACACACAATCTAAGGGCTCATCTAGAGCTTCCTAGTTATTCACAATATATAGTCATCCACAAAATACATAGAGTCTTCTCCGGTTCACAACATAAAACATCTCTAATCCAGACTAACCATCTGAATGGGCTTCACACAGCATGTCTATGTCGTACTACACATTTCCGGCTCTAGATGCAGACTCAACCATGGATATCAACAATCAACCCACCGGAATCGCTTACGCTTTCCACTGCTTGGTGGAGGATTCCATGCTTATGTATAAAGGAGGACTTTACTTGTCCAAGAAGGAGATTGTTACCCTTGACGATCGCTTTGGAGCCATGAAAATCTAGCCGGATGGAAATTAGCGCCACGACCTTGCCTCCACGAATCTGAACTCAGCTCTCAATTCGGCACGTTGAAGCTCCTCCGATAGACGGATTCATTCTCCTCCTTCCTTCCTTCCTCCCCCTCTATCTCTTTAGAAAGAGAAAAGCCAAGGATTAATGAGAGTTCATCCTTCCATTCTCGGCTTTATAACAGCAGGGAAAGGCCTGGACCACTAGATCCAAGTTGAAGGAAATGAACAGCCACGATTTCCCCAGAAAAGCATTTTCTTGGTCTGACACGGCCTGTGACACGCCCGTGTCACAGGCCGTGTTCCTTAAGCGACAAAGGAACCGACATAACCCAACCAGGACATGGCCATCTGACACGACCGTGTCACAGGACGTGTGCCAGACACGGCTTTGGACATGCCCATGTCTAGTGGCCGTGTAACTAAGGCGACACACAACCGACTCAACCCGAACAGGACACGACCATGTGACACGCCCGTGTCATAGGCTGTGTGCCCCGAGACACATCCGTGTCCACCAGGCCCACATACTTGTCCGATCTAGAGAAGGATATGGCCTCTGACATGCCCATGTCATAGGCCGTATACCCAACTCGACTTGACTCTCGAGAATCATCGAGTGCCTTTCCTCGAGTGGAGTTCATCGACCTAGAGGTGGACACGACCTCGAATACGCTCGTGTCCCAGGCCCTGTGCCTCACTTGAGATACACTCGAGACCCTCTCGAGTCCCACTCGAGATCTACTCGAGTATATAGCAGGACACGACGTGGTACACTCCCGTGTCCCAGGCCGTGTTGCCCAACATCAACCCAATTTTAGGATTTGGGGAGTTACAGTTCGGACCTTGGGGTGTGGCCGACACCTACTTCTCTCAAACCTCGACCCAAGACTAGGGACAAAAACTGGAAAATGTCCCTAAGCCTCAGCTGGGAGGTCCCTCCACTAACTCGGAAGTTCTCTGAGCTCTTCCCCTCCAAAGCCAATTGCTGGGCTAGGAGTAGCTCATAAAGCTCTAGAAGGCAAAATGAGAGTGTGAGAAAATCTAACTTTTGAGGTATCCAGTGGGTCTATTTATAGATTTTCAATATCTGGACTGCAAAAAACATACTTTTGTTGCCCTAAAATTACTAAAATACCCCTAGACTAGTCTGCCAATAGCCAAACGCTGTTGTTCTGAGGAGCTAATTGTAGACCAGGGGTATTTAGGTAATTGTAGGTCTGGGTCCCACCTGGCAGAGGCTCCTCCTTGTGAGCTCTGTGGGAACATGACTTACCCCGAGTGCAAGCCTTTACGCATACCGCGGGCAGGAACCAAAGACTGATGAGTGCGTTGAGTGGAGAAGAATCACTCAACGTCGAAGGCTGGCAAGAGCGTTGAGTAGAGAAGCATCACTCAACGCCAAAGGCTAGCTGGAGCATTGAGTGGAGAAGCATCACACAATTCCAAAGGCTGGCTGGAGCATAGAGTGGAGAAGCATCACTCAACGCCAAAGGCTGGCTGCAGTGTTGAGTGGAGAAGCATCACTCAACGCTAAAGGCTAGTGGGAGCGTTGAGTGGAGAAGCTTCACTCAACGCCAAAGGATGGCTGGAGCATTATGTGGAGAAGCATCACTCAATGCCAAAGGTGGACTGGAGTATTGAGTGGAGAAGCATCAATAAACGCCAAAGGCTAGTGGGAGCGTTGAGTGGAGAAGCATCACTCAACTCCAAAGGCTGGAGGGAGCGTTGAGTGGAGAAGCATCACTCAATGGTAAAGGCTGGCCAGAGCATTGAGTGGAAAAGCATCACTCAATGCTAGAGGCTAGCGAGAGTGTTGAGCGGAGAAGCATCACTCAACGCTAGAGGCTGACAGGAGCATTGAGTGGAGAAGCATCACTCAACGCCAAAGGCTGGCAGGAGCGTTGAGTGGAGAAGCATCACTCAATGCCAAAGGATAGCGGGAGCGTTAAGTGGAGAAGCATCACTAAACGCCAAGGCTGGCTAGAGTGTTGAGTGGAGAAGCATCACTTAATGACAAAGGACAATAGGCTTCCACCATCCTGAGGCGCGAGCCCCTGCACCTATCTAGGTAGGGAGCCTTCCCACTGAGCCCTCATTCTGACATGGCCTGAGCCTTAGATCCGCATTCGACGATCATAACCTTAAGTCGAAGGCCCCGCTCGACGAGTTGAGCTCGACGAACTTGTGTTCGACGAAATGGCGCCACTCGACCCTTGGGCGAGAACCCTCCCGGCTAATTACGGCGAGAGCACTCCCGCACACTTTCTTACTTGATCCAATTATAAGTCCAAATCAAGCCCAATCCTGGTCCTTGGATGATATTGGTCCTACTATGCGAATATGGGGTTGTACACAATCCACGCTCTTTGCGCGCTAGCCTTGCACTCGGAAAGACACGTCTAACCCCAAATATTCGGTGAGTATAGGCTGACCTGGCAGGGAATCATTCTGTAGACCCCACCTTCATCCTATAAATACACAGCTGAGTTTGTCTCTCAGGCCACCTCTGCCGTATTTACTATCTGCTTGAGCCTCTGTCGTGCCATGAAAATGCATGCGAAAAACGTTGAGAAGGAGCTCTAGGAAGAGCTCCAGGCCAGCCTCATAGCGGCCCTGGTGCGGGCACGTGCCAACTGCACCAAGGTTGCCTCTTGGCTGATGTGCAAGAGGCCCGCCGGTGAGAAGTTAGTGGGGCATAAATCCGCTGGCGAGAAGCCATCCGATGAGAAGCTAGCCGACGAGAGCTCCCGCCCAAAGAAGAAGAATAAGAAGGCCAAGTACGTCAGGCGAGACCTATTGACAGAGAACCGAGCACCGCCTACCCCAACTCCTAACCGTGACGAGGTCTCTTCTTCTCTACCAGAGGTACCCTTCTCGCCTTTTGCCCTGCTTGTTAGAGCGGAATGTTAAAAAACTTGAACATGGTTGTATACTGAGATACCACTCTTCTCGCAGGGGACGGTGCCAATAGATGTCGCCGATTTTCTACTGGCAGACACAGAGGCATCCCGCCTTCATAATGAGGGTCCACCGTCCAGTTCGGGGGCTGCACCGCTAGTCACGAGGGTTACTATGCCCAATTCCCCGACCGATCGTGCCAATCCGGCTCCCGATCTCGCCATCCCTGCCGGAGGGGTTATCTCTGAGCAATCCGCTCTCGCACCGGGATCACAGCTTCTGCCGAGAGAGGGCATCTATGTCACAACCCGCATTTTCACAACAAATAAAGCTTATCAGAGTAAGGGAAAATGCGCGTCATGATGCCACGTCAGCAGGGGATAACTACGGACGCTCAGGCAGACACGAACTTAACATGAAGAAAGGTTCTTTTCAAGTTATTTTAAAGAAAATCAGTTACGAGAAGAAGTTAGCCATATCCCTCGGCTTAGTGGCTCATCTAGTCCACGAATTAAAATATATGATACGCTGCGGAAAAATACTTGATTAGATTAACTCAAACATCCTACATGAGTGAAAATGTCCCTAAAGGACAACTCATGCTATGCAACACTCTAAATTTATTATAGTAGGAAAGATCGCTTTTACGGTCGCTAAAAATAACAAGGTAGAGTTTCAAATTATGCAATGCATGAAGTGATAGTAGTAGATTTTATAGCTGAAATTACCTAACATGCATTCCTAGCATAAATCCTCCCAGAGAGCAAGTAAAACATCCACTTTTAAATAAATGAGCAGCTAGCAAGTATCAACAACTAACAAATCAGTGAGCGCCAATAAGCTGACACGAACCCACGAACAAAAAGTATGTCTGAACTAGTAAAACTAAACCAACAACAAACTACCTCGCTGAGACGAGGCAACAAACACGGCCACGCTGCCGCCCAGAAAAATCCAAAACCAGCACTGCTAACAGCTACTGCTCTGAACCTGAGGCATTCCAAAAACAGAACACATCAGCAAGGAAATACAAGTAGTGGCAGGAAAAAAGTAATAAGCCAAAATAAACAAAGGTCAATAGGGGTACCAACCCAAGACCAAAAGCACTAAAGCAAAGTACAAAAGAAACATGACATCAACAGGAAAAGAACTCCTACGTGATTTGTCACGTTCCACAAGAGTACACCAGACGCACGAGGCTATAAGGTGACTACATGAATATTTCACCAGAAAGGAAAATACAACACCTTTATTAGGCACCTGTGCTCGACTCTACCCAAAAACACGGCGAAGTGGTCACTCTTGGACACACCACCCAAAAACAAAACACGGGCGAGGTGGTCACTCTTGGACACACCACCCAAAAAACAAAACGGATACATAATCCGTCTAACTGCGAGGGAGTCTCATACTCTCCACCATACACCGCAGACATCAAAACCAGGTAGACTCCCACAAGGCACTAATGAAGGTAACAAACACTGCAGAGGTGGAATCGTCCAATAACTCCCGCATTCAAGAAACCATAACACAAATATCTCGGGATTTGGTTTGACAGATTCTACTAGACATTACCGAACTCAAGACGTGGTTGATCAACCCTTAGGAACGATTTACAACCCTAATTAAAGTCTAAAACGTTTGATAACGAGAGCTAAGACACTTAAACCATCGCTAAAACATTTCAAGAATGATTAAACATAAATAGACAAGATCGAGTTTAGCACGGTAACACATCATAACAACATGTGATCAAAAAAGCGGTTAATCATAGCAATAATTGAGAAGAATAATTGTTGAAAATTTTAGGGGATGTGAAAAACATAGCCATTACCATCAAATCGGACAAGGAGAAACAAGGAGAAACCACCACTTGCCTTGGTTTTACAGGAAAAGTCCACCAAAATCACTCCACGTATAGATCGGGGCAAAAGGATGAGGGAGAGGTTGAAATCTAGACAAAAATGACCAAAATAGAGGTTAGGGCCGAAAAAACCTAACGAGAAATCTCAAGAAACGGGAAAGAAATTACCACGAGGGCGTAGCTCTCGACGAGAGCTTTCCAGATCTATGTTCGGATGAAGATTTCGAGCACCGGAGTACCGTCAGCGTCCACCGGAAAGTTCACGAAATCTCACGCTCCACCATCACCGTCCTCACTTTTCTTCAGCTCTGGTTCGGTTCAGTGAAGAAGAAGAAGTCCTAAATAAAGAGTGGGCCAGTTCTAATTCTAAGTATATATATATAGGTATTTATGAAAGGTTTTGTCTAAAAACGTACTATTTACGAGCGGGTGAGCGAACAAACGAACTTAGGGGTTCAACATGGATTCAAATAGAAAAGTGGTCAACATGAAAGTTGTAGATCTCGTCGATACGAACAAATTTCATGTTGACCATTTGTTGATACGATGCCGTTTTGACCCTCAAAACGATATCTGAACGTAAAATGAAACAGCCTACTCGACTGGCAGCATACCTACTCGAGTAACAGCATTCCTACTCGAGTAACAGCATACCTACTCGTGTAGTAGCATACCTACTCGAGTAGTAACATAATATACTCGAGTAGAGGCTCATTACTCGAGTTAAAACATGAATTACTCGAGTAGAAGCAGCATATACTCGAGTATCAGCTCACCACTCGAGTTATTGCAGAAACAACGGAAATAGGGGTTCAAAACGGCTTCAATTAGAAATGTGGTCAACATGAAAGTTGTATATATCGTCGAGACGAACGAATTTTATGTTGACCATTGTTTGATACAATGCCGTTTTGACCCTCAAAATGGCGCCCGAGTAAAATCTAAAACGGGCTAATCGAGTAGAACCATGGCTTCTCAAGAAGACTCAGTACGGAAGCCCAAACGAGCGCCGAATTAAACGAAACTTGCACCGAAGGTGAACACTAATGCTACAAATCTAACGGCAAAATCAAAACCAGAATCCGACAAGCCATTCTCGAGATATTAATCTTCGAAGTATACAGCGAACATAAAAAATCCAAAACTTCAATCGCGCGCCGAGACTCGAAAAATGCTCGGATTGCGACGAAACTTGACGAGCAAGTCCAAAATTACTTAACTTAAATTCCAAACGCAAAAACTTCACATTACAACAAGAATTCGGCATACTCGACCGCACGGACGCGAAAATGGCTTATCGGCATTGCGCCGTCAACTCGACGTTAAAAGTAACGCCACGACGTCATAAATCTGACGTTGCCCAAATAAATAAAATCATTGAAAAATCGGGGGTGTTACAGTCACTCCCCCTAAAAAGAAGTTTCGTCCTGAAACTTATCACAGCTCCAAAACCAAACCAAAGTCAATAAACCATGCGTAACTGAAAACATAGCAACATACCCGAAACTAAGAGAAGAGGTGCGGATGAGATTGTCTCACGGCTGATTCCAATTCCCACGTCGCGCTCTCGACGTCTTGATTTCTCCAAAGAATCTTGACCATAGGGATGGTCTTTCTCCGCAATACACGCTCTTGAGAATCCATAACACGAATAGGTTCTTCCACAAACGTAAGGTTTGGCTGAATCAGGGGTATCAAGTCGAGGACTTGACGGTCACTACGAACACACTTCCGCAACTGGCTCACATGGAACACATCACGGACACCAGGGAAGGTCGCAGGAAATTCCAACCTATAAGCTGACACTCCGATGCGCTCAAGAATCTGGAAAGTTCCCACATATCGGGGGTCTAACTTGTGGTTCCTTCTAAACCTTTTAACACCAGACATCGGAGAAACCTTCAGAAAAACCAAGTCTCCAACTGCAAACTCCAGATCGACCCTTCGAAGATTAGCATATTTCTCATAGCGCTCTTGAGCCACATGAATCTTTTCACGAATATGGGTCACGACACAATTCATCTCTTCAAGAGCTTCCGGACATAACAACGGTCTCTCACCAACTTCAGACCAAAACAGTGGTGTTCTACAACGCCTCCCATACAAGGCCTCAATCGGAGCCATCTACAGACTCTCTTGATAACTATTATTGTATGCAAAATCCATGAGCCTGAGACGCTCATCCCAAGCACCACCATGATCCAAAACATAACATCTGATCATATCCTCTACGATCTGATTTACCCTTTCCGTCTGACCATTAGTCTGTGGATGATAGGCGGTGGAATACCTTAAATCGGTAACCAACCCCTCCTGTAAACTCTTCCAAAAGCGAGACGTAAATCTAGAATCCCGATCTGATATGATGCTATCAGGCACACCATGTAACCTGATGACCTCTTCAAGATATAACTCAGCTATCTTCTTCATCGAGTACCCAATCTTAAATGGCACAAAGTGAGCACACTTTGTCAATCTGTCGACTATCACCGAAACAGAGTCGTGCCCACGGGGAGATTTTGGCAGACCGGTGATGAAATCCATTGAAATACTTTCTCATTTCCAACTTGGAATATCAAGCGGTGTAAACTTACCACCAGACCTTCTGTGATCAGCCTTAACACGCTGACAAGTATAACATTCCAATATAAACTTTACGATGTCATTCTTCATCCCTGACCACCAAATAATTTGCTTTAGATCTTTATACATCTTAGTGGAACCAGGGTGGTAGGATATACTAGAACCATGGGCTTCAACACAGATCTTAGCTCGAATATCGCCAAAGGCGGGGACGCAAAATCTACCCCGATACTTTAAGGTGTCCAACTCATCCACAGAGAAATCAGGTAGTTCTCCCTTCAAAGCTCTATTCCGGAGGTGCAACAAATCAGGATCATCCTTCTGATGTGCTCGAGTAAGGGAGATCCAAGAGGGTTCTTCTGCTTCTAGACTAGCAGGCACAGTACTACTCCCAACTTCAATTTTCATCAACAAAAATTCTTCCACCAAGGACTATACTGACAGATTAAAAATTTTGGCGGTCTTCCTACTCAAGGCATCGGCTACTACATTAGCCTTTCATAGATGATAAAGAATTTCCACTTCATAATCCGCCACATATTCTAACCACCGACACTGGCGTAGATTTAGTTCCTTCTGAGTGAAGACGTACTTCAAACTCTTATGGTCAGTATAGATCTTGCACATCGCGTCATATAATAAGTGTCTCCAGAGCTTCAGTGCATAAATTATGGCCGCAAACTCCAAATCATGCGTCAGATAGTTTCTCTCGTGGATCTTTAGCTGTCTCGATCCATACGCAATCACCTACCATCTTGCATTAAAATGCAACCAAGTGCGATATGTGATGCATCGACATACACAGCATACTCAACTCCTTCAGTAGGTAAGGTTAAAATCGGAGCAGTACATAATCTCTTCTTCAGCTCTTGGAACTCCTCTTTACATTTATCACTCCAAATGAAAGCAGTATTCTTCTTAGTAAGTCTAGTTAGAGGAGAAGACAACACCGAAAACTCTTCCACGAATCTTCTGTAATAGCCAGCTAGGCCTAAGAAACTCCTAATCTCCTTCGGCGTAGAAGGTCTCTCCCATTCCATTACAGCAGAAATCTTGGTCGGGTCTACAGAAATACCGTCCTTGCTTACCACATGACCTAGAAAGGATACCTGAGGTAACCAGAACTCACACTTGCTCAACTTCGCATATAACTTATGCTCCCTTAGGGTCGACAAAACCAGACGCAAATGCTTGGTATGCTCCTCAACATTACGGGAATACACCAAGACATCATCTATGAACACAATAACAAATCGGTCCAAGAAATCCTTAAACACTCGATTCTTCAAATCCATGAAAGCAGAGGGTGCATTGGTTAAACCGAAATACATCACCAGAAACTCATAATGTCCATGTCGTGAACGGAAAGCGGTTCGAGGAATATCTGCCTCTCGAATCCTCAACTGGTGGTAGCCTGAGGGAAGATCGATCTTTGAAAATACCGAGCTACCATGCAATTGGTCAAACAAATCATCAATCCTTGGCAGGGGATATCTATTCTTAGTTGTTACCTTGTTCAATTCCCTATAATCGATGCAAAGTCTCATCGATACATCTTTCTTCTTGACGAACAAAACAGGAGCACCCCATGGAGAAGTACTTTGCCTAATAAAACCACACCTCAGCAACACATAGAGCTGAGTACGCAACTCGTCCAACTCACATGGAGCCATTCGGTACGGTGCTTTAGCAATGGGACGAGTGCCCGGTTCGAGGTCTATCACAAACTCTATCTCCCTTTCAGGAGGAAGTCTTGGAAGACTATCAGGAAAAACATCTGGAAACTCTCGCACCACCGAGACATCCTCAAGACATGGCGTAACAAAAGCTGTTTCTAGAGTAGAAATAGAAACCAAAAATGCCTCGCAAGCAGACTCTATAGCCCGATAAACACGTACCGCAAAAATGATAGGAGAAAATATGTCTTGTAATCCATAGACGCTCATAGGTTGCCCATCGTCCATTCTGAAATCCAATCGCTTAGCCTTGCACTGGATGACCACATCATATTTGGACAGCCAGTCCATGCCCAGAATCACGTCGAAATCAGACAGATCCAAAATCTTCAGATCCGCATACGCCAGAAAATTGCTAAGACAAATAGGGCATCTCAGAACTCCTTGGTTAGATATCACCGAATCACCGGAAGGGATCTTGACATTGAAGGAGCCTCCTAATTGGTCCACACTCAGACGATGCTTATCGACAAATCTCCGGGCCACAAAGGAATGGGTGGCACCCAAATCGAAAAGAATGAGAGCCCACCTATTCTGCACCTTAAACTCCCCTAAAAACGTAACATACATAACTAAACGAACGACAACTAGGGCAACGAAGATAACTAACAAGGATAAAATTAAACTGAGGCTAACCTGATATCACATGCGTAGAGGTTTGGGCTTCCTCGCTGGTCATCACGTTTAGCTTTCCTTTTCCTTTATTCAGGCTTGGTGGCGGTGGTAGAGCTCTAAGTGGGGCAGGCTGCAGTGGGGACTGAGCCTGGGGGCACGAAGACTTCTGGTGTCCCTTCTGCCCACACTAGAAGCAAACCCTTTCTTTCATCCAGCAACGAGTCACATCGTGACCCTTCCTTGCACAGAACGAGCACACAAGCTCTCCTTTGGGTGCACCTTGGATGGCATGCAGCTGCCACTGCTTCAGGGTGGCAGTCCTCTTGAAGCACCTTTCGTAGGGGTGGCCAGGTCGACCACAGAAGCTACACACATCCTTACTTTTCTTCTTCGAATAAGGGCCAGATGCCCTGGAGCTACCATCCTCAATACCTTTTCTTTTCTCCTTCCTTGCCGCAGCACCGCGGTTCTTGGCGTTTTCAATCGCCTCCACTTTTAAAGAGGCTTCCACTGCTTCAGCATAACTTTCAGCTTGGTAAGCGCATACCAACTGCTGGACATCGCTTCTTAGTCCTCCCAAGAAATGTTTCACTCTACCCTCCTCAGAAGCTACCAAATCCGGAGAGAATCTGCTCAGTTTGCTAAACGCAATTTCATACTCGCTCACGGTGAGCTGTCTCTGCTTTAGATGTAGGAAATTATTCATCAGACGGTCTTGCTCGACCGAGGGTAGAAATGTTTTCAGCAACATCTTCTTAAAATATTCCCAAGAACAACCTTCCTTCAGGCTCTCTCTTTCCCGAATCCACCAAATCTTCGCCAGACCTTTTAACTAATAGGCTGCAATCATCACCTTCTGGGCTTCTAGAATTCCAGAATACGAAAACATCTCCTTGATGGAGATGATCCAGTCATCTATAATCATAAAGTCAGCACTCCTATCGAAGGTGGGAGTTCCCAACCGCTGGAAGTGCGATATGAAATTCATTTCTGGTGGTATCACCATCATGGGCACCATAGGAGTAGGGGTATTGGGCACGGCTTGGGCCGAGGTGGGCTCTTGCGCTGAAGGTTGCTGCGCGGGAGCGGCAGACAACAAAGACTCAATTTGCGATTGCATCGCAACCAATTGCCTTGACAGAGCCTCATTGCTCTGACACAGACTCTCGATAATCGCGTCACTTTGCGCACCTGATAACTCACCCTCCGACTGGGGAGTCGACCTCGTCGCAGGACGCTTTGGCGGCATTCTAAAAAGCAACGAACCACCCATCAAAATCCTAGCTTACAATAAAGTCACACAACTAGTTCAGATCATACTTAAAAGACACTTACGCTGCAACTTGCCCTGGGATTTTATAATGATGTTATGTCATACTTAGGATGATATCCTCTCATCCTATTGACTCTTGTGCCTATGACATGAATGCATGTATTTATATTCGTTTTCTGATTTAAACCCATATGTGTACATATGTCATCCCGCAATCTTTAGCTTGGCACGTTGTGCTTATGCAATGTTATGTTATGCATGATTGTGCTATGCATTCTAAAAAGGCCCTAATGCATGTTATGAGCGGCGTACGCATGAAAAAGTTATGCATCCCATACTACATGAAATTCTCATGCAACGAAAAAGAAATGTGTTAGTCGCATTCATGTGGTGAGGTTATGCATCCCATACTACATAACGCTCACATGTTGCTCCTATGGTGGATTCATATACAGACACATATTATGCATCCCATACTAGATAATATTCCCCGTATACTTCATGTTATGCTATGAGTGTAGTGTTCGTGCTTTAGCCAAGACGTGTTGATGACATATCGGTGTGTAGTATGATATGATGCTAAACACCTAATACCAACAAGGAAAGGTTGCCCGACAAATTGTCAAGCAACCTCCCTCTGATACCAACTGTCACAACCCGCATTTTCACAGCAAATAAAGCTTATCAGAGTAAGGGAAAATGCGCGTCATGATGCCACGTCAGCAGGGGATAACTGCGGATGCTCAGGCAGACACCAACTAAACATGAAGAAAGGTTCTTTTAAGTTATTTTAAAGAAAATTAGTTACGAGAAGAAGTTAGCCGTATCCCTCGGCTTAGTGGCTCATCTAGTCCACGAATTAAAATATATGATACGCTGCGGAAAAATACTTGATTAGATTAACTCAAACATCATACATGAGTGAAAACGTCCCTAAAAGACAACTCATGCTATGCAAGACTCTAAATTTATTATAGTAGGAAAGATTGCTTTTACGGTTGCTAAAAATAACAAGGTAGAGTTTCAAATTATGCAATGCATGAAGTGATAGTAGTAGATTTTATAGCTGAAATTACCTAACATGCATTTCTATCATAAATCCTCCCAGAGAGCAAGTAAAACATCCACTTTTAAATATATAAGCAGCTAGCAAGTATCAACAACTAACAAATCAGTGGGTGCCAACAAGCTGACACGAACCCACAAACAAAAAGTATGTCTGAACTAGTAAAACTAAGCCAACAACAAACTACCTCGCTGAGACGAGGCAACAAACACGGTCAACGCTGCCGCCCAAAAAACTCCAAAACCAGTACTGCTAACCGCTACTGCTCTGAACCTGAGGCATTCCAAAAATAGAACACCTCAACAAGGAAATACAAGTAGTGGCAGGAAAAAAGTAATAAGCCAAAATAAACAAAGGTCAACAGGGGTACCAACCCCTGACCAAAAGCACTGAAACAAAGTACAAAATAAACAGGGCATCAACAGGAAAAGAACTCCTACGTGATTTGTCACGTTTCACAAGAGTACACCAGACGCACGAGGCTATAAGGTGACTACATGAATATTTCACCAGAAAGGAAAATACAACACCTTTATTAGGCACCTGTGGACGAGTCTACCCAAAAATACGGCGAAGTGGCCACTCTTGGACACACCACCCAAAAACAAAACACGGGCGAGGTGGTCACTCTTGGACACACCACCCAAAAAACAAAACGGATACATAATCCGTTTAACTGCGAGGGAGTCTCATACTCTCCACCATACACCGCAGACATCAAAACCAGGTATACTCCCACAGGGCACTAATGAAGGTAACAAACACTGCGGAGGTGGAATTGTCCACTAACTCGCGCATTCAAGAAACCCAAAGAAAGCATAACACGAATATCTCTGGATTTGGCTCGACAGATTCTACTAGACATTACCGAACTAAAGACGCGGTTGATCAACCCTTAGGAACGATTTACAACCCTAATTAAACTCTTAAATGTTTGATAACGAGAGCTAAGACACTTAAACCATCGCTAAAACACTTCAAGAACGATTAAACATAAATAGACAAAATCGAGTTTAGCACGTCAACACATCATAACAACATGTGATCAACAAAGCGGTTAATCATTGCAATAATTGGGAAGAATAATTGTAGAAAATTTTAGGGGACATGAAAAACATAGATGTTGCCATCGACTCGGACAAGGAGAAACGGGGAGAAACCATCACTTGCCTTGGTTTTACCGGAAAAGTCCACCGAAATCACTCCACGTCATAGATCGGGGCAAAAGGATGCGGGAGAGGTTGAAATCTAGACAAAAATGGCCAAAATAGAGGTTAAGGCCGAAAACCCCGAACGAGAAATCTCAAGAAACGGGAAAGAAATTACCACGAGGGAGTAGCTCTCGGTGAGAGCTTTCCAGATATATGTTCGGAAGAAGATTTTGAGCACCGGAGTACCGTCAGCGGCCACCAAAAAGTTCACGAAATCTCACGCTCTGCCATCACCATCCTCACTTTTCTTCAGCTCTGGTTCGGTTCAGTGAAGAAGAATAAGAAGAAGTCCTAAATAAAGAATCGGGTCAGTTCTAATTCTAAGTATATATAAGTATATATATATATATATATATATATATATATATATGTGTATTTATGAAAGGTTTTGTCTAAAAACGTACTATTTACAAGCGGTTGAGCGAAAAAACGAAATTAGGGGTTCAAAATGGATTCAAATCGAAAAGTGGTCAGCATGAAAGTTGTAGATCTTGTCGAGAGAACAAATTTCATTTGACCATTTTTTGATACGATGTCGTTTTGACCCTCAAAACGGCCTCTGAGCACAGACAGAAACAGCCTACTCGAGTGGCAGCATACCTACTCGAGTATCAGCATACCTACTCGAGTAACAACATACCTACTCGAGTAGTAGCATACCTACTCGAGTAGTAACATAATATACTCGATTAGAGGCTCATTACTCGAGTTAAAACATGAATTACTCGAGTAGAAGCAGCATATACTCGAGTAGCAGCTCACCACTCGAGTTATAGAAGAAGAAATGGAATTAGGGGTTTAAAACGACTTCAAATCGAAAAGTGGTCACCATAAGCGTTGTAGCTCTCGTCGAGACGAACAAATCTGATGTTGACCAGTTTTTGATACGATGCCATTTTGACCCTCAAAACGATGTCTGAACGTAAAACAAAACAGCCTACTCGAGTGGCAGCATACCTACTCGAGTAACAGCATACCTACTCGAGTAACAGCATACCTACTCGAGTAGTAGCATAACTACTCGATTAGTAGCATACCAACTCGAGTAGTAACATGATATACTCGAGTAGAGGCTCATTAACCGAGTTAAAACATGAATTACTCGAGTAGAAGCAGCATATACTCGAGTAGCAGCTCACCACTCGAGTTATTGCAGAAACAAAGGAAATAGGGGTTCAAAACTGCTTCAATTCAAAAAGTGGTCAGCATGAAAGTTGTAGATCTCGTCGAGACGAACAAACTTTATGTTGACCATTTTTTGATACAATGCCTTTTTGACACTCAAAATGGCGCCCGAGTAAAATCTAAAACGGGCTAATCGAGTAGAACCATAGCTTCTCGAGAAGACTCAGTACGGAAGCCGAAACGAGCGCCGAATTAAACGAAACTTGCACCGAAGGCGAACACTAATGATAAAAATCTAACGGCGAAATCAAAACCAGAATCCGACGAGCCATTCCCGAGATATTAATCTTCGAAGTATACGGCGAACATAAACAATCCAAAACTTCAATCGCGCGCCGAGACTCCAAAAATGCTCGGATTGCGACGAAACTTGACGAACAAGTCCAAAATTACTTAACTTAAATTCCAAATGCAAAATCTTCACATTACAACAAGAATTCGGCTTACTCGATTGCACGGACGCGAAAATGCCTTATCGGCATTGCGCCGTCAACTCGACGTTAAAAGTAACGCCACGACGTCATAAATCTGACGTTGCCCAAACAAATAAAATCATCAAAAAATCGAGGGCGTTACAATCTCTATTCCCCCCTGGGTGAGACCGAGACCCCAGAGCATAGGACATTTCATCTGGGTCGTGGCAATCCTCTCCATCTACTTTTCGGAAAGAGTTCAGAGGGCCAGCCCGACCCTTCTCGCCAGCCATCGGGGGAGGGTGTCCATCGCTCCCCGGGTACGCGAAAACCTCCCAACCTTCCTTTCACTCCTCTCCTATTCTAACCAAAATCTATCCTCCATAGCCGAAGGAGCAAGAAGCGGAAGGTGAAGGAGATGATGATGAAGAAGAAGAAGAGAGGGAAGACTCTCCCCTCCCCTCCACCAGCCAGATGGAGGACTTTCTCGAGGCCTCCGGAAGCGGCAAGGCGCAGAGGTAGAGGATTGCGGGAGTCCTGTCGAAGCTAACGTGACAGCAACGGGCTAACTATACAGTGGTGAAGAGGATCCACAAGATGATGGAGCGGCAGCTGGCGATCGTTGAGTGGGACTGTGCTTACCTCCTTGGCACGGCGGAATCATAGGATACGCTTTCCGCCGAAACCTCCCCAGGAAGACACGTCGCGCGGATTCAAGATCAGCTCCTCCTGGACAACCAGGGGCTAACCACCCTAACGGCTTTCTTCGACCCACGAGACGCTCCAAGTTCTAGCATGCGAGAACTAGGCCGTTGGCAGTGGGTGTCGTACTGAGCCCTTGGGGCTAACCTCTTCTTTTCTCATCCTCCCAGCCTACCCTTCTCCTTTGTACCGCTTGTGCCTTTCGGCATCAGATAATTATAATTAGGGTTTTTTGTTATTATTATTATTATTATTATTATTATTATTATTATCATTCCTGGTATTGTCGTTTGGGGACTCTCACCCGGCGAGAGCCCTTTTATATCTGTGTTCTTTGACTCTCTTTGAATGGCTTATTCAGACGCCTTGCTCAATACTTCTCGCGCACTGAGATTGTTTGCCTTTTTCCTAGCCCTCCCTGGAGGTTCTCACTTCCTACAGGTCCAAGGAGAGCTGACAGGACAGGATAAAAATTGAGGAGTCGAGACGTCTGGATTTGTTGACCCGTTGACCGATCTCCAGCCGTATTGTTTAAGAAAGCTCATAATTACCGTATCTTCTATAAATAGGTCGATCCACCAACCTCATTTACTCCCCAGCAATTACTTCTTCCATCCCGAGCCTTCGTCCCCATATCAAATTCTTTCTCCGATCCCCGCGGCGTAAAGGCTCTCGCCTACCCGACCTTTTTCTCCTCCCTTCTTCCCTTCAAGATTCCATGTGGGAGCGAAGGTCGTTACAAGTGTGCGCAAACCTTCTTGGACCACACCTTCCCCCCTGCCGACTCACGAAGGCGGAATTTCTCACGATCACCGAGAACTTCATTCCGTCGGGGTTCCTCGCGCGGAAGCCTGGGAGAGAAGACAGGGTTAACCTTGCGCCAGAAGGGGAGCTCTCCATCCCCTTTGAGCACTTTGAGGCAGCCTTCCGCCTCCCCCTCTGGCCGGAGGTGCGACAGTCCCTACGTTATTATGGGGTAGTGCCGACCCAGCTTAACCCCAACTCCATCGCCCTCCTGGTGGCTTTCGCATGCAACATGAAGGCGGAAAGGATTGAGTTCAGCCTGTAGATCTTTCGGAAGCTGTTCAACTTCCGGGCCAAGGGAGGATCAGTTTTCTTTTCTAGACAGTCGGTAAAGACAGCGGCACTCGTAAACAATCATCATCACTTTGCGGAGAGGTTCATCTTCGTCTCCAGGCCCTTCGACAACATTCCTCTGGAACCCATTCAAAACAACGATGCAACCTATAAGTCTACCGCTCTCGGGGAGTGAGAGGGCGCCCTCATTGAGTTCTTTGGCTCGAATGCATTCCACGTCCCTTTCCTCCGGTGAGATCTGGATTCCCTCCAACCGGTACCACCGACGAAGGTAATTTTTTGTACTTAACTTGTAACCTTCCGCTTCGAGAGGAAGAGTTAACTTACTATAGGACTCGCGGGTGAGTGAGAGATTCCCCTAAATCAACCGTTCGATGAAACCAGGGCACTCGCTGACCCCTTGTGTCTCGCCAAGTATGCCACAGCCGCATGCCGGGTGGAGCCGAGAACCTCTTCCGCACCAAGCGCCTCGAAGCAAAAACCAGCCTCCCAATCAGCCCCTCCTCTAAAAAAATCGAAGCCGTCAGCCATGGACAAGGGCAAGTCTGTTGCACCGGCTCCCGATGAGGTCTCCGCCGAGATGCCCTCTTTTGCGGGCGAGACGGGAGCTGCCCAGACCATCGCAGAGACCCGCGCCGAGACCTCTTCAGCTGCAGGCAAGACGAGTGCTTCCCAGCCAGAAACCGAGACCCCTGTAGAGTCCTCTCGCAAGACAGTACCAAAGGATCATCGGAATTTTGGCTTTGGCGAGAAGTACAAGGATGCAGAGGGCCAGCCCTTGATCCAGTGGGATCATAACTACAACCACATCGCGCTCTCCACACTTCTCCGCTCCTGGAGGGATCAGGACATAAGCTCTGGCGATGCCTTTGCGCTGGGTTATGGCCTTTATGGTCGGGAGGATGCCAACACCTTCGATCGGATAACAACCCAGGACCTTGTCCTTAACGCCTCCCAGGGCCAGCTTCGCGTGGACAAGCTCTCGTACATGGCTGGACACCGCACCTTCACCATCGAGCGGAACCTTGTTGATATGCTCAGGGCTAGGGATGCTGCGGTAGCGGAAGCTACCACCCTGAAGGCCGAGTTGGCTGCCGCTCAATAACTCCTCGCCACTAGCCCGGCCGCTAAGGTAAGCGGGATCCTTCAATGTTTCTCGTTCTCCTTCAACATCGTTTCATCTATACACCCTTCGCTTAACCAGACCCTCTCACAGGATTCCGCAGAAGCCGAGCTTCCTCGCGCGAGAGTGGCCCACGTTGAGGGCAAGAACCAGCTGCTGCAGGCCGAGTTGAAGTGGTTGGAGGAGGCCCTAGCCCTGGCCCAGACCTGGCCATCGTGGGAGGAGAGGGTCGAGTGCCGCCACTACTCCGCCTACGAAATTGACGTGATCGTTCAGGAGAACGTGCAGGCCACCGCCAAGATGGTCATCGAGGTGCTGCAGGAGTCGGCGCTCTTGAATGAAGGAGGCAAGACCCTCACGGCGCAAGGGATCCTGCCCTGGCTATTCGAGCCCATCCCCAAAACTGCGGGAGAGGACGACTCTCCTACCAACGATGCGGCAGAGATTGTCCTCAACGTGGAAATTGGTGGAAGCTCACCCGGCGAATCCTCCGGCTAAACCCCAAGTGGAAACTGTAGCAGAACCTCCAGAGGGAGCTCCAATGAAACATCTCAATAGCCTTCGTTGTAATCTTGCTTTGATTTTTGTATATTCATTTTTGTGAACTTTAACTATTGTAACTTTTGTAAGGGGCGAGATTCCCCCACTGATACTTAACTTTTTTTATATTATGTTGGAAAATTTGCTCTGTCGCTGGAATGTTTGTTACCTTTGAGCCAACCCTAGGCTCTTAGGATCTTAGGTCATGACCGCCTTCCATTTAAAGAGTTGGTAAAGTAAAATTCGCCAGAAGGGGCCTGACGAGAGCCTTGCCAACAGGACTGTGTCGGGACCCCCGCTGAGAGGTGCTTGCCGGGATCCCCGGTGAGATGGCTATGGCGAGGGCTCTACTTAGTGGGTTATGTCGAAAGCCCCGTCGAGAGCCTGGCCGAGAGCCCTGCTGGGAGGGTTATGCTGAGGGCCCAGCCGAGAGGGGTTTGAGCTGTCCCATCCATGCTTAGGACCGACGTTAGTCATTTGTAAACCTGTTAACAAGGGCTTCGTGACTCCGTCATGATTTCAACAGCCCCGTCTGCTTGATGTAAACCTGGTCATCAGGTCCACCAGGTACCACTTAAACAAATAATCTCCCTTTTCCTTCTTCCCCCGAGAGATCCCACAGTCCTGCAAGCTAGTGAGAGCCTGGCATCGGGTCTACTTGGGGTCGTGTTTAGTTTCCCAACTCTTTCATAGAACTCCTTTCCTTTCCCCCAGGTGTGCATACAACCCTGCCAAGCTATTGAGAGCCTGGACAGCGGGAACCTCTCGGTGTCTTGCTCTGTTTCTTAACTCTTTCCTCGAAATCCTTTCCTTTCCAGCCAGGTGTGCCTATAGCCCTGTCCAGCTAATGAGAGCTTGGACAGTGAGTCTACTCGCGGCCGAGCGTGCCTTCCAGCTCTGCTAGATAGGAGTGTCTGCGCACCGGAATCACCACTCAAGGTATTACATTACACACCTAGTGAGCCTACAGCCCTGCCATCTAGTGAGAGCTTGACAACTGGTCT
The DNA here is from genome assembly GCA_039583875.1 of Platanthera guangdongensis. NCBI lineage: Eukaryota > Viridiplantae > Streptophyta > Magnoliopsida > Asparagales > Orchidaceae > Platanthera > Platanthera guangdongensis. The sequence goes on from CM077159.1 coordinate 66,803,889, forward strand.
ACCCAGGGCCGAGTGCGCCTTCAATACCTGTCAGTTAGTGGGAGCCTGAGCAGCAGTATCCTCTCGGTGTCTTGCTTAGTTTCCCAACTCTTTCCACGAACTACTTTCCTTTCCTCCTAGGTGTGTCTATAGCCCTGCCCCGCTAATGAGAGCCTGGACAGCGAGTCTACCTGGGGCCGAGCTTGCCTTCCAGCCCTGCCAATTAGGAGAGTGTGCACAGCAGAATCACAACTTGAGGTATTCCTTTACCCCCCCCCAAGCGAGCCTATGGCCCTGCCAGCTAATAAGAGCCTGGCAGCGGGTCTACCCAGGGGCGAGTATGCCTTCCAGACCTGCCAGCTAGTGGGAGCTTAAGTAGAGGGATTCTATCGTGGTCTTCCTTAGTTTCCCAACTCATTCCTCGAACTACTTTCCATTCCCCCCAGGTGTACCTACAGCCCTGCCTAGCTAATGAGAGCCTGGACAACGAGTCTACTAGGGGCCGAGCGTGCCTTCCAGCTATACCAGCTAGGAGAGTCTCCGCAATGGAATCACCACTCGAGGTATTCCCTTACTCCCCAGGCGAGCCTACGGCCCTGCCAGCTAATGAGAGCCTGGCAGCGGGTCTACCCGGGGCCGAGTGCACCTTCCAGACCTGCCAGCTAGTGAGAGCCTTAGCAGCCGGATCCTCTCGGGATATTGCATAGTTTCCCAACTCTTTCCTCGAACTCCTTTCCTTTCCCCTGCAGGTGTGCCTGGACAGCGAGTATACCTGGGCCTAGCATGCCTTGCTGCCATGCCAGCTAGGAGAGTCTGCACAGCAAAATCACCACTCGAGGTATTCTCTTACCCCACAGGTGAGCCTACAGCCCTGCAAGATAGTGAGAGCCTGGCAGCGGGTCTATCCGGGGCCTAGTGTGACTTACAGACCTGCTAGCTAGTGGGAGCCTAATACGCGGGATCCTCTCGAGATCTTACTTAGTTTCCCAACACTTTCCTCGAACTCATTTCCTTACCCCTAGATGTGCCTACAACCCTGCCCATCTAATGAGAGCCTGGATAGCGAGTGTACCCGGGGCCGAGTGTGCATTCCAGCCCTGCGTGTTAGTAGAGTATGCACAGCAGAATCATCACTTGAGGTATTCCCTTATCCCCCAGGCAAGCCTACGACACTACCACCTAGTGATAGCCTGGCAGCAGGTCTACCCGGGGCCGAGTGCGCCTTCCAGACCTGCTAGCTAGTGGGATCCTGACAAGCCGGATCCTCTCGTGGTCTTGCTTAGTTTCACAACTCTACCCTCGAACTCCTTTCCTTTCCCCCAAGGTGTGCCTACAGCCCTGCCCAGCTATTGAGAGCCTGGACAGCGAGTCTACCCGGCACCAAGCGTGCCTTCCAACCATGCCAGCTAGTAGAGTCTGCGCAGAGAAATCACCACTCGAGGTATTCCCTTACCCGCTAGGTGAGCCTACGACCCTGTCAGCTAGTGAGAGCCTGACACCGGGTCTACCCGGGTCCGAGTGCTCTTTCTAAACCTGTCAGCTAGTGGGATTTGGAGCAGCGAGATTTGTTGATGCGCGAAAGAGGCACCACCTAATTTACACAGAGGAAGTGTTCAGTCTCATGGGCAAGGTGAAGAAGAGGATGAAGGCTGCGGGGTTGATGAGAAAGAGGAAGCTTCTGAGTGGTCGAGAGTGGAGCAAATGCCTATTCGAGGGTTACGGGGATAGAGGAGAGGCCTGTTGAGAGCAGCCGGGAGGGCTGATGATCAACAGAGAAGGTTGACGATCAGCGGAGGAGGTTGATCAGGAGATGTCGAGCAGACGGTTACTTGGACGGTTGTACTTGCTGGTTGATGCCGAGAGAGTTGAGCTGAGCTGAGAAGAAGAAAGGGGCCGCAAGCAACGAGAACAACAGACTTCGCCCGCCGTGACTTGAATGTCACTCTTGCGACGGGTATTTCCTTTAATCAAGAAACAAGATTACATCTTGCTAATGCACCTTTACATGAGAAAGTAATAAAGGGTACAAAGGGGAAGTTGGAGGCTAAGGAAGGAGTTGCTAGAGGCTAAGTAAAAAAGGCTGCAAACAGGCTCTAGAGCTTGATGGTCAACTTACTGGCAGCGATGGAGGACTAGAAAACTGAGTCCGCAGGTCTTAATGATCAGCTGTGGAGGACTGCAAAACTGAGTCCGCAGGACTTGATGACTTGACAGTTTTCCTCTTGCTTGTCGTTGTCCCCCCCCCCCCCAAATTAGAGGTATTAGGGGCTATTTATAGGCCCGGGGAAGATCTTCAAGAAGTTGGTCCCAGTGACATCATCATGGATACTTGCGCAGACTCGGCGAGCAAGCTGCATGACTGGGCGGACTTGGTGAGCAGAGGAGGCTGACCTGAGGAGCAGAGGGGGCGGCCTGAGACTTGAGGCCACCGCTGGCTGAGACAGCAGAGGGGGCGGCCTGAGAACTGGAGGCCGCCCCTGGCTGAGGCAGCAAAGGGGGCGGCCTGGGAACTAGAGGCCGCCCCTGGCTGAGGCAGCAAAGTGGGCGGCCTGGGAACTGGAGGACACCCCTGGCTGAGGCAGCAGAGGGGGCGGCCTGAGAACTGGAGGCTATCCCTATATTAGGCAACAGAGGGGGTGGCCTGGGAACTGGAGGTCGCCCCTGGCTGAGGCAGCAAAGTGGCGGCCTGGGAACTAGATGCCGCGCCTGGTTGAGGCAATAGAGGAGGCGGCCTGGGACTGGAGGCCGCCCCTGACTGAGGCAGCAGAGGGGGTGGCCTGGGAACTGGAGGCCGCCCCTGGTTGAGGCAATAGAGGGGGCGGCCTGGGACTGGAGGCCGCCCCCGGTTGAGGCAGCAGAGGGGGTGGCCTGGGAACTGGAGGTCGCCATTGGTTGAGGCAACAGAGGGGGCGACCTGGGAACTGGAGGCCGCCCCTGGCTAAGGCAGTAGAGGGGGCGGCCTGAGAACTGGAGGCTGCCCTTGGCTAAGGAAGTAAAGGGTCATCCTGGGAACTGGAGGCCGCCCCTGGCTGAGGCAGTAAAGGGGGCAGACTAGGAACTGGAGGCCTCCCCTGGTTGAGGAAATAGAGGAGGCGACCTGGGACTGGAGGCCTCCCCTGGCTAAGGTAGTAGAGGGGGCGGCCTGGGAATTGGATGCCGCCCCTGGCTGAGGCAGCATAGGGGCGGCCTGGGAACTGGAGGCCGCCCCTGGTTGAGGCAACAGAGTGGGCGGCCTGGGACTGGAGGCCGCCCCTGGCTGAGGCAACAGAGGGGGCAGCCTGGGAACTGGAGCCTCCCCTGGTTAAGGCAACAGATGGGGCGGCCTGGGACTGGAAGATGTCCCTGGCTGAGGCAGTAGAGGGGGCCAGCCTGGGAATTGGAGGCCGCCAATGGCTGAGGCAATAGAGGTGGCGGCTTGAGACTAGAGGCCTCCCCTCTATAGGGGAGATGGGATCCGTATTCTGGCAAGCCGGAGAGTGAGTCCGTCGAGCCAGCGACGGTGGAGTTGGTCTAGGGTTGACGCAGGCTGGGCGACCTGGCGGACTGAAGGAATAGATTGCATAGATCGCCCCCCTGTTGCTTTAGAATGCCTCCTACAAGGAACAATGTTGCGCGGTTAGCAGGCCTAACCGCGCGACCTGCGAGGTTGAGCTATGGGACTAGCCAGCCATCTTGCAGGGCACCCGGTAGCTATATGATTTGGGAGGACTGAGAAATCTGTCCTCCTACACTTGGACTTATCACAAACTCCAGGGAGAACCAGTAGCAGGGCACGACTAGCCAGCTGGCTACCTTGGGAATGATCGCCGATTTCTGGGTTAACATAATCCCCGCACTTTTTAAGTTCCGAAGGGAACTTCAAAAAAGTTGGAGACCCACGAAAATCATGATCCACCCCAAAGGAAAGGAAGGTGCAAGGAGAGATAGAACCTGATGTCTCTCCTTAGGAGTTTGCTATTGCCTGTCTTTTTCCTGCAACGGAAAAGTTATTGCAGGAATGTATGGAAGGTACATCCTGCACATACCTGGGTTTGCCTTTACAAAACGAAGAACATGTGTCTTCTACTGAGTTCTGCAAAATGAATGTGAGAGGAAAATATAGAAGCGTACAAGTACCAGATGGAAGCTTGCAAGCACCTGTTATCCTCTATAAAAGGATTTAGTAGCGTATGTGATATATGAAAGTAAGTTACAAGTACCTGTGAAGAAACTTGCAAGCATCTGCTGATCTCTGCAAGAAGAGAGTTAGAAGCAGATGTGGTATATGAAAGTAAGTTGCAAGTACCTGTGAAGAAACTTGCAAGCATCTGCTGATCTCTACAAGAAGAGAGTTACAAGCAGATGTGGTATATGAAAGTAAGTTGCAAGTACTTGTGAAGAAACTTGCAAGCATCTGTTGATCTCTGCAAGAAGCAAGTTAGAAGCAGATGTGGTATATGACAGTAAGTTGCAAGTACCTGTGAAACAACTAGCAAGCATCTGCTGATCTCTGCGAGAAGAGAGTTAGAAGTAGATATGGTGTATGAAAGTAGCTTGCAAGTACCTGTGAAGAAGCGTGCAAGCATCTGCTGAACTCTGCAAAATGAGGGTTAGAAGCAGATATGGTGTATGAAAGTAGCTTGCAAGTACCTGTGAAGAAGCGTGCAAGCATCTGCTGAACTCTACAAAATGAGAGTTAGAAACAGACATAATGTACTGGAGTAGCTTGCAAGTACCTGTGAATAATCTTGCAAGAATCTGCTGAACTCTACAAGAGAAGAGAATTAGAAGCAGACATAATGTATGAGAGTAGCTTGCAAGTACTTGTGAAGAAGCTTGCAAGCATCTGCTGAACTCTATAAGAGAAGAGTTAGAAGCAGACATAATGTACGAGAGTAGCTTGCAAGTACCTGTGAAGAAGCTTGCAAGCATCTGCAGAACTCTGTAAGAGAAGAGAGTTAGAAGCAGACATAATATATGGAAGTAGCTTGCAAGTACCTTTGAAGAAGATTGCAAGCATCTGCTGAACTCTACAAGAGAAGAGAGTTAGAAGCAGACATAATATATGAGAGTTGCTTGCAAGTACCTGTGAAGAAGCTTGCAAGCATCTGCTGAACTTTGCAAAATGAGAGTTAGAAGCAGACATAATATATGGGAGTAGCTTACAAGTACCTGTGAAGAAGCTTGCAAGAATCTGCTGAACTCTGCAAGAGAAGAGTTAGAAGCAGACATAATGTATGGGAGTAGCTTGCAAGTACCTGCGAAGAAGCTTGCAAGTATCTGTTGAACTCTGCAAGAGAAGAGAGTTAGAAGCAGACATGATGTATGGGAGTAGCTTATAAGTACCTGTGAAGAAGCTTGCAAGCATCTGCTGAACTCTGTAAAATGAGAGTTAAAAATAGACATAATGTATGAGAGTAGCTTGCAAGTACCTGTGAAGAAGCTTGCAAGCATCTGCTGATCTCTTCAAGAAGAGAGTTAGAAGCAGACATGATGAAAAAATTACACTGCAAGTACCTGGATATGACTTGCATGTGCCTGCTAATCACTATAAAGAGAAGTGTGAGTATCAGACATAATATAATAAGCTACGCTGCAAGTACCTGGAAGGAACTTGCGAATGCTAACTGTTGATGAGATAAGATAGATATGACCAAATAACAGAGGAAATGTCTGATGAGCTGTGATGGTAATTGAATGAAGATCAAACCCGAACAGTGATCTTCTTGCTAGATTAAAGATATCTTTACACGAAGTCCAGATCAACAAGTCGAGCATTGACTGTTGATATGACAGGGTAGATATGATTAGATTAGCAGAGAAGGAGCTTGACGAATTCTGCCAATCTTGACCAGATTCCAATCGCAGGCCTTGATGATCAAGAAGAGTCAGATTCTTTGATCAATGATTGATGTCATTAACATTTGATAAGAGTAGTGAAGAGCTTATAAGTGATCATCTGATAGAGCTTGAAGCAAACAATGCACATAAGATGAGCATAAGTAAAATGAATGTTTGCTAATCCTTTTGGTAGGTCAGATTTAACATGTTCACCTATGAAAAAGGCAGTTGATAAAAAAGGAGGTCTATACTCGGAGATGTCCAAGAAAGACTGGATGTTGCCACAGGAGATCACCCGTGGGCCTTATGCATCGCTTGCCTGAGAAAGTTCGCCACGAGTATAGTCCTACTAAAAGCGGGCTAGCCGCGCATCCTTTAGAAGGGCACAAAAGAAAAAGCACGAGAAATCCTGAAAAGGATCGCTAGATACACTGCTCTCATGTCTCGGGTTACAACATCACTGATCAATGAGACTAGTTGCGCCAAGTGCCCTAAAGCATTGCTTGTCTGTGGAAAGATCAGTGGAGTTGTGGGCCCCGTGAAAGCATGCATTGAGAGTACCAAAGAGTATTCGGCCGTCACAATTGTGAGATGATCGATGAGGCAAGGCTACGCTTGATCGGCATTGCTTGCCAAGCAAAGATCATCGTAACTGTGACGTATCCTTTGCGAAGCGCAGCAGAGCTAACACATGGGGCTTCCCTAGCACACACTCTGTGTCATATGTCGGCTGGGATATGAAGTCCCGTATTCCTCCGCATGAGAGTTGGATAGCTCCCACTACACATATGCAAAAACTCCTCATGATATGTGGTCATTGTGGCCTTACCCCGGAATCCAATCTCGAGGGGGCCTATAGCAAGACTCGGCGATATCTCAGTGGTTCAGTGATCTCTTTGGCAACGAGAAAAATGGAGGAAGAAGCATTACAAAAAGGGAACTGTGTCAGTATGGGATCCCTGATAAAAGCTTTATTGAAAAGCAAGAAGGAACACTTAGAAGTATTTCGAGATGAAAATGTTCAGAGTAAGAGTAGAGATAATCCATCATGGTTGTGAAAAAATTTGAAGAACTATAAAGTCCTTTGCCGACTTAGAATAGTATTCCAAGCATGCCCTCTTCATCGACATCGAAGCATTCAACAGGATTGTTAACAATAAGGAGAGGGTGATCTTCGACTAGGCTCACTCCTCTTGAGCTGCAAGGAATGTATGCAACTTCTTTGCCTTTTGAGGTTGCTGGATCAGGCCGATCATCTTTGGGGAGCAGGTCACGCATCTTACCCTGCCGCAACATCTTGTACACTAGTGGGCGGAAAGCTCGGCATTTCTCAGTTAGGTGGCCTGGCTCCTTGTGGAATTCGCAATATGGATCAGAGTCTTTAGATCTTTGATCTGCTGGTCGTTAAGCCCTTTTGTAGTTAGCCCTATCTCTCATAACTTGGCTCACTTCTTGCATGGACTCGTCGAGTTCTAACTCATGCAAGTCATCGTCTTGCTGTTGATGGACCGCAGCTGTTTGTGAAGATGGAGCTAGTGGTAGTAGCAATTGATCTTGAGTACGATCATGGTCTTGGAAGGGATGTTGATGATGCTGAAACCTTCTTCCCTTCCTTGAGTAAGGTGGAATGTCTTTCTAGGAGATCTCGGAGGTTGCTTGTGAATAGGAGGATCTTTCTCTGCTAAAAGCCGAGAGATGAAGCCGGGGTTACTCTTTTCACCTCGGATATATGAGTTGGCTAGGGCAATCAATTCTTGGTACGTTCTTGGTACTCGAAAATTGGTTTCAAATTTAAGCGGCCCTTCATGAAGATCATGGATATGAGCCACTCGATACATTTATTGGTCAGCAATCTCGATGTCCAAGATTTCTCTTTGAAATCGATCAACGAACTGAGACCAAGCCTCGTTCTCATGCTGCTTGATCTCAAAGAGGGCTTCTGGACCGCCATTTCTCTTGCTTGAGGTAGAGAATCTGAGAAAGAACTCCCTTCGCAGATCGGCAAAGGAAGTGATAGAGTGAGGTCGAAGACCATAGAACAAATCCCTCACTTGCCCATCAAAGGATGTCACAAGGAGCTTGCAATTGGTTGCATCTGAGAGAGTTTTGAAAGCAACGTCTGATTCGAAGGCTAGGAGATGCTTTATTGGATCAGTCTCTCAAGTGTAGATTGGTAACCGGGGCTCTCTGAAGTTTGCTGGAGTAGGTTCATGACGAACATTCTCTATAAAGGGTGACGGCTCTTCTTGCTCTCTTACAGCATAAGGATAAAAGGGAGCATTAGCTACAACTGCAAAAGTGGGAGGATAGAAAGGAAAATTTGCTGCAAGAGGAGCAAAGGCTGGAGCTGAAGGGTAACGATGACTTCCTTGAAAGTTGAGAAATCTTGCATCACTTCCCCGAGCTGCTTCCCGGATGAAGTTTTGGCGAGCAGCAAACTCTTCATCTTGAGGTCGCAAAGGGGATGCAGGCCCTTGCGGGAAGGTTACTGTATAAGGAGGATAAACCGGCGGGCAAGCTGGAAGATAAGCTTGTTGATGTTCCAATGTTAGGGTTGGATTGATCGGAGCAGTTGGAGCAACAGGAGCTGCTGCAGGTTGTATCTACAACTGTTGGGTGATTGTAGCAAGAATTTGGTTGATCTCTTGGAATTGTTGTGCAGTTTCGCGTCGCGATTGCTCGAATGCCTCCCAGAGAGGATCATCTCAGGGACTTGATTGAGAAAGGTTCTCGGCTGAATGATGATCTGACATGGCTAACTGTCGCTGTTCACCGTCTGTTCGGATCTGAAGGTCGCGTGTTAACTGTTGATGCGCGAAAGCGGCACTGCCTAGTTAACACGGAGGAAGTGTTCGGTCTCACGGGAAAGGTGAAGAAGACGATGAAGGCTGCGGGGTTGATGAGAAGGAGGAAGCTTCTGAGTGCTCGAGAGTGGAGCAAATGCTTGTTCGAGGGTTGCGGGAATAGAGGAGAGGCGTGCTGAGAGCAGCCAGGAGGGCTGATGATCAGTAGAGAAAGTTGACGATTAGCGGAGGAGGTTGATCAGGAGCTGTCGAGCAGACGGTTACTTGGACAGCTATGCTTGCAGGTTGATGCTGAGAGAGTTGAGCTGAGCTGAGAAGAAGAAAGGGGCCACTAGCAGCGACAACAGCAAACTTTGACCGCCGCGGTTTGAATGGAACTCTTGCGACGAGCTTTTCCTTTAATCAAGAAATAAGATTACAGCTTGCTAATGCACCTACATGAGAAAGTAATAAAGGGTACAAAGGGAAAGCTGGCAGCTAAGGAAGAAGTTGCTAGAGGCTAAGTAAAAGAGGCTGCAAGCAGGCTGCAGAGCTTGAAGGTCAGCTTGCTGACAGCGGCAGAGGACTGGAAAACTGAGTCTGCAGGTCTTGATGATCAGCTGTGGAGGACTGGAAAATTGAGTCTGCAGGCCTTGATGACCTGGCAGTTTTCCTCTTGCCCGTCGTTGTCCCCCCCCGCCCCAAATAAGTGGTATTAGGGGGTATTTATAGGCCCTGGGAAAATCTTCTAGAAGTAGGGCCCAGTGACGTCTTCATGGAGACTTGCGCGGACTCGGCGAACTAGCTTCCCGGCTGGGCAAACTCGGTGAGTAGAGTAGGGAGACCTGAGGAGCAGAGGAGCGGCCTGAGACTGGAGGCCGCCCCGAGCTAAGGCAGAAGTGGGGAAGGCCTGAGAACTGGAGGCCGCCCCTGGCTGAGGCAACAAAGGGGGTGGCATGGGAACTAGAGGCCGCCCTTGGATGAGGCAAAAAAGGGGGCGGCTTGGGAACTGGAGGCCGCCCCTAGCTGAGGCAGTAGAGGGGGCAGCCTGTGAACTACAGGCTACCCCTGGCTGAGGCAGTAAAGGGGGCGACCTGGGAACTGGAGGCCGCCCCTGGCTGAGGTAGCAATGGGGGCGGCCTGGGAACTGGAGGCCACCCCTAGTTGAGGCAACAGATGGGGCAACCTGGGACTGGAGGCCGCCCCTAGCTGAGGCAGCAGAGGGGTCGGCCTGGTAACTAGAGGCCGCCCCTGGTTGCGGCAATAGAGGGGTCAGCCTGGGACTGGAGGCCGCCCCTGGCAAAGATAGTAGAGGGGGCAGCCTTGGAACTGGAGGCCTCCCCGGGTTGAGGCAACAGAGGGGGCGACCTGGGACCTAGAGGCCACCCGTAGCTGAGGCAGCAAAGGTTGCGGCCTGGGAACTGGATGCCGCCCCTGCCTGAGGCAGTAAAGGGGGCGGCCTATGAACTGGAGGCCGCCCCTTATTGAGGTAATAGATGGGGCGGCCTGGGACTGGAGGCCTCGCCTAGCTGAGGAAGCAGAGGGGGCGGCCTGAGAACTGGAGGCCGCCCCTGGCTGAGGCAGCAAAGGGGCGGCCTGAGAACTGGAGGCCTCCCCTAGCTGAGGCAGCAGAGGGGGCAGCCTGGAAACTGGAGGCTGCCCCTGGTTGAGGCAACAAAGGGTGCGGCCTGGGACTAGAGGCCGCCCCTGGCTGAGGCAGCAGACGGGGCGGCCTGGGAACTAAAGGATGCCCTTAGTTGAGACAACAGAGGCAGCGGCCTGGGATTGGAGGCCACCCCTGGTTGAGGCAGTAGAGTGGAGGGCCTGAGAACTGGAGGCCGCCCCTAGCTGAGGCAACAGAGAGGGCGGCCTGAGACAGGAGGTCGCCCCTTTATAGGGGAGATGGGATCCATCTTCTGGCGAGCCGGAGAGTGAGTCCGCCGAGCCAGCGATGGTGGAGTTTGTCTAGGGTTGACGTCGGCTGGGCGACCTGGCGGACTGAAGGAATAGATCATATAGATCGCCCTTGTTGCTTTAGATTGCCTCCTACAAGGAAAAATGTTGTACGGTTAGCATGCCTAAAAGCGCGGCCTGCGAGGGTGAGCTATGAGACTAGCCCGCTGTCCCACAGGGCACGTGGTAGCTATGCGATTTGGGCGAACAGAGAAATCTGTCCGCCTACACTTGGACTTGTCGCGAACTCCAGGGAGAACCAGGAGCAGTGCGCGACTAGCCAGCTGGCTACCTTGGGAAGGATCGCCGATTTTTGGGTTAACATGATCCTCTCAGGGTCTTGCTAACTACCAACCTCTTTTTCCAATGCTCAGAAGAAACCAATCATGAGAAAACTCGATGAATTTATTATTACAAAATAAAATTTACAATCTTGTCCCCCACTAAGGGTAGAAGTGCTTCAGGTTATCGCCGCTCCAAGCATGACTCATGGATTCCCCTTCCACAATCTAAAGGTGATATTCCCTTGACCCCAGGGCCATTTCTACAATATAGGGTCCTTCCCAGTTGGGCTTGAGCTTACCAACGGCTGCCGACCTTCCTGCGGCGTCAACCTTCTTCAAGAACAAGTCCCCTTCCTTGAACCGCTTTATCCTGATTTGCTTGTCGAAGTACTTGGCCATCCTTCATTTGATCTCCTTCTGCCTGACTGCGGCCATGTCGTGAAGTTCCTCCACTATGTCTAATGAGAGTCGTAGCTGTGCTTCATTCCCTTCCCTCCATGCTTCGCATCCTCTACCTGCGGCCGCGACCCGTGGGGAATGAATCTAAAATTCCACAGGTAGGACCGCCTCACAACCAAGCGATTGTTTGAAGGGGGTTTCGCCAGTGGACCTGTTTGGGGTTTGATGAGTTGTAAATATACGTATTTTTATGTACATTAAATAAGCCGGCTTAGTTAATTTCTATTATTTTTATTGAATTTTGTTCAATAAAATGGTTTTTTTTTGTAAATTTTATTATAACTTAATTTATTTTATTTTTCTGAAATTTTCCAGAAATTGTCCAAATGTCATGTTACGCGCCAGTGTACTTCAGGTCACGCCCATGACCTGGGCGTGTAACCTTCAAATCTAGTGAAATCAGCCGCATTTAAAGAAAATTCAAGACACGCCCAAGTACACGCCTGTGTCCAATGTGACACGGCCATGACAAAGGCCCGTGTCCCAACAGCTCGACGATTTGCTTTCGAAGATTATCGAACCAACAAATACGCCCATGTCAAGATGTGACACGGGCGTGACTTCTCCACCTGGCCCGACACGACGTCATTCTCGGATCAACCTTCCCGGCATGCCCATGCTACACGCCCGTGTCATCAGAGTCATGCCTGTGACCGCCACATATACAGCCACAAAATCAAACCAGCCATCAGTTCTCTGGATCACATCATGAACAGTGATGACATGCGCCCACTGCACGCCCGTGACCTAGGGTGTGTACTTAGAAATTTTTGCCTATAAATAGAAAGTTGCTGTATGAGCTGTTGTTCTCTTTTTTGGACCATTTTGCCTAAGGGAGGTGCTGCTTAGGAGTTCTTTAAGGCTATGTAATTGGATTTTCTCCCTCTCTCTCTATTATTTTTTTGTTTTAGCTTTGTAATCATCTTTTAGTCTTAATAAAAATGTAGTTTTTTTCCCATTACATGGTTTTGGATTTCATCTATGTGCCCCCTTCCTAAGCAATCTTATTTTTATTTGTTTTAACCTTTGTTTTTCTCTTTTTATGGGCGTGTGTGTGTATAAGAGTAAATGTTATGTTATGCTTTCATATTTATCATTAAGTAGTTGTTATATTAGCTTTTCATCTCATACCCCTTAGCTTTTTATAGCCGTTATTTCATTTTTGTTCTATATATTCATCCTTATAAATTGGTAAAAGAGTTTTTAAAGTGTTTTTCAATATTCTTCAACTTAGATTTTCCGTTTTAGGTTGTAAAACTTTTTCGTTCTTTTTACTTAATTTCCACTTTTTAGCACTTTTACGGAGTTATAAGAATGAATATATCGTCGTTTTAATTTTTTGAGCACTTCGATTTTTGTTTTAAACTTTTGCTCGTTTAATTTTTCTTTCTGCTTTTTATGTATTTCTAACAAAATCTACCGGTAAAAATGTAATTATTTTAATTTTTCAGTCACTTTGTTTTTAACTTTTATTTGCAAAACTTTTTGCTCCTTTAAATTTTTATTTTGTCTTTTTATGCATTTCTACCACATTGTAGCGGTAGAAATGTAGTTGTTTTAATTTTTAAATAACTTCTTTTTTTTGCTTTTTTCGTATGTGTGTGAGTGTATGAGAACAATACGACCCCAATATTCCTCACCGAAATATCTTGCACTACACGTGATAGGTGCACTTGCCTCCTTTCGTTAAAACTCGATTTCACTGTTTTATATCCAAATAATAAATCCGCGCGCCCCGTCTTCCTAAATAAATTAAACACCCTCTTCTAAATAAAACCGCCTGGGGCGCCGCGTGTCCTAAATAATTTTTGGAGTATTAACCCCCATAAAGGTTTTGGCACCGTTACCGAGGACATTTCAAGTTGTTATTTTGAACTCTAGAGAACTATTACTTTTACTTATATATAAAAAAATGGCCAACAAAATAATAATAATAATAAAACTACTTAAAAAACTTAAAGAAAAAAGTGAGAGAGACTGAGAGAGTTTGTTTTATACTTAGTATTTTATATATATATATTTATCTATAAAAAACACAAAAATGAATAACGCTGTTTCCAAAAAAAAATTAAAAAAACTATAAAACTAAAAAACTTGAAAAAACTTTGTAACCAAAAAATCTAAACACTAAGAAAATGAAAAAAACTATAAAATAAAAAAAAATCTCGTTTTTTTATTAAAGCACAAAAAACAAAAAAAATCTCAAAACTAACAAAAAAAACTTAAAAAACTAAAAAACCACAAAAAAATATAAAACTACAACCAAAAAATCTTAAAAAAACTAACAAATATAAAAACATAAATATCAAAAAACAAAAAAATCTAAAAACAAAAAACTTAAAAAACCAACAAAAACCCAAAACCTAACAAAAAACTAAAAAACCAACTAAAATGTCAACTAAAAAATAAAAAAAAAACCTACAAAAAAACTACTTTATATATAATTTGTTATTAAAAATCTAGGTATATAGCCAAAAAATTCCCCTCCTAAAAACACAACAAAATTTTCTCGTATATATTTTTTGTTTTATTTTAACTTGTTTTATTTTTTCCAAAACCCAATTTTTTTTTGTTCAAAAAAATAATAATAAATAAATCAAAACTTTTCTATTATTTAATATTATTACTCAATTTTTTTCGTTTAGGCACGCTTAACAATATTTTAGGCGCTGGGGAATGCATGTTTGTAACGCTCATGTAGCTAAGATGTTAGCTTATGAGTCACACACACACTTGCCTCTACCACCCGAAACCTTTTGCCCACGTCAAGTTAGTAACTGTATAAATAAGGTGCATATTCGAAATAAACACCTTGCGTCACCAAATAAATTTCATATAATGAGATTATTTTTTATTTCTTTTTTTCTAAATAATGCAGGGTTCCAAATGGTCCTCCCCAACCTTGTTTATAGGAATTTCCTCCCCCTTCCTCTATATTTTTGTACATACTGCCTTTTATCTCATTTTGTCCCGCATACTTATATTGCAACATTGCGTACAATGTTGGATTTAAGTATTGTGGTGTTTTCTTAATTTGCAATTTTATATTCTGCACTAATTAAAAAAACTTACAACCGTACAAAAATGAAAAAAAAATTAAAACTTCAAAAATTTTTCCTTTTTTGTATAAACAAAAGTTCAAAAAAAATACATCATAAAACACAAAAATTCAACAAAAAAACTTATAAAACAAAAAGTTCAAAAAAAAGCGTTTTCAATTTGTAAATCATCTTTGTAAAAAAAATCTTTCTCTTTCCCCCCTCTCTTCTTTGTAAATAACACATCTTTCTTCCCCCTTTCTTGTAAATAAATTGATAAAAATGTTAAAAAAATCAAAAAAACAAAAAAACTCAAAAACTTTTAGAAAATCCAAAATCCAAAAAGATAATAAATCAAAATACAAAAAAAGATAAAAATCCTAAAATCCCAAAATTTTTTTTATTATGTAACGAATAAATCGAATGTCTCATTCTTGTCCCCTTTTGCTCTCCAAAAATCTAGTTGCTAGTTTATTTATAAGCGAATTTTATTAATTCTTTGTTTACTATTCATTTATTAATTGGAGATCGATAGATTTAGATATCTGGGGTTAAGTTTTAAAAAATTTCTTATGCTTTATTTTTTATTTAGATAAGGTACCTATTTTCAACACCACTTCTAACTTATCTAAATGGTTGCACAATTATTTTGTTATAAAATAACAACCCTAGATTTCAATTATGTTTACTCCAAGTTATTTTTGAAATATTGGAACGTTTAATTTATAAAGGTTGCTCCCAAAAGTTATTTATTAAACCTAG
Source organism: Platanthera guangdongensis (assembly GCA_039583875.1). NCBI lineage: Eukaryota > Viridiplantae > Streptophyta > Magnoliopsida > Asparagales > Orchidaceae > Platanthera > Platanthera guangdongensis. Next base: position 66,818,967 of record CM077159.1, read on the forward strand.
TTTTCTTTTTGAAAAAACCTATCTCCTTTTTTTCATGTCATAATTGCCATGATTTTGATCCTTAAAAGATCATATGTCAATGAGAATAAGATTTTGTTTCGTAAACATAAACATCCAATATTTGAAAAGATTTTATGTTACGGAGTAAGAAGATAAAATTCAATACTCCTATGCATATATACTGGGTTATATGAAGTTGTACAAAAAAAATATTATGTTATGAAAAATAAGATTTCATTTTCCTAAACATCAATATTGAAAAAAATTTCATTAGAGTTTTGAGCGAAAAAATAAAACCTCACCTCTAAATCAAAGCCCTCTTCATAAACCTCAACATCCCCCTCTGCCAATTTCAAATGACTCTACATTAATTAAGTCGTATTAGTTAATTTCTGTTATTTTTATTGAATTTTGTTCAATAAAATGTTCCTTTTGGTAAATTTTATTATAACTTAATTTATTTTATTTCTCTGAAATTTTCCAGAAATTGTCCAAATTTCATGTTACACGCCCGTGTACTTCAGGTCATGCCCGTGACCTGGGCGTGTAACCTTCAAATCCAGTGAAATCAGCAACATTCAAAGAAAATTCAAGACTCGCCCAAGTACATGCCCGTGTCCAATGTGATACGGCCATGACCAAGGCCCGTGTCCCACCAGCTCGATGATTTGTGCTCGAAGATCGTCGAACCAACTAAAACGCCCATGTCAAGATGCGACACTAGCGCGACTTCTCCACCTGGCCCGATAAGACGTCGTCGGCGACTCATTAACACGACGTCATTCTCTGATCAACCTTCCCGGTACGCCCATGCTACACGCCTATGTCATTAGAGTCACGCCTGTGACCTCCACGTGTACAGCCGCAAAGTCAAAGCAGCCATCAGTTCTCTGGATCACATCATGAACAGTGCTGACACGCGCCCACTACACGCCTGTGACCTAGGGTATGTACTTCAACATTTTTGCTAATAAATAGAAAGTTGATGTATGAGCTGCTGTTCTCTTTTTTGGACCATTTTGCCTAAGGGAGGTGCTGCTTAGGAGTTCTTCAATGCTATGTAATGCGATTTTCTCCCTCTCTCCCTTTTTTATTTTTTTGTTTTAGCTTTGTAATCATCTTTTAGTCTTAATAAAAATGTAGTTTTTTCCCCATTACATGGTTTTGGATTTCATCTATGTGCCCCCTTCCTAAGCAATCTTAATTTTATTTATTTTAACTTTTGTTTTTCTATTTTTATGGGTGTGTGTGTGTGTATGAGAATAAATGTTATGTTATGCTTTCATTTTTATTATTAAGTAGTTGCTATATTAGCTTTTCATCTCATACCCCTTAGCTTTTTATAGTCGGTATTTGGTTTTTGTTCTATTTATTCATCCTTATAAATTGGAAAAAAGTGTTTTAGAGTGTTTTTCAATTTTCTTCAACTTAGATATTCCGTTTTAGGTTGTAAAACTTTTTCGTTCTTTTTACTTTATTTCCATTTTTAGCACTTTTACGGAGTTATAAGTATGAATATATAGTCGTTTTAATTTTTCGAGCACTTCGATTTTTCTTTTAAACTTTTGCTCGTTTAATTTTTCTTTCTACTTTTTATGCATTTCTAACAAAATCTACCGGTAAAAATTTAATCATTTTAATTTTGCAGTCACTTTGTTTTTCGCTTTTATTTGCAAAACTTTTTGCTCCTTTAATTTTTATTTTGTCTTTTTATGCATTTCTACCACATTCTAGCGGTGGAAATGTAGTTGTTTTAATTTTTAGATAACTTTGTTTTTTCGCTTTTTTCGTATGCGTGTGTGCATGTATGAGAACAATACAACCCCGATATTTCTCACCGGAATATCTGATACTACACGTGAAAGGTACACTTGCCTCCTTTTGTTAAAACTCGATTTCAACTATTTTATATCCAAATAATAAATCCGCGCGCCCCGACTTCATAAATAAAATCAAACACCTTATTTTTAAATAAAACCGCCCGGGGCGGCGCGTGTTCTAAATAATTTTTGGAGTTTTAACCCTCATAAAGTTTTTGGCGTCGTTACCAGAGACATTTTGAGTTGTTATTTTGAACTCTGGAGAACTATTACTTTTACCTATATATAAAAATGGCCAACAAAATAATAATAATAATAATAATAAAACTACTTTAAAAAACTTAAAGAAAAAAGAGAGAGAGAGTTTGTTTTATACTTAGTATTTCATATATATATTTATCTATAAAAAAACACAAAAATGAAATAGCGTTCTTTCCAAAAAAAAATTTTAAAACTATAAAACTAAAAAAACTTGAAAAAACTATAAAACCAAAAAATAAATCTAAACACTAAGAAAATGAAAAAAACTATAAAATCAAAAAAATTCACATTTTTTTACGAAAACACAAAAAAACAAAATAAATCTCAAAACTAAAAACTAACAAAAAACTTAAAAAATTAATAAACCACAAAAAAACATCTAAAAACTACAAACCAAAAAATATTTAAAAAACTTTAAAACTAACAGATATAAAAACATAAATACCAAAAAAACAAAAAATCTAAAAACAAAAAAACTTAAAAACCTACAAAAACAAAAAAACCTAATAAAAAACTAAAAAACCAACTAAAATATCAACTAAAAAATTACAAAAAACCTACAAAAAAATACTTTATATATAATTTGTTATTAAAAATCTAGGTATATAGCCAAAAAATTCCCCTCCTAAAAACACAAAACAAAATTTTCTCGTATATATTCTTTTGTTTTGTTTTAACTTGTTTTATTTTTTCCAAAACCCAAAATTTTTTTTGTTCAAAAAATAATAATAAATAAATCAAAACGTTTCTATTATTCAATATTATAACTCTATTTTTTTCGCTTCGGCACGCTTAACAATATTTTAGGCGCTAGGGGAATGCATATCTGTAACGCTCATATAACTAAGACGTTAGCTTAAGAGTCACACAAACACTTGCCCCTACCACCCAAAACCTTTTGCCCATGTCAAGTTAGTAACTCTATAAATAAGGTGCATATTCGAAATAAACACCTTGCGCCACCAAATAAATTTCATATAACAAAATTTTTTTTTATTTCTTTTTTTCTAAATAATGCAGGGTTCTAAATGGTCCTCCCCGACCTTGTTTACGGGAAGTCTGCCCCCCCTTCCTCTCTATTTTTCTATATACTGCCTTTTGTCTCTTTTTGTTCTGCATACTTATATTACAACATTGGGGACAATGTTCGATTTAAGTATGGGGGTGTTTTCTTATTTTGCACTTTTATATTATGCACTAATTAAAAAAACTTACAACCTTACAAAAATGCAAAAAATTTAAAACTTCAAAAAATTTTCCTTTTTTATAAACAAAAATTCAAAAAAACATCATAAAACACAAAAAATCAACACAAAAAACTTATAAAACAAAAAGTTCAAAAAAGCGTTTTCAATTTGTAAATCAACTTTGTAAAACAATCTTTCTCTTTCCCACCTCTCTTCTTTGTAAATAACCCACTTTCTTCCCCCTTTCTTGTAAATAAATTGATAAAAATGTTAAAAAAATCAAAAAAAAAACTCAAATAAAAATTAGAAAATCCAAAATCCAAAAAGATAATAAATCAAAATACAAAAAAAATAAAAACCTTAAAATCCCAAAACATTGTTTATTATGTAACGAATAAACTGAATGTCTCATTCTTAACACCTTTTTGCTCTCCAAAAATCTAGTTGCGAGTTTATTTATAAGCGAATTTTATTAATTCTTTGTTTACTATTCATTTATTAATTGGAGATCGATAGATTTAGATATCTGTTGTTAAGGTTTAAAAAATTTCTTATGCTTTATTTTTTTTATTTAGATATGTTACATGTTTTCAGCACCACTTCTAACTTATCTAAATAGTTGCACTTTTGTTTTGTTATAAAATAACAACCCTAGTTTTCAATTATGTTTACTCCAAGCTTTTTTTTTGAAATATTGGAACGTTTAATTTATAAAGGTTGCTCTCAAATTTTTTTTATTAAACCTAGTTTTCTTTCTGAAAAACCTATCTCCTTTTTTCATGTCATACTTGGAATGATTTTGATCCTTAAAAGATCCTATGTCAATGGGAATAAGATTTCGTTCCATAAACATATGCATCCAATATTTGGAAAGATTATATGTTACGGAGTAAGAGGATAAAATTCATTACTTTTATACATATACATTGGATTATATGAAGTTGTACCAAAAAAATATTATGTTATGAAAAATAATATTTCGTTTTCCTAAACATCCATATTTAAAAAAAATTACATTAGAGGTTTGAGCGAAAAAATATAACCTAACCTCTAAATCAAAGCCCTCTTCATAAACCTCAACATCCCCCTCCGCCAATTTCAAATGATTCTAGATTTAATTTTAAAATCTTTTTGAGTGCATAGTTCTTAAATTGAATTATTTCCTTTAATTCTTTTAAGCTAAACTTTCCATAATCCAATCTATTTTTGTTAACCTAACAAATATAATTTTTTGCTATCTATTTGATTTTATCGAGAAGTTTTTAGCTGAAACTCTTCCTTTATTTAAATTTTTGTCATAATTTAGGACATAACTCTTATACCCCGGATAACTATTTTGATCTTCCTTTCAACTAATTCAAGCGATAGCTAAACTTAGGATTTCTTTAATTCCTTATAAGTATATCTCCAAATTTTGCTCTGGAATAACAAAAGCTTAAGTATGGGGGTATTTGATGAGTTGTAAATATACGTATTTTTATGTACATTAATTAAGTCGTCTTAGTTCATTTCTGTTATTTTTAGTGAATTTTGTTCAATAAAATGCTCCTTTTTTGTAAATTTTATTCTAACTTAATTTATTTTATTTTTCTGAAATTTTCCAGAAATTGCCCAAATTTCATGTTACATGGTCGTGTACTTCAGATCACGCCCGTGACCTCGACATGTAATCTTCAAATCCAGTGAAAGCAGCTGCATTCAAAGAAAATTCAAGACACGCCCAAGTACACGACCATATCCAATGTGACACAGCCATGACCAAGGCCCGTGTCCCTCCAGCATGGCAATTTGCGCTCGAAGATCGTCAAACCAACCGATATGCCCGTGTCAAGATGCAACACGGGCATGACTCCTCCACCTGGCCCGACAAGACGCCGCCGACGACTTATTGACACGACGCCGTCCCTGGATCAACCTTCCCGGCACGCCCATGCTACACACCCGTGTCATCAGAGTCACGCCCGTGACCGCCACGTGTACAGCCGCAAAGTCAAACCGGCCGTCAGTTCTCTGGATCACATCATGAACAGTACTGACACGCCCCCACTACATGCCCGTGACCTAGGGCGTGTACTTAGAAATTTTTGCCTATAAATAAAAAGTTTGTGTATGAGCTGATGTTCTCTTTTTTTGACCATTTTGCCTAAGGGAGGTGCTACTTAGGAGTTCTTCAAGGCTATGTAATGGGATTTTCTCCCTCTCTCCCTCTTTTATTTTTTTGTGTTAGCTTTGTAATCATCTTTTAGTCTTAATAAAAATGTAGTTATTTTTCCCATTACATGGTTTTGGATTTCATCTATGTGCCCCCTCCCTAGCAATCTTATTTTTATTTGTTTTAACTTTTGTTTTTCTCTTTTTATTGGTGTGTGTGTATGAGAGTAAATGTTATGTTATGCTTTCATTTTTATTGTTAAGTAGTTGTCATATTAGCTTTTCATCTCATGCCCCTTAGTTTTTTATAGCCGTTATTTTGTTTTTGTTCTATTTATTCATCCTTATAAATTTGTAAAAGTGTTTGTTGAAACCAGAAATTCGGTCTCTTGTGGAGTTCACCCGTGGGGAAGGGGTGATCACACACCTACTTCTCTCCTGCAAGCAAAACAACAAGGAAGCAAAGAAGAACTGACCCAAGAGCTCGACAGGAGGACCCACCACACACCCGAAAGATCTTAGAGCGCTTCCACTCCTTAGCCAAAGGCCGAGCTAAGGTATCCTCGGAAAGCGCTTGAGATGGAGTAAAGGGGCACAAGAAGCATGCTTTCTGAGGTACCCCTTGGGTATTATTTATAGGATTCTGTAAATGGCCTGCAAATGGCCAACTCCCGCTATTCTTAACGGCTATGTGCAGTTCAGGTTGTCCTGCCAACAACGTAACATCGCTGTTCTGAAGGGCTATGGGCAGGCCAGTGGGGGAAAATAGTAAAAAATAGCTCATACACATGGGCGAGCTAAGGAGCTCGGCCACCCTGGAAGATCCTGCTCGCCTGCTGTCCGTCGAGCTCCTTAGGGCGAGTGCGAGCTGGGCCACTATACTCTCCTTTCGATCGGCCTCCATTAGTCGAGCTCGGCTTGACGAAACCCGGGCTTAGCTCGGCGAATGCCAAGCTCGGGGTCGACGAATGTCGAGCTCGGGATTCAGGTTTCCCTGCTTAGCTCGGCGAATGCCAAGCTCGGGGTCGAACAAAGTCGATCTTGCGCTTCATGTTTCCCTACCGAGCTCGCCTGCAGTCTGGGTGATCTGATACGGCCGGTTTTGTTCCGGGAGACCCCACTCACTGGATACGGGGTTGTACGCAATCCCCGCTCTTTTTGAGCTTGGCAAAGCTCGGAAAGAAACATCCAACCCCAAGTATTCGGCAAATGCGGGGTGAACCAGAGAGAATCTTCGGGTAGGGTCCACCTGTGGTTATATATATACACCAGCATACCTTCCTGACTCTTGCCATTCCCTCTGCTCTAGCCCTGCCGAGATGCCAATCCCAAAGGAGATCCAAGAGAGGCTCGCCAGGGTTTGCCAGAACTCGGCTGCCCACGTATCAGCTGATGCAGTAGCCCCGAGCCGACCCCTCTCGGTTGGCCTAGCCAGAGGACCTCGTTCTGGTGACCACTGTCGGGCTGCAGCCCATGCACCCCACCCATGACCGCGCCTATTCTCAGCGCGGTGGGATATTAGGGCGAGGTCTCGAACCCAGCCCCCTTGATAAAGTGCTTTCCTAACAGCTCTCATCACCAACTGAGAATAGAAAGTTGCTGTATGAGCTGCTATTCTGTTTTTTGGACCATTTTGCCTAAGAGAGGTGCTGCTTAGGAGTTCTTCATGGCTATATAATGGGATTTTCTCCCTCTCTCTCTTATTTTTTTGTTTTACCTTTGTAATCATCTTTTAGTCTTAATAAAAATGTACTTTTTTCCCCATTACATGGTTTTGGATTTCATCTATGTGCCCCCTGTAATGACTCCATCCGTTCATATAGCATATAATATAAGTTCCGGTCGGGACCCACACCATATATCACAAAAAGGCGGGGAAGTTGTAGGTTAATACCAAATCACAATCACACCCTAATGCTGAGCATGCTAGCAGAAGATTTTAACAATAATATTGAACTCCAACCATGAATGTCCACGCTATATATAAACAACCACATTTATATATAAACTCTCAAAGGAATGTACAACACATACAACATCGTTTGACCTTATGGACTTACAGTTACTCTTAATAAGTGTGGATTCCAAACATCGGCGTGCAGGCCGGTCACACATGAACAAAACACAACATTCTTTGCTTAGCCTTCAAGGGCTAGCAGCAGCAGCAGTAGGGACTTTAGACCTTATATGTCCCGCTCGGCTTTCCATCACCTGCACAAGGACAACCCACCAAATGGTGGCAAACAAGGCAATGGTCAGCATTCAGCTGACCAATTTATAATGACCCTACCCCTTTCCCGGTGCAATGGTATTCCTTCCTTGCAGGCATAGCAATTCATAGACAGATATATCACACATTGTGCTCTCACACACAGACAATCCATCACAACTGTCAACCACGCTGCCCCACGATCCGTGCACTCAGGGCACATTCTTGGTGTACCAGCGAACCAGGGTCCCACAACCGTTCCAGGTCCGAAACATGATGGTAAAATGGAGCATTAAGTCTTTACGATGCGCAGGCCTAAGACTCTCTTTAAGCGCTCCAACTGACCGTACTTTCAGGTATCCAAGTCGGACGGACATATCACAGGTACATATCAGCCACCCCCTATTGCGCAATTCGTTTTGCCATCACCGAATACCAACATACTTGAGGCCAAATCTAAGGTGCGGGTCGGTTTCACCTTTCGTGTTCGGTACGAAGCCTTTTCAAGAGCTTGCAGCTCACAATAGCCATACCATCCATCAAGGACTGGCTTCACAATAGCTACACTGTCCACCAAGGACTGGCTTCACAATAGACATAATGTCCACCAAGGACTAGCTTCACAATCAATAAGGGGAGTTCATGCTAGCGTCCTTCACGATCGCTTAGCGGGTTTCAACAAAGCTCTCTTTCTGCACCCAACTCAACCCAAACCCTGCAGCATCCTGCAGTGCCAAAAAACCTTTCTTGCCATAACACACATCACAAGCATCACAAGGGTATTTTCCGGGACTACCACTCCAATACTTCCTGTTACTACCCTTCACAGGTTCAACCCATCGACTCCACAAACTACACGTTTAACCCCAAAGTCTTCTCCGGTGTGCAAATGAAACATAACCAATCCAGTCCAACCTGTCCAGATGGGCTTCACACAGCAAGCCTATTCTGTACTACACATTTCCGGATCTATATGCAAGACTATTGGGGATTCCAAGAATCAACCCAAGGGAAATCCCTCCGCAATCCACCCTCTGGTGGGGGAAATCCATGCACATGCCAAAAAGAAGGACTTCATATGTCCAAGAAGAAAGATCATTACCCTTGACGACCCCTTTGGAGCCATGGAAATCTAGCTAGCTGGAAAGCACCGCTGCGGCCTTGCCTCCACAAATCTGGCCTTGGATCTCGATTCGGAACTCGGAAGCTCCACCGGTGGCCGGATCCCTTTCTCCTCCACCTCCTTGCTCTCCCTTCTCTCTTCCCTTTTAGAAAGAGGATAACCCAAGCTAAATGAGAATTCTCTTCTCAATTCTTGGTTTTAACACAATAGGGAGAAGCATGGGCCATTAGATCCCAGATAAAGGAAATGAACGGCCACAAATTGCCCACAAATATCTATTTTTGTGCTGAAAGGGCCTGTGACACGCCTGTGTCACAGGCCGTGTACCTTAAGCGGCACACAACCGACTTAACCCGAACAGGACACGGCCATGTGACACGGCCATGTGACACGCCCATGTCACAGGCCGTGTGCCCTGACACGGCTTTGGACACGTCTGTGTCCTGCCCGTGTTCACTAGGCCTCATTGCCTTGGCCAAATCCAGAGAAGGACACGGCCATGTAACACGCCCGTGTCACAGGCCGTGTTCCCTACTCGAGGATCGTCGAGCACATTTACTGGAGTGGACTTCGTCGAACAAGTGGAGGACACGGCCTCGGACACTCTCGTGTCATAGGCCGTGTTCCCTCTTGAGAACTTGTCGAGAGAATTTCATCGAGCACTCGACAAGATGCTCAGCCATACAGAGCAGGACATGGCTTGGGACATGCCCGTGTCCCAGGCTGTGTCGCCCAGCCTGAACCCAATTTAGGAATTTTGGGTGTTACAACCCTCCCCTCCTTACAAAACATTTCGTCCCAAAATTTATGCACAGTAAGGAATCCAGCAGTCACATTATTATCACTTCAAAGTGTATGTTACAAGATGATATGTACTGTACAACAGTACATAAACAACTCGGGAAATTCAACTCGCATGGTCTACTCTCGCTCCCATGTTAGCTCCGCACGGCCACAATTGTCCACTAGACTTTGACCATCCCGATTGTCTTGTTCCGCAACTGTTTATCGGCTCTATCCTTGATCCAAATGGGCTTAACCTTTATTGTTAGCCCACACTTAACCGACACATGATCGTTCTCAATCACTTGAGCTAGATCTGTGACGACTTTTCGAAGCATAGATATGTGGAACACATCATGTAATCCACTCAATTATGCAGAAAGAGCTAGCCGATAGGCAGCTTCCCCAACTCTCTCCATCACTTCAAACGGACCCAGATATCTCGGACTTAACTTTTTCAGAAAATGAACCCTGAACACACCTTTGAAGGGTTTGATCTTCAAATAAACCCAATCGCCCACCGCGAACTCCATGTTCCGATGCTTGGCATTGTAGTATTTTGCTTGTCTATCCTAGGCTATCAATAGCCTTTCCCGAATAGTGTGTATCGTCCAGTTAGCTTCATTGGCTTCTTTACACTTATATAGTTTGGACTCTCCTGCTTCTGCAAAAGCTAACGGTGTACGACACTTACGACCATACAAGCCCTCAAACGGTTCCATACCGATGTTCGCTTGGTAGCTATTGTTTTAGGCAAACTCCAGTATATAGAAATGATCTTCCCATCTCTTACCAAAATCCAGGGTGCACATTCAGAGCATATCCTCCATTGTCCTGTTGATCCTATCAGTCTGACCATCAGTTTGGGGATGAAAGGCCGTACTGAACATTAACTTTATTCACAACAATTGATGGATTATCCTCCAATCATTCGATGTGAATCGCCCATCACGATCACTTACGATGCTACGGGGAATACCGTGCAGTCGTATGATCTGCTCTACATAGATCTTTGCCAAACTTTCCACTGAATCGTCCCGCTTGTTTGGAAGGAAGTGTGCCACTTTCATCAACCGGTCTACAATCACCCATATTGAATCATTCCCGCGTTGAGACCTCGGCAACCCGTGCACGAAATCCATTGAAATATCATCAAACTTCCATTCCGGAATCAGTAACGACTTCAAGAAACCCCCGGGCTTCTGGCATTCCGCTTTCACCAAAGCACAAGTTTGACATTTAGACATATTATGAGCTATGTATTTCTTTAGTCCTGGCCACCAGAACAACTTTTTCATATCCTTGAACATCTTTGTGCTCCCATGGTGAATTGAGTATTTTGTAAAATGTGCTTCATACATCAATTCTTCTCTCAACTTACCCATACTCGGGACGCACAAACGACCCTCTTTCCGCAAAAGGCCGTCAACCCAGGAGAATTGGCCATCCAGCCTATCCTTTGCATAGCGTTGGAGACTTTCATCCAGCTTCGTTGCTCGCCGAACCCTGTCCGCAAGGTCATATTGTACCTCTGTACAGTTTTAGCATAAATCGGCTGTGGAATTCTTGTCAACACAAGAAATCTCTAACTCTTCCAAATCCTGGATCAGACACTCATCATGCATCTGCAACCAATTTGCCCTTGACGGCGTCCTACGACTCAAGTCATCAGCGACCACATTTCTCTTCCATTGAGTATAATGAATATCAAAGGTGTAGTCCCAAAGGAACTCCATCCACCTTCGTTGTTGCATATTAAGATCCTTCTGATCTAACAAGTACTATAGGCTCTTATGGTTCGTAAAGATATCCACTTTTACGCCATATAGATAATGTCGGAACAATTTAAGCGCAAAGATTACCGCCGCTAACTCTAAGTCATGGGCGGGATAATTTCGCTCATGCACTTTCAACTGGCGTGAGGCATAAGAAATTACCTTTCCAAACTGCAGAAGAACGCAACCTAAGCCGCTTCCTGACGCATCACTATAGATCTCATAGCTGTCTATACCAAATGGCGATGTCAGCACAGGCGCCGTGGTCAAACGACTTTTTAGCTCTTCAAAAACTCGCGCGCACTCTAGCATCAAAACCAGCTTCTGATCCTTCCTCGTCAATGTGGTCAGAGGCAAAGCAATCTGCGAGAAGTTTTTTACAAAATGTCTGTAGTAGCCTGCCAGTCCAAGGAAACTTCTGACCTCGGTCACCGAAGACAACACCGGTCACTCTTGTACGGTTCTTATCTTTGACGGATCCACTGTTATGCCCTCTCCACTCACTACATGGCCAAGAAAAGCCACTGACGAGAGCCAAAACTCGCACTTTGAGAACTTGGCATAGAGCTTATTCCTCCGCAAGGTATGCAACACCAACTGCAAGTGGTTTGCATGATCAACTTCCGATTGAGAGTACACCAAAATATCATCAATGAATACAATCACAAACAAGTCCAAGTACTCTCGGAACATTCGGTGCATTAGGTCCATGAACACCGATGGCGCATTACATAGCCCAAACGACATTACTATTAACTCATAATGACCATATCGTGTTCCAAATGCAGATCTGGGAATGTCACCTCCCCGAATCGTCAATTAGTAATATCCAGATTTTAAATCCAATTTGGAATAGACGGTTGAACCTACTAGCTGATCGAACAATTCATCTATTCACCAAATCAGATACTTGCACTTCTCTGTCAGCTTATTCATTTCACGATAATCAATACATAACCGCAAACCAACATCCTTCTTTTTACAAACAGAATAGGTGCGCTCCAAGGTCACATACTTGGGCGTATGTACCCCTGTTCCAACAACTCTTGCAATTGGACTTTCAATTCAACAATTTCCTTTGGCGCGACGAGATATGGTGAGCGGGCCACAGGTTTCACACCTGGCACCAACTCAATCGTGAAGTCAATCTCTCGCTGGGGTGGTAGCCCAAGAAGATCCTTAGGAAACACATTAGCAAACTCCGATACAATCAGAACATCACTCACATTAGCTTTTGGCTCAACAGCCTGAATCAGTGTGAAGAATAACTCCGCGCCGTTCCGAACAGCATTGATGAATTGGAGTGCAGACATCAGGGTCCCGCTCACCCCTCGCATACTAGCGAACTTAGTCTCAAGCTCGGTATTCTGGCCCAGTGTGATCTCTTTTGACTTGAAATCAATAAAGGCATGCTTCTCCGCGAGACAGTCCATGCTAAATATCGCATCAAACTCCGATATCGGTAGCACAGATGCGTTCAAACAGAAATCCTGACTTCCTATTTGCACTTCCACATCACAAGCCCTATCCGCAAGCATCAAACATCCATTTGGTAATAATACCTTTACGCTCTGTGTCTTCATATGACTAGGTACTCCAATTCGAGTTACGAAGTCCTTAGACATAAATGAATGCGAAACACCCATATCAAACAATGCTCTCGCCAGCATGTTCTGAATCATAACAAAGTCTACGGCAAACACATCACACACAAGCTACACACAAGGCATGCAATAAGAAAAGCAATCAATAACTTAACTTGTACCTGTGACGACATCACTTTGCTTTATGGTCTCATACTGGCCAAGGCTATAAACTCATGGCTGCACCTGGGATGCAGAGTTCTCCAACACTGTCTTTCTCATCTCAGCATAAGATGCACCCATCTTCTTTTCACCCTTTGGTGGACCAGCCTGACAATCACGGGCTATATGCCCCACTTTGCCACATGTAAAGCAGGTACGAGTCTCTGGCCTCGAAGTTGCCTCCGACAGAACTGTTGAAGGAGCTTTCCCAGAAGGCTTGGACTAATTACACCATTTCTTTTGATAGTATGACTTCCCGGGTCGGGGTGCTTTGAACTCTAGCTTGGTCACAGCCAAGGCCCTTTTTCCATGCACCCATTTCATATCTTTTTCCAGCGCACACGCAGTATCGACCAACGCCTGAATCCCTTGGTTTACGGAACTTGAGAGCAGGAATCACACCTCATCCCGGAATCCTTCGTATAACCTATTGGTTTTCCGTTGCTCATCGGCGAAGATAGAGCCCGCATAACGTCCCAACCTTGTGAACTCATGAAAGTAAGTATCAACAATACTTTCTCCTTGCGTTAGCCGTTGGAACTCATTTTCCATGGCAATGCATTGTGCCGCTGGTAGGTGATTTGCTAGGAATAGTCACGAGAACTCCTCAATCGAGATTTATTTTAACTGCTTGCCTGCTAAGTGGTGTAACTCGATCTCGTCCCACCATAGACAAGCCTCTCCTTCCAATAAGAAGGTGGCCAAGATGACCTTCTGATCTTCCTCTGTCCTGATCGCCATCAATATACGCTTGACGCACGACAACCAATCCTCCGCCTGCGTTGGTGATCCCACACCCGTAAACGTAGGAGGTTTGAAGCTCATGAACTGCTTGAGCTGTCGTTCAGCTGCTCGAGGATCAACAGCCGCAACAGGTTCTGGCCTTACCCCAACCTATTATAACACCACTGTCGGTTGTGCTTGCCCACGAGGCTGTGCTTGAAACATTGCAAATAGCGCCTCAACAACTAAGCGAATGATTTCCGCAGAAGGGGGAGGTGTAGGCACCTCAGCTAGTATCGTACTCTCATCAGAACGCTGGGGATCCGACTGCCCAGCACCACTACAAGTCACCTATAGGTGAATAAGACACACATTAGCGACCTCGCACGAGAAATAACAACAATTTAGGAACACTCAGGTTCCTCAAATAAGTGTATTTTCATTCCTAAGTGGACATTCAAGAGTTCAATAGTATTAATGCAGTTCGCACGTACACGTGCTCGCCACCCCACAAAAAAATTCGACCACGAATTTGAAAGAGGAAGACCGAGACAGGATGATACCAAAATGTAACGACTCCATCCATTCATATAACATATATTAGAAGGTTCGGTCGGGGCCCCACACCATATGCCACAAAACAGGCGGGGAAGTTACAGGTTAATACAAAATCACAATCCCACCCTAACGCAGAGCATGCTAGCGGAAGCTTTTAACAATAATATTGAACTCCAACCATGAATGTCCACGCTATATATAAATAGCCACATTTATATATAAATCACGAGGTAATGTACAACACATACAACAACGTTTGGACTTATGGCCTTACAGTTACTCTTTACAAGTGTGGATTCCAAATATCAGCGCACATACCAGCCACACATGAATAAAACACAACATTTTTTGCTTAGCATTCAAGGGCTAGCAGCAGTAGGGACTTCAACCCTTATATGTCCCGCTTGGCTCTCCAGCACCTGCACAAGGATAGCCCACCAAACGGTGGCAAACAAGGCAATGGTCAACATTCAGCTGAGCAATTTATAATGACCCTACCCCTTTTTAGGGGCAGTGGTATTCCTTTCCTACAAGCATAGCAATTCATAGATAGATATATCACACATTGTGGTCTCACGCATAAACAATCCATCACAACTGTCAGCCACGTGACCCGACGATCCGCGCACTCTGGGCACATTCTTGGTGTATCGGCGAACCCGTGTCCCACCACCGTTCCAGGTCCGAAACCCGACGGTAAAAATGAGCATTTAGTCTTTACGGCACGCAGGACTAAGACTCTCATTATGCACTCAAACTAACCACATTTTCAGGTCTCCAAGTCGGACGGACATAACGTAGGTACGGATCAGCCACCCCTCGTTGCTCAAGTCGCCTTGCCATCTCTGAATACTAACGTACTCGAGGCCAAATCTAAGGCGCGGGTCGGTTTCACCTTTCCTATTCGGCACAAAGCCTTTTTAAGAGCTCGCGGCTCACAATGGCCATACCGTCCATTAAGGATTGGCTTCACAATATCCACAATGTCAACCAAGGACTGGGTTCACAATAGCCATAATGTCCACCAAGGACTGGCTTCACAATCAACAACGCGAGTTCATGCTAGCGTCCTTCAAGATCACTTACCTGGTTTCAGCAGAAGCTCTCTTTCTGCACCCAACTCAACCCAAACCCTACAGCATCCTGCAGTGCCAAAAAACTGGTCTTGCCATAACACACAGCACAAACATCACAAGGGTATTTTCCTGGAGTACCACTCTAGTACTTCCAGTTACTACCATTCTCAGTTTTAACCCGTCGACTCCACAAACTGCACGTTTAGCCACGGAGTCTTCTCCAGTGTGCAAATGAAACATCACCAATCTAGACCAACCTATCCAGATGGGCTTAACACAACAAGCCTATTCCATACTGTACATTTTTGGATATATATGCAAGACTATTGGGGATTCCAAGTATCAACCCAAGGGAAATCCTTCCGCAATCCACCCTCTGGTGGGGGAAATCCATGCACATGCCAAAAAGGACTTCACATGTCTAAGAAGCAAGATCGTTACCCTTGACGACCTCTTTGGAGCCATTGAAATCTAGCCAGTTGGAAAGCACCGCAGCGACCTTGCCTCCACAAATCTGGCCTCAGATCTCGATTCGGAACTCGGAAGCTCCATTGGTGGCCTAATCCCTTTCTCCTCCTCCTCCTTGCTCTCCCTTCTCTCTTCCCAATTAAAAAGAGGATAACCCAAGCTAAATGAGAATTCTCTTCTCAATTCTTAGTTTTAACACAACAGGTAGAAGACTGGGCCATTAGATCCCAGATGAAGGAAATGAACGACCACAAATCGCCCACACATATCTATTTTTGGGTTGACATGGCCTGTGACACGCCCATGTCACAGGTCTTGTACCTTAAGCGGCACACAATCGACTTAACCCGAACAGGATACGGCCATGTGACACGCCTGTGTCACAGGCAGTGTGCCTTGACACGGCTTTGGACACGTCTGTGTCCTGCCCGTGTTCACCAGGCCTCATTGCCTTGGCCAAATCCATAGAAGGACACGACCATGTAACACGCCCGTGTCACAGTTGACACGCCCGTATCACAGGCCGTGTTCCCTACTCGAGCATAGTCAAGCGCATTTACACGAGTGGAGTTCGTCGAACCAGTGGAGAACATGGCCTAGGACACGTCCGTGTTCCCTCTCGAGAACTCGTCGAGTGCATTTTGTCGAGCACTCGACAGGCTGCTCAGCCATACAGAGCAAGTCACGGCTTAGGATACGCTCGTATCCCTGGTCGTGTCGCCTAGCCTGAACCCAATTTGGGGATTTGGGGTGTTACACCCCCACCCTAAGCAATCATATTTTAATTTGTTTTAACTTTTGTTTTTCTCTTTTTATGGGTGTGTGTGTATGAGAGTAACTGTTATGTTATGCTTTCATTTTTATTGTTAAGTAGTTGTTATATTAGCTTTTTATCTCATGCCCCTTAGCTTTTTATTGCCGTTATTTTGTTTTTGCTCTATTTATTCATCATTATAAATTGGTAAAAGTGTTTTTAAAGTGTTTTTCATTTTTCTTCAACTTAGATTTTCCGTTTTAGGTTGTAAAACTTTTTCATTCTTTTTACTTTATTTCCACTTTTTTGCACTTTTATGGAGTTATAGGAATGAATATATAGTCGTTTTAATTTTTCAAGCACTTCGATTTTCGTTTTAAACTTTTGCTCGTTTAATTTTTCTTTCAGTTTTTTATGCATTTCTAACAAAATCTACCGGTAAAAATGTAATCATTTTAATTTTCCAGTCACTTTGTTTTTCGCTTTTATTTGCAAAACTTTTTGCTCCTTTAAATTTTTATTTTATCTTTTTATGCATTTCTTATTGAAATTATGAAGTGAAAGTGGGTGATTCGACTTGGGTAACCTATCTGTACGGACTACGCGGATAGGGTTGGCAGACAGCCAGGTCGGCAGGGCGGTTGAAAACGGTTTGTTCTGTGGCGGCTTGGACAGTCTGTTCATGCGGACTAAACGAATAGCAGCGGCGGTTTACCAGGCCGACTTATGCTCTGCAAGCAGTTGGATCCCACAAGGTAACCGGGTAGATTGTGACTCTATCCGCGGATGAAAGAAATAGTGTCTACCACCTAGAGGGGGGGGGGGGGAGGGGTGAATAGGTGTACTTTTCCTTTTTAATTTTAAGGAAGAAACTCTGTACAATTAAATCTGTATTTGCAATATTCTACAACTATTCAGCACAGCTAGCTCAACAATCACATAAACAATCAAACACAGAGTGCACATAGATTTTTATAGTTGTTCCCCAAGGTCTGGGTACATCCACTTTCCCCCTTCGCCTATCTAGCAGTGTACTAGATTCGGCCTAACTTCTGCACTTCTCCTCAGATCCTCAGATCCTACAGCTCAGAACCCCAAACCAGGTTCCTACAAATCAGAGTGTCCCCACTCCTACAACTCAGGCACAAAGCCCTACCACTCAGTCATCAACAAGACCTACACTCAGGCTAAACAGCCCTACCTCAGCCTTAAACAAGGCCTACACTCAGAGAATAGATTCTCCTACACTCAGGCTCAAAAGCCCTACCTCAGCATTTATAAATTTAGGCTTACAACTCAGATCCCTTAGGATCCTACAAAAAGATAATAATAAGTTTTAGATCACCACTCTGTTTGATAGAATGAAGAGGGCAACCTTCTTAATCAGTTCTTGATAGTACTGATTCCTGAGATCAACTTTGTCTTTGCTTTTTTCAAGGCTTCTTGAGTCTGAACTCAGTAAAAGTTGATCTTCTTGAAGTAGACCGGCTGGCAACATTCTTCTTAGGATGGATAATTAAATCTGGATCCTACTTTGCAGTCTGGTTCATAACCTACTCCTTAAGAGATTTGATTAAACAAATCTCTTTCTTGATTTCAATTACTCGAGTTCTCTCTCTCCAAGTAAATCTGAAAGTTCTTCAAAATACTGATTTACAGTTTTCTCTGGATCTGAATTCTGCAATAATAGATCTTCTGATCTCTCAATTGTTGTTGATTGTTCGATACCTTTCTGTTGAAGGAGAAAGGCCTTTATATAGTCTTCCTCCAAGGTAACCGGCTGATCCGATTTTTAACGAACTTCTGACAGCTCTGACAGTTGCAGTAGACCGGCTGAAATGGAAGCTGTCAAGTCATCCAGTCACTTCTTGAAATCACTGTCTCTGTCTGAAAGTGTCGAGACTGATCTTCATTATGTGTCGACACAAATAAACCAAGTGTCGTCACAAGTGGACTAAGTGTCGACACTAGCCTTGGTGGTGTCGACACAACTCCTTGTGATGTTGTAACAGCTTCTCAATACTGCTTCTTCAGAATGTGTCGACACTGATTCTGTGTGTCGACACAAGCCTTCTGTTGAATGTGGCGACACTGATTCTGTGTGTCAACACAAATACTTCTTCTTTAACACTCAGTTGATTTCTGCTGTGTGTTTACACATCTCCTTTGTGTCGACACATTCCTTCTTGTGTTGAAACTTGCTGAGTGTCGACACATCTTCTTTGTGTCGACACAAGTACTTCTTTAACTTTAACTTTGTTGAAGCTTGCTGAGTGTCGACACAGCCTCCAAGTGTCGACACATTTGATGCCGACTAACCTTCTCTGGGTGTCGACACTGCTTCTAAGTGTCGACACAATTTATGTTGACAATTCTTCACAATATGTCGACACTCCCTGTATGTGTCAACACATTTCTTCTGGTGCCGACTCTGCCTTTCCTGGTGTCGACACAATCTACTCCAAGTGTCGACACAACTTTTCTCTAGTATCGACACAAGCCTTCATAAGTGTCGACACTGCTTCTCTAGGTGTCGAAAAATGGACTTAGAATTTTTCCTGCAATCCTGCAGCTACTTAACCTGCACAGATAAACTCAAAACACATCAAATACACCTTAATGCATATCATTGAGTAGGGTGAGGCTTCTTCAAATCTGGTACACATTTTCCAATGTACCCAACAATCTCCCCCTATTTGGAGAAGTCATAACCCTTAGTCAATGATATACACCATATATAACAAATATACAATATGATGTATAACAGCAATATATGACAGGGTAATAACTGAAACAAAACATATAAAAATATTTCATCACAGAATACTAATGCTATCACAATGAGTATTCACAATAGATTTGTTTCAACTTCCAAAAGTTTCTTTAATCAAAAGTTTACATGGATTTTTAGCACAAAAGATTACAAAGTGTAAAGTCAAGAAAATTCTATTCTATGGCTGCTCTGGCTCCTTGATGACAATGCCCTTGCCTGATTGAATCTTGGCTTGAACTGGAGCATCAATGTCATCAACAGGCTTCTTTCCATTAAGATCTTTCTTCTTTAGTTCTTCAGCCCTTATCTTTTGTCTCTCAAAATAATGATAAGGCTTAGAGAAATACTTGCTAGACTCCTGTGCATTAGGAGGTAACTTCCCAAGTTTAGCCTTTCTTCTATATTGTACTATAGCATCTTGCCTAGCTTCATGTTTTCTCCATTCTTGGTCAGAGTACCATTTGTCCCTTTCTAGGAAATTATCCTTTGCAGCTTTCCGAGTAGTCAGTATAATATTTCTAGAAGTTGGGCTCCACTGTTCAAAATCAGGCCTTAACTCTGCCTGTTCTCTGAATCTCTTCTTAGATAATTGAGCTTCTTGCTCTTTTAAAACTTCCTCAGGCACAGACTTATCTACTTTCTCAATAATAATATTCTTATTACCCTCAGGAGGGTTGTACATAGATTGGACTTCTTGATGTATCATTTCAAAATCTACAGGAGGATAGATCACCTGAGCAACTTCAGCTTGTTCTCCTCCAAAATATGCAGGATTCATTCCAGATTCAGCTACATTGTCATCATCACACAGGGGTGGATATCCAAGTGTAGCTCTGATGCTGTTGGAAATCCATTTATCATGGTCAGAGCTTGCTTTGACTAAAACCCTCTCCCCCTTTATGACTTCTCTAGCCACATGATCTCTGAGATCATCCTTTTGGAATCTGATCTGTTCATCTAGAAAATTAACACCATCTTTGTAGAATGCTTTTAATTTCAAGAGCTGTCCAGAAATTGTCTTTTGAGATTCTTTAAGAGAAGTTTGAACAACAGCTATTCCCTCTTATAATTGCTTGTCAAACTCAGCCTTGGCAGCAGTCCTTGCTTCAGTCTGAGCAGCTGCAATAGTCTTCATTTCAGTTACTATCACATTATGTGATTCAGTTAGATTTACATTCATTCTAATCTGATTCTCAAGAACATATCCTTGTTTTACAGTCATATCATCCACTTGTGTTTTGATCTGTTCTTGGTGAGTGGCAAGGTAAACAACAGCATTTCCACCCTTGTGGAAGCAATCATTCATGTCTTTCTTATGTTGATTCACTTCAAATCTTATTGACTTGATATCTGTTGCCAAAGGGAATTGAAGATCCTTGTGTGTCTAATCTATATACTTTTCCATCGCAATCCTTTGCTCATCCAACTTTACATGCATGGATACTAACAAAGAACTATAATCAATTGATGGAGCAAGCTGTGGAGCAACATTTTGTAAAGCCTTCTTGTAGCTGTGACTCCTTCTTTTGAAAACAACAAGCTTTCTTTTCTTGGCTCTAGCAGCTTCTTCATCCTCAGAAGAAGAAGTACTAGCAATGTCAACTCTATCTTTAGGACTAGGATGCAAGTCCTGTGTAGTCTTAGGTAGCTCCCCCTGCACCCTTTGCTCCTCATTCTTATGTCTTTCAGTCTCCTCATGAAACTTTACATGCTCCCCCTCAAGATTGACCTTCTCCCCCTTAAAAACTGTTTTCTCTCCCTCAAAATCAGTTTGTAGCAAATCAGGGAATAGCACTTCTAGGGTATACTCCTGTTGAGAAGGGACTGGAGAATTTCTTATCTCAGGAGCATTATAAACAACTGATGTATCATCTATGACAACATCTTGTTGTTGATTATGTAACTGAGTTTGCTGATCAACATCGATTAAAGATTGAGTTAATACTTCATCTTCTATATGGAAAATTGATTGATTAACTTCATGTATTACCTCAAGAATTGTTTGAGTTGTCATTTCACTGTCTAGGTGAGTTGGCTCTTCCACATGTTGAGGCTCCCCCTGGAGTAGATCCAGGTGAATAGGGCTAGCAGATGGTTGCTCCCCCTGCCTCTGTGCATCTTCATTCCTTACTGGTGACCTTCCAGTATTATCACCTTCTTCCTCATTAGAACTGAAAACTATTTGCTCCTCTGAGCTACTGGATGATTCAGGAGCCACTATGGCTTTCTTCTTCTTCTTCTGTGGAGGTGTTACCTTCTCTGGAGTAGGCATGTCCTTTGTTAACACCCTATCCCACCTTGAGATAATCCTAACATCCATTCTCCTCATGTGAATTATCTTAGAACCTGCAGCTTGGTTCATCACTTCTGAAATTATTCCAGCTAAGTACAAACTCATAATCCTACCCAGATTGGGCTTCTTCAGACTTTTCTTAATCTTCTCAAACGTTACTGCTGACCAATCAGTTTTGCGTTTGAAAATGATCCTTGTCATTAAACTGAACATGTGAGCTGATATTCTATCATGCCCACCTGGATTGCTCAGAATCACTTTACCTACCACTTCAGACAAGAACTTGCCTCGCATGTTCATGCATTTCCTGTTAAAAACTGATCCAATCTTCATGTTTGAATCTAGGCCACACCATTGCAGTGCCTCCCTTATCTTTGATGCAGGTACACCTTCCTCTTCTTTAGTTCTAGGTAGATATAGAACTTTTCTTAGACTTTTCTGGGTGATTTTTACTTTTGCCCCATGGACTGTGGACTTAATCTTGAGTCCAGTTTCTTCAAGGGTAGCTGCACTAAAGAATTCGAGTACCTCCTTCTTTCAGATCTTAGTTGGCTCAGACACTAGATACTCCGATCCATTCTCTGTAATTAGGGTTACTATCTCCTTAATTTCAGATTCCGCATCGTCAAAGGCATGTCGTACTAGCTCATATCCTTCATTCACGTTCTCCTCAAGCTTAGGCGTCATTAAGGTTTTGAGAAATCTTGAATTTAGAGGAGAGAGATGTCGACACACAAGTTTGGTCTCGAAACTATGGAGAGCATGTCGACAAATAATGTTGAAGACCTATTTATACCTTTCTAAAATTGAAGGTGAAAAGGCGCGTCAAAATACGCTAAATGTGTCGACACTGTTGAAAAGTGTTGAGACTTACATCTAATGTCTCGACATCGATGTTGACTACTATGTGTCGACACCAATTATGATGTGTCGACACTTATACATCTACATTCGACGATTAGTCGATACTTCACTCGACGAAATCAGTGTTAAACCTAAGTGTCGACACCACCCTGGATGTGTCGACACCTACTCTGGATGTGTCGACACTAATTCTTTGAAGTGTCGACACAGACTTCCTAGATGTGTCGACACCATTTCTCTGAAATGTCGACACCACTTCTATGTGTCGACACAGACAACTACTTGTGTCGACATAATTTTACTTATCCAATTTTATGAAACTATTCTAAGTTTAACATTCCTAATTCAATTTTAAACTTATTGAATTTGGTTTCATCTAGAAGTTTAGTAAACATATCAGCAATCTGATTATCTGTTTTAACATATTCTAAGGAAATGTCCTCTTTTTTTACATGTTCTCTAAGAAAATAGTATCTAATTTCTATATGCTTAGTCCTACTATGTGAGACATGATTATTGGCTTTAGAAATTGCACTTGTAGAATCACAAAGTAAAGGTGTTCTACTTACTTGAATACCATAGTCTACTAGCTGGTGTTGAATCCATAAAAGTTGTGCACAGCAGCTTCCTGCAGCAACATATTCTGACTCAGCTGTGGAGATTGCCACACTAGTCTGCTTCTTACTGCTCCATGACACCAGGCTTCCACCTAGAAATTGACAGGTTCCTGTAGTACTCTTCCTATCTTCCTTGCAGGCTGTAAAATCTGCATCTGAATAACCTGTCAGTACAAAATCTCCATTCCTAGGGTACCAAAGGCCTAGATAAGGTGTGCCCTTAAGATATCTCAAAATCCTTTTGACTGCAGTCAGATGAGATTCTTTAGGGTATGCTTGGTACCTAGCACAGACACATGTAACATATATGATATCTGGTCTACTAACAGTCAAATATAAAAGGGAGCCAAATATCCCTCTACACAAAGTTTCATCTGCAGGTTTCCCTGCATCATCTTTGCTTAGAGACATACTTGACCCCATAGGAGTTTTCATGGTAGTGGATGATTCCATACCATACTTCTTTATCAACTCTAGGGTTAACTTAGACTGGCATATGGACATGCCATCTTCAGTCTGTCTTACTTGGAGACCTAAGAAGAACTTAAGTTCCCCCATACTGCTCATTTCAAATTTTCCTTGCATAAGTTTTGCAAACTTTCTACAAAGATTACTTTCTGTAGACCCAAATATTATGTCATCTACATATATTTGGACTAGAATAATCTTGCCTTTAGATTTCTTAAGGAATAGAGTCTTGTCTATTTTCCCCCTTGAGAATTTGTTCTCAATGAGGAAACTAGACAGGATTTCATACCAAGCCCTTGGGGCTTGTTTCAGCCCATACAAAGCCTTCCTAAGTCTATAAACATAATCAGGTTTAAGAGGATCAACAAAACCTGAGGGCTGCTCTACATAGACTTCTTCCTTTAGATCTCCATTTAGGAAAGCTGACTTAACATCCATTTGGAATACCTTAAACCTTTGATATGTTTCATAAGAAAGGAACATTCTGATAGCCTCCAGTCTTGCTACTGGTGCAAAGGTTTGATCAAAATCAATACCTTTTTCCTGCCTATATCCCTTTGCAACAAGTATAGCTTTATTCTTTATAATGATTCCATTCTCATCCATTTTGTTCCTAAAGATCCACTTTGTTCCAATAATGTTGTGGTCTTTGGGTTTAGGATCTAGCTTCCAGACCTTGCATCTTCTGAACTGATTCAGCTCCTCTTGCATGACATCAATCCAGTGAGAGTCTAGAACTGCTTCTTCAAATTTCTTTTGTTCCACTTGTGATAGGAAACTGGAGTAAAGAACAGTGCTCAGATTCTTGCTTCTAGTTTGCACTCCTTATCTTGGATCACCAATTATCTGATTGGTTGGATGATCCTTTAAGTATCTATTTGCTGGAGGTAGTCTTTCTTCAGGTTGAACCCCTCCAGTCTCTTCAACATGCTGCACCTCTTGGTCTTCTTTAGCATCTAGAGAGTCTTGTATTCCCCCTGGATAGCAACCACCATTTTCCACTTGCTGAGTTGCAGTAGAACCTTCTGTAATGGTAAGCTTGTCCATCTTCTCAGTTATACCTGTAGAGCTACATACACTACTTGGCAACTCACTGTTAATCAGTCTTGCTTCATCAAAGACTACATGTATAGACTCTTCTACAACTTGAGTAATCAAGTTGTAGACCCTATAAGCCTTACTATTATTGTTGTACCCAACAAAGATCCCCTCTTGGGATTTGGCAGCAAACTTGGTTAGATAAGACTTGTCATTGTTAAGTATATAGCACTTGCAACCAAAGATCCTGAAATAGGATAAATTTGGTTTTCTGCCCTTCACAATCTCATAGGGAGTCTTTTTGTGGCTCTTGGTGATAGTAGCCCTATTGATTACATGACATGTAGTATTTACTGCCTCAGCCCAGAAATATTCTGGGAGAGAAGTGTCACCCAATAGGGTTATACCAGCCTCTATCAATATTCTATTCTTCCTTTCAGTAATTCCATTTTGCTGAGGTGTTCTAGGTGAAGAAAATTCCTGAAAAATCCCAAATTCTTCACACAGTTTTGTCATACTTTCAGACTAAAATTCAGTATCATGCTCACTTCTGATTTTGACCACTGTACTGTTCAACTCATTATGAATTTGTTTAACAAAACTATATAAAATACTTGGGGTTTCAGATTTTTGTCTTAGGAAGAACACCCAGGAGTATCTAGAATAGTCATCTACTACCACAAATATATAGACCTTCCTACCTAGACTGTGAGCTGCAGCTCAGTTGGTGATAGCCACTGTTGTAAGATTGTGTTATCAAGGTTGCGTGTTCGATCCCCAGCTACAACCTTCCGTGGTGAGAAACAGTCATGGAGATGGGTTGGGGTGTACGGTCTGCTGGCCTTGTATATTCTGACTGTACCACTGTGGTGCCTTGGGCGAGATAAGTTGCACTGTTACGCAATGGGCCTCTGAGCTCTAAACCTTGGGCTACTGGTGGTCCGGGCGATGTCATGGTCCTCCCGGGTCATTACAGGGTGGGCCAGAAGTATCCTTGTCTGACCACCCTTGCCTCCAGCGTTCTACCTCCTGAATGGCTTCCACACTCCCCGGATTGCACCTACTCCAAAATCCTTGGCATCTCTTCCTCCACCACACATCCCTCCAAAAGGCCTCATAGCATCTTTCGATGTAAGCTCCCTTCCTGCATAAGATAGTGGGCCGCTTTATGACGAAAGCCCTTTTCCTCCTTGACCCCTTCGAGGAGGTTGCCCGTGGCAAAGAAGGTTACAAAGGGATCCACCCATGAGGGTCATCGATCCACTTTCATTAGCTCCCACTCCTCGATTTCTGGATAAAATAGCTCGGTCAAGGATCCCCCCTCGGGGTCCAAGCTTGGCCAATCGGTTCGCTGCTTCATTCTCATCCCTAGGGACATGATGGATTGAGAAGGCTCAGAACCCTCCAATGATCACCCTCGCCTTGGCAAAGTACCTCTGGAGGGTCGGCTCTCGAGCTTCATATTCCCCCATGATCTGGTATGCTACCACCAGTGAATCTCTGAACGCTTCCACATCGTGAATCCCGAGCTCCTTAGCCAACCACAACCCGACTATGACGACCTCATACTCCGAGTGGTTGTTTGTGACCGGGAAGTACATCGCTACTACTTGCTCTATGGTTACCCCCTGGGGGATCACCAGGACTACCCCTTCCCCAAGGGAATGCCTCCCCGAGGCTCTGTCGACGTACATCTTCCATGCTTCGCTTGGCAGTGCTTCCTCCCCTTCTAGCTCTATGACGTAGTCGACCAAGAAGTCTGCCACCGCCTGCGCCTTGATGGAGAACCTCAGCACGAAAGAGAAGTCGAACTCACTAAGCTCAATGGACCACTTGGCCAACCACCCTGAGTGCTCTACTGCTTCAAAGATCTTGCGCAGTGGGTTGTCGGTCACCACCTTGATCGAGTGGGCCTGGAAGTATGGCCTGATCTTCCTAGCCAAGACGATTATAGAGAAAGCTAACTTTTCCAGGATGGGGTAGCATAGCTCAACCTTCTTTAAGATCCCACTGACATAGTATATGGGAATCTGCCTCTTACCATCTTCTCTTATTGACACAGAGCTCACAGCCTCAGCCCCTACCCCAAGGTACAAGGTTAAGTCCTCCGCCTCCTACGAGCTCTGTAGGAGCAGCGCTTGGCATATATGAGCCTTCAATGCCCAAAATGCCTCCTCATATTCCTCCATCCACTCAAACTATTTGTTCCCCCAAAGCATTTGGAAGAAAGGCGTACACTTCTCCCAAGCACAAAAGAGAAAATGACTCAACCCGGCTAGCTTTCCCGTCAAGCGTTGAATCTCCTTGGCATTGCGAGGTGATTCCAACTCCACGATGGCCTTGACCTTATCCGGGTTAGGCTCAACCCCTGCTGGGGTTAGAAGGTGTCCGAGGAACTTGTCCCGACTTGCCCCAAAGACAAACTTTTGGGGGTTTAGCCTCATCATGAACCTCAGCAGGGTCACGAACGTCTCCTCCAAGTCAATCAAGTGTGACTCCACATCCCTGCTTTTTATCATGAGGTCATCGACGTAAACCTCCATGTTCCTTCCCCTTTGGTTTCTAAACACCCGATCCATCATTCGCTGGTACATTGCCCCATGTTCTTTATCCTGAAGGGCATACTTTTATTGCTAAAGCACCCCACCCTCATGATGAAGGATACATCCTTGACGTCGCGGGATGAATACGGATCTGGTGATAACCTGAATAAGTATCCAAAAAACTCATAACAGAAAAACTGATGGCTGAATCAACCAACGCGTCGATCCAAGGCAGGGGTGTAGCAATCCTTAGGGCATGATTTATTCAATAAAGAAAAGTCTACACACATGCGCCACTTTCCATCACCCTTCTTTACCATTATCAGATTGGAGACCCAGCCTTGGTACTGGATCTCCAAAATGAAACATGCGTCGAGAAGATTATTAACCTCCTTACGGATGGGATCCTCCAGCTTGGTGGCGATGGTCCTCATCTTATGGCGAATGGGGCCAATCTTTGGGTCCAGGTTTAGGCACTGGCAAGCCATATCAGCGTCAATGCCTGGCATGTCCGCTGTTCTCCAGGCAAAGATGTCAACATTGAAAGTAAGGGTTAGATCTGAAATACTCTAGAGGGGGTGGGGGGTGGGGGGTGAACAGAGTATCTTGAAAACTTAAAAACTTTTGCTGTAAATAAAAACAGACCTAAGATAAATTAATCTAGTACTTATCACATGCACATAAAAACCAAATATCACAAACACAGCAACCTAGCTAGCACAGCCACAACAAGAACAAAAGAAAAAGTGCAACCAGATAACACAAAAATTTTATAGTGGTTCCCCTAAACGTGGGTACATCCACTGTTCTACCACCCTGGTAGGAATCCACTCAGGTTTTTGATCAGGTGACTGCCACCAATGAGCTTTTGCTCAGGTACTCAAAAACCAACCCAAGTATTTGATCAGGAGACTTACAACCAAGAATAACTTTTGAAGGGAGTTAAAGAACCCTTTTTACAGTGGGGGTGAGAGAGTGATTATGTCTTCTCTTTCTCAAAATTACTGAGAAGACTTTAGTGGATATAAGATGTTAGCAAAAGCTCCCCCTGAGATATTGAACTCATGAAGATTTGAGCTTTGCTGCAGGGTGAGTAGGCCTTCAATATTTCAGCCTTGACCAGCAGGTATCCAGGAGCTTCTTTGACAGATACAATATTAGTTGTCCTCTGAAGAATCCTAAGATGAAGAAGGAAGAAGACACTTGATTTTTGATTGATGTTCTTCTTATTCTTCAGCTTGTTGTTCTTTCTCTGGTCTCGGGCTTCTTATTTCTCTACTGTGTTATTGCTCTGTGTATTCTGTTCTCTATGTTCAGACGAGAAGGAAGAAGAAAAGCCTATACACTGTCTTGTTGCTTGTAGAAGAAAAGAGGAAAAATCCTTTTTGAAAGTGAGCTGATAGATCAGGAATACTCTACAGGGGGGGGTGGTGAATAAAGTATTCAGGGTTTATCAAATTTTCTTCTGATTTAATCTAGTGCAGGAACAAAATTAAAACAACAATCCTAGCAAACAGCCATAGCACAAAAAATAAAAGAAAAGAGCAATCCAGACAACACAAGAATTTATAGTGGTTCCCCTAAACTTGGGTATATCCACTCTTCTACCACCCTGGTAGGAATCCACTCAGATTTTTGATCAGGTGCCTGACACCAATGAGCTTTTGATCAGGTGCTCAAAAACCAATCCTCAAATCTTTTGATCAGGTGACTTGAAACCAGGGATAACTTTTGAAGGGAGTTATATCCCTTTACACAGTGGGGGGTAAGAGATGGTTGTGTCTTCTCTTTCTCAATATACAACTGAGAAGACCGGTGGATATTTGATTTTAGCACAAGCTCCCCCTAAGATGTAGAATGGTTCAGGTAGAAGAAGCCTTGCTGCAGGGTGATAGGCCTTCAGTAGTACAGTCTTGATCAACAGCTGTTTAGGAACTTCTTTGACAGATAGTGATGTAATTGTCCTTTGAAAAATCCTGGAGTGTTGAAGACAGAAGACTCTTGATTTTGATTAGGTGTTCTTCTAATTCAGATAGCTGATGATCTTCAATAATATGGCTTCTTGTTGTGTCAGAATTCTGTGTTGACAGACAGCAGTGAATCTCTTGTTTCAGACAGACTATTTTTTGTATCTATCATCTTTGTATTGTGTATCTTGTTTTATCTGTCTACCTGCTATAATTAGGATAGGAGAGAAAACTTCTTTTATCTTTCCTGTCAAAAATTCTCTTTCAAAATTTGAAATCCTCTGCAATCAATGCTGACGGCCTTGAGAATAAACGACATTGAATTATTTCCCCAACTGTCCCATGGAAAAACGGCAAGCAATAATCCTGGAGAAGACCATAATCAATGCTCTATCTAACGGTTATATTCCAGAGAATATTTGAGCATTAATTACTCAGGAATTATTGCAATAAGAAGGGGATAGAAGGATGAAAAGTAACTAAGTCTGGATTCGTCAAACTAATAATAGAAATCATTGAGCTGAGTTCACAGTTCGTCGAGCTGAGTTGCTGAGTTCGTCGACCATATGACTTCTGTTCGTCGAGCTGAGTTCCAAGATCATTGAGCAGAGAGCAGAACTATATTCTCTAGAAACTTTGCATTTTCTGTGTATGGAGTTCGTCGAGCTGATATCTAGTTTCGACAACTGAAGTTCAGCAAAATATTTCTTGACTTAGAATAATTTCAGATGCTTCTGGATGAAGGTGTTGAAGTGAAGTGTCCAGAATTTGTCGAGTTGAGGACCACTTAACTGCTGTTGGATAACTCTAGCTATTGTGGTCACAGTTTGTCGAGCTGAGAATCCTGTTTGTCGACCAAAGTCTTACTCTGTACTTAGAATATAGAGATATTTTCTGATATTGAAGTGTTGAAGTATAGTGTCCAAAGTTCATCGACCTCAACTCAAAGAATTTACTCTAAGATCGTCGAGCTGAGCATGACTATCGTCGACCTGAGTTCGACGAACGTCGAACTCATTTTACTTGGTCTTTAGAAAAACTCTAAGTCTTAAGTCTCTGACAGTCTTGTTGATAGCTCGTCTGTGTGATGTTGATTCTAAGGACTTAGCCTAGACTCTAGGACAGAACCATGACCTTGTCTATACAATATGGTTCATATGATCCTAACTTAGTGAACCTAGCCCAAATATTACTAGGGATCCAACAATATCCCCCTATTTGGGTGAGGTCACTAATTACAGACTCAAATCAAAATTGAAAATCATAAGGAAAGAAAGCATATATCTGGTAGAGATTAATAACACATGCAGCAGATATATATGTATATAAGCTTTGTTAAGAAATAGAAAGCAGTTATAAGAACATAACATAAGTAAAGCAGTTCAGAATCACTTCTTTTGTTTCTTCTCTTTGGGCATTACTTCTTTACCTTTATCTCCATGCTTGGTAAAGACAATTTCTCTGTTTGGATCTGAAGCTTGCACTTTTGTCATGGTCATATCAGCAATACCTATAATCTTCAAAGATGTGGCTCTGGGGACAACTGCTTCTAGGTGCAACTTCATGTAATCATCAACATTGAAAAACTTGTTTGCTTTCTCAAACCTCTTAAGCTCTTCTTTCCGTACTTAGACATTGTGGAATACTCAGAAGGATCCTTTCCTTCAGCTTTGGCCTTGTTAATCATAGAAGGGCCTACGAGTTCTTGGAACCTGGCCATTCTAGCTGTATTAGCTGTTTTAGGATCTTCAAAAGGAACAGGAGGAGAATTTGGTCTTTTAGGACTTTCAGCTTTCTGATCTGCAGGGAATGATAGATATTGTTAATGCTGCTGCTGTGGTTGATGCTGTTGCTATGGTTGATGCTGAAATTGATGTTACTTGCCTGAAGAGTAATGCCTATGTTGACTACTTTCAAAAGAAGATCTCCCTTAATGTATCTGATATGTTTGGAATTGGGTAGATCTTTGGTAAGTTGTGCCTGAAGCACCAGCAGCTGGAGGTGGAGGAGGAGGTGGATCTTTTCTGTATTTCTGAGATGGAGGATTAGAGTATCTTCTGCTTCTCTTCATATATTTCTGTTGATTTTTAGATAACCACATCCAAGCTGACATCCCTTTATATGGAGTTATCTTCTGGAGAATATAGTAGCGAGTGTCATTGGCTGGGCTTGGCTTAGGAGCAGGAGGAGGAGGAGCTTTTCTCTTTTTAGATACTGGCTTCTTCTTTTTCTTAGCATCCTCATCAGAATCCTCATCATCCTCATCATCATCATCATCACTGCTATCCTGTGGATTATCATATAAAACATTTAGCTTTTTCAGTGTTTCATCAGATAGAATGGGTTTCTCAACTTGGGATGGATCTGGAGTAGATGCTAGAGCTGGAAGTGGAAGAGAAATTTCAAGAGGAGCTGGAGAAATAACTGTGACAGTGCTTTCAGCAGTTGCCTTATTCTCTTCTTCAATATCAGCCCTGATTAACTCATCTAGATCAGGCAAGGGTAAGTCATCCATTACAAAAGTTGGGACTGAAGGGGAAGAGACAATTGGGGAAACAACTTTAGGAAGAGGTGAAGTAGGAACCTCTTGAGAAGCAAAGTTGTCCTTAAGCTGCTTAGCCACTTTAAGGCTTATTGGAGAGGTGTTTGTGATAATAGCCAAAGATGGCTTAGTATACTCTACTGGAAGGAATCTCAAGTATGCAGTATCAAAAATTCTTAACAAATTAACCTAATCTACTGTGGGATTTAAAATGAAATCACCAACAGTAATTAACTCTTCTGGGACTGCATCTTCCATATCCATGTCAGTTTCAATAAACTGAAGTAAATCAATTAAATCTATATCTATATCTTCTGCTATTGGAGCTGGAGCTTCTACAGCTCGAACTGCTGTTGCTACTAGAGCTACTGCAGCTTCTTCATCAAGCATCTCCCCCTGCCTGGTTTCAGTAAGAACTGGAGTCAGGCCCCTAAATGAAGAGGGGGCAGTAGAAAGTGCAGAAATCTGGGCAGATAGAGAGGAAATGGAAGTAGCAAGAGGTATAATGGCCTCTGCTATTAGAGATTTGAGGAGGGGTGTAATGAGAGTAATGACAGATGAGAGGGTGGAGGGATCTAGTAATGGAGTGGCAGATGGAGTTATAGATGGTGGTTGCGGGGAAACAACTGGATGGATGGTAGTTGTTGGGGAGGATGGTGGGATGGCATCTTGCAGTTGGTCATCCTGGATGGATTGATTTGTTGGAGGAGGAGAATTGGGAGGAGATGTCAGCAGATTGAAGGATGGTATGGAGGACATGTGTGGTGGAAGAGGAGATGAAGGTGGTGTTGGGTCTGGTATATCATTGGGGGATTGGGGTGATTAAGATGGAGTGGGTTGATGGTATTCATGAGTGGGTGAGGAAGGGAAATCAGTGAGGTCTATTGGTGGAGAGGTGGAAGGTAAGGTATATGTTGTAGGAATATGAACTTTTTGGAGATGTTGTTGGAGTTGTGGATGTGGTTGAAGTTGGTGTTGGAGTTGTTGATGTGGTTGAAGTTGGTGTTGGAGTTGTTGATATGGTTGAAGAGAGGGAGTATGAAATGTGGAGGGGGTTGTTGGTGAGTTGCTGGAAGGGATGGAGGTGTGGGGATGATCTCTTCAGCAGGGTGGAAAATGATTCTAACAGCCCTTGTGCTTTCAGAAGATGGGTTGGAAGAGGTTGAAGCCTTGGATGGCTTGGATATGATCCTCTCCCACCTGCCAAACAAGACACAGGTGAGCCTCTTGCTGGCATTATTGAATATGGTCGGGGAGACCAGTGATTCAACAGCCTTTTCTTTCAAAACGATCCCTAGGATCCTTCCAAAGCACACTTCCTTTTTATTACACTTTTTCTTAATAAGATCAAAAATGATCTGTTCCCAGTTCACTGTCTTCTTGTTAACCACGCACACATCACCAAAAACTGTTGCCTGGTAATATAATCATGTGCAGTGTGCTTGCCTAGCAAGACTTTCCCAATAATATCTGCCAGAAATTTATATTCTGCAGATAAATGTTTCTTTAACAACTTATTGGAGTTATCTCCAGCATAACCCATCAAACTCAACATCATATCATATTATTCAGAATCTATTTCCAGTTCTTATTCTCCATTGTTCAATCCAAAAATTTCAGTTAATACTGCGGGAGAGAGAGTTATAGCATTACCCGCAAGTGTTCCTGTCAGGGTGTTCTATTCTGATGTTGATGAAGTGTAGACCCATTCTATAATCTCTATTCCAGACAGTTTGATCCAGGTTGTCATTAGGTTCTTCAGTTTCTGTTCTTCTAGAAGTTCCAGAATATGTAAAAAGATCGGGTCTGCGTGTTGAAATGAGTCGAAGTCGACATCGAAGTCGGTGTCGAACTTCATTGCAGCTAGGGTTCCTGCTTGAATCGCCATGAAATCACCTGCAAGAGAGAAAAACAACGATCAAGTGCAAAGGGAACAGAAAGTGCGGAACAGAGGTCGAGGAAAACCTAGTTATAAGATTTTCTGGAATATGAATCGACAAACTCCATTACACGAAAAATAAGAAATTCTTCGACCTTAGATCGACGAAATAATTGATAGTGAAATAATTCGTCGAGCTCAACTCGAAGAGTTGAAGACATTTTGTCGAGCGCCGTTCGATGAAAGTTTTCTGAAGTGGATTCGTCGATCTCCGTTCGACGAAAACAACTTCACTCACAGAGAGTTCATCAAACTTCGTTCGACGAATATCTCTCGAAGTATCCCTATTTCGTCGAGCTCCGTTTGATGAACTCTGGATAATTCGTCGAGTACAGATAGAAACTAAAGTAAGTCTTCTCCATTGATCATTCCAAGCTGATTTATAAAGAATAAGTGATTTCTCACATCCAGAGGTTTGGTGAATATATCAGCTCTTTGTAAATCAGTGTAGATATAGACAAGATTTATTTTTTTATCTACACACTCTCTAATGAAGTGATGTCTAATGTCTATATACTTAGTCCTACTGTGATGGACTGGATTTTGTGTTATTGCAATATCACTTGTGTTATCACCAAAGAGAGTTGAATTATTTAAGTTGAGACCATAGTCTAGGAGTTGGTTTTGGATCCACAGCATCTGAGAACAACAACTGCCTGCTGAAATATATTCGGCTTTAGTAGTTGAGGTGGATACAGAAGACTGTTTCTTGCAAAACCATGATACCAACCTCATACCAAGGAACTGACAAGTCCCTGAGGTGCTTTTTTTCTATCAACCTTGCATCCAGCAAAGTTAGCATGTGAAAATCCAGTTAAATCAAATTCTGACTCAGCAGGATACCATAGGCCTAGACTAGGACAACCCTTTATATATCTCAAAATTCTTTTTAAGAAAATTAGATGAGATTCTTTAGGGTTCACTTGGAACCTAGCACAAAGGCATGTGGTAAACATGATATCAGGTCTGCTTGCTGTTAGATATAGTAGGGACTCAATAATGCCGCTATATAATTTTTGATCCACAGGTTTCCCATGTGCATCAGAGTCAATCACAGCATTAGTAGCCATAAGTCTTTTCTTTGCTGAAGCATCAGCCATCCCAAACTTCTTTATATGCTCTTTAGCATACTTAGCTTGAGAGATGAAGATGTCATCAGGCAACAGATTCACTTGGAGACCAAGGAAGTAGGAAAGCTCACCCATACTACTCATTTCAAATTTTGAATACATGAGGTCAGAGAACCTCTTGCATAATTTGGAATCAGTAGACCCAAATATGATTTCTACCTGCAAAGTGCTATTGGTAGAAATATCTTTCTCCTTGCAAGATATGTTAGATTCATCAAATGTAACATGAATGGACTCTTCAATTTTTAGAGTTGATTTATTAAAAACCCTATAGGCTTTGCTTACTTGGGAATATCCTAGAAAGATTCCCTCTTCAGCCTTGGCCTCAAACTTTCTAATATATCTTTTGTTGTTGTTGTGAATATAACATATACATCCAAATACTTTAAAATAATTGATTTTAGGTTTCTTCTCTTTAAGTAATTCATCGGGAGTCCTATTCTTTAGTTTATGAATTAAACTCCTATTCAGGACATAATTTGCTGTGCTCACAGCCTCTGCCCAAAAGGTT
Organism: Platanthera guangdongensis; assembly: GCA_039583875.1. Lineage (NCBI taxonomy): Eukaryota > Viridiplantae > Streptophyta > Magnoliopsida > Asparagales > Orchidaceae > Platanthera > Platanthera guangdongensis. The sequence goes on from CM077159.1 coordinate 66,854,345, forward strand.
AGGGGCATGTAAGCATCTGCAAACAATATACCTGCAGCTTCAATGAGTGTCCTATTTTTCCTTTCAGCTACCCCATTTTGTTGAGGAGTTCTAGGAGTTGAGAAGCAATGCCTGATACCTTCCTTCTCACAGAACTCATGCATAAGAAGAGACTCAAACTCTGTGCCATGATCACTTCTGATCAATGCAACATGAGTAGAGAACTCAATCTATATTGTCCTGAGAAAATTTGTAAGAACCTTGAAGGTATCTGACTTAGATCTCAGAAAGGATACCCAAGTGAACCTTGAGAAGTCATCCACAATAACTAAGGTATAGGATTTCCCTCCTAGGCTTTGTACACCAATGGTTCCAAAGAGATCCATATGTAGCAAATACAAAATCCTAGGTGAATCACTTTTGTTAATAGATTTAAAACTAGATTTAATTAGCATGCCTAGTTGACAAGCCCTGCAAAGGCCTTCCTTCTTATAGGGACCAGAAGGTAGACCTCTAACAAGGTTATCTTTTGATAGCCTAGCAATGCTTTTCAAGTTTACATGACCTAGCCATTTGTGCTATAAATCATTCTGATTACTAGTTATATTAAGTAAGCAGATATCAGAAGTGACAAGAAGAAAATTAACTAAGTATATGTTACCTTGTCTATTCCCAATTAAAATAGTTTGGTTTTCTTTATTAGAAATAATGCAAGAAGATGAGTTGAAGTGTACCTGATAACCTGCATCACATAACTGACTTATGGAGATGAGGTTATGCTTGAGTCCTCTGACATAAGTTACTTTCTTGAAAGTAACTGCTCCAATCTTCACTTCTCCAAAGCCTTCTGACTGGCCATATTTGGAATCCCCAAAGATAACCTTTGGCCCCAGCTTGGACTTGTAGTTGTGTAAGATGTCCTTGCTGCTAGTCATGTGTTTGGAGCACCCACTGTACAAGTACCAAGTCTGATTCACACTTGGACAACTCTTCACCTACAATGGAAACACTTAATTGTTCTTGACCCAGGTTACCTTGGGTCCTTTGTTTTGCTGGAATGAAAAGCTAGAAATGACAGAAAATTCTGGTTGGGATTTGTATCCTAAAGGGTGATATCTCCTAGGTGGTATAACCCAATCAGCTACAGGATTAAATGGTTTTCTAGAATTATTAGAGTTCCTATTAAAATTACAGTTTTGGTTATGTCTTTCTGGGTTCGACGAATTTTTATGAGTTCGTCGACCAGAGTTCGATGAATTGGGTTGAGATCGTCGATCTCTGCCCAGAGAATGAACATATTCATTTTCTGTGCCCCACGTTCGTCGACCTCTGCTCGACGAACCATATAAAGTTCGTCTATCACAGTTAGAAAAATAATTATAACTATAGTTTTCGTTCAGAGTTCGTCGATCTGGGTTTGACGAACTTGCTGCATTTCGTCAATCTAAGTTCGACGAATTCTGCTGAACCTTGTTTTTTACTTAAGGTTTTCTGATTTTTTGTTTTCAGACCTATTGATTTGGGAACATTTTCTATTGTTTGTTTATGGTTTATTTTCTCTTTCCCCATAGCAGAAACAAATTTGATTGGGGTTGTCAGTATGTTTTTCTTGAGGATGGGGGGCAAACTTGATGAAGCACCCAAGCCTAGCTTGCCATTAAGTCTGGCATTTACAGTTCTTGTGATGTCCATCAGCTTGAGGCTTCTTCCATTAAGAGTTTCCTCAAGTTGTTTAGCCTCACAAAGCTCAGTCTTTAACATTATTATTTGTTCATTAGCTAAGGTTAATTCATCTTTTAACCTACTGTTTTCAGAGTTTACATTCTCTAGGTTTCCTAATTTTTTCCTAAGAGTTTTAATCTCCTTTTCTGAGTTTATTAAGTCTATACTCATTGTTTTAAATTCAAATTTAAAAGAATTAGAACTGTAATCAAAAGAAGACAATACCTTGTCAGCTTCAGAATCTGAAGCTGCTTCATTGTCTGAGTCCTCTTCATCTAAATGTCTCCTGGAAGCATCAATTGCCATGAGGAAAACCTCCTTGGCTCTTGCCTCTTCCTCATCTTCACTAGAGCTAGAAGTTGTTGATTCTTCTTCAGTCTCACTCCAGGTTTCAGCCACAAAACCCTTCTCCTTCATCTTGTATTTGCTGGAAGAAGGTCTGCTATTGTGCTGTCTCCTGGTATCTTTCTCTCTTCTCTTTCCTTTCTTCTGATTCTCTGGACACTTAGAAATGAAGTGTCCAGCTTTCGTACAACCAAAGCATACCACTTATTTGGTTGGTGTTTTATCATACCTTGGTTTGCCATCCTGTTTGGATGACTTCCTCCTGAAATCTTTTCTTGCTAACTTGTAGAATCTATTGGCAAAGAGACTCATGAGTTCTTCATTTGTTGAGGGAGTCTCTATCTCTTCAGCTGCCTTGAAAGCAATGCTATGCTCTTTTCTTGCTGGAGGGGGTGTTCTCTGCTCAGCTGCCTCCCTAGATTTAATCAGCTGTTCATAGGACTTAAGTTTGCCTAATAGAGATTCAGTGGATATCTCATTTAGGCTTCTGACTTCTTTGATAGGCCATATCCTTGAATCTCATGAGCTTGGGAAGCACATTAGGATCTTGTCATTCACCTCAGTGAGGGTGATGTCCTTGTTCAAGATTTTTAGCTCATTGATGATTGAGCTTAACCTATTATACATTTCAGCTACTGACTCAGCTTCCTCTTTCTTGAAACTCTCATATAAGGATATGAAGTTGGATCTCCTATCCTTTCTATCATCTGTTGATCCATCCACCATTTGGTTTAGGGAATCCCAGATGGCTTTGGCTGAAGTGTATTCAGCAACCTTTTGGAAGATATCATCTGACATAGTCTGTGCCAGTATGTTCATTGCCTTGGCATCAACAACCTTGGCCTTCTTCTGAGCCTCAGTCCACTCAGGTGGTGGAACTGCATTTGTGCTTGAGGCTGCTGTAGATGTAGAAGCAGTGTCTTGTGGAGGACCTGTCAAGATGGAATTGTAGATATCTTCATCAATAGAGTTCATATACAATTTGATTCTTGCCTTCCAGATGGAAAACCTATTTAGGTTGCAAACTGGAGGTCTGGTGCTTACATATTCTTTGTTCTGTGTCATTGCTGTGTATATAATCTAAATAAAAATAAAGATAACAGATGAAATCTGATCTAACACAGGATCTTTGGTTCAAGGGTTAGCTTGTGTACACCAAGGAATCCGAGCTTTGATACCAATTAAAAGTGAGCTGTTAGATTAGGAATACTCTAGAGGGGGGGGGGGTGAATAGAGTATTCAGGGTTTATCAAATTTTCTTCTGATTTAATCTAGTGCAGGAACAAAATTAAAACAACAATCCTAATAAAGATCCACAACACAAAAAACAAAAGAAAAGAGCAATCTTGACAACACAAGAATTTATAGTGGTTCCCCTAAACTTGGGTACATCCACTCTTCTACCACCCTGGTAGGAATCCACTCAGATTTTTGATGAGGTGTCTGGCACCAATGAGCTTTTGATCAGGTGCTCAAAAATCAATCCTCAAGTCTTTTGATCAGGTGACTTGCAACCAGGAATAACTTTTGAAGGGAGTTATAACCCTTTATATAGTGGGGGGTGAGAGATGATTGTGTCTTCTCTTTCTCAATATACAACTGAGAAGACTGGTGGATATTTGATTTTAGCACAAGCTCCCCCTGAGATATAGAATTGTTCGGGTAGAAGAAGCCTTGTTGCATGGTGATAGGCCTTCAGTAGTACAGCCTTGATCAACAGCTGTTTAGGAACTTCGTTGATAGATAGTGATGTAGTTGTCCTTTGAAGTATTCTGTAGTGTTGAAGACAGAAGAATCTTGATTTTTATTAGGTGTTCTTCTACTTCAGATAGCTGATGATCTTCAGGAATATGACGTCTTGTTGTGTCAGAATTCTGTGTTGACAGACAACAGTGAATCTCTTATTTCAGACTGACTATTTTCTGTACCTGTCGTCTCTGTATTGTGTATCTTGTTCTATCTATCTACCTGCTGTCATTAGGAAAGGGGAGAAAACTTCTTTTATCTTTCCTGTCAAAAATTCTCTTTCGAAATTTGAAATCCTCTGCAATCAATGCTTACGGCCTGGAGAATAAACGACATTGAATTATTTCCCCAACTGTCCCATGGAAAAACAACAAGCAATAATCCTGGACAAGACCATAATCAATGCTCTGTCTAACGGTTATATTCCAGAGAATATTTGAGCATTAATTACTCAGGAATTATTGCAATAAGAAGGAGACAGAAGGATGGAAAATAACTAAGTCTGGATTCGTCGAACTAATAACAGAAATCGTCGAGCTGAGTTCACAGTTCGTCGAGCTGAGTTGCTGAGTTCGTCAACCAGATGACTTCTATTCGTCGAGCTAAGTTCCAAGATCATCGAGCAGAGAGCAGAACTATATTTTCTAGAAACTTTGCCTTTTCTGTGTATGGAGTTCGTCGAGCTGATATCTTTTTTCATCGACTGAAGTTCAGCGAAATTTTTCTGGACTTAGAATAATTTCAGATGCTTCTGGATGAAGGTGTTGAAGTGAAGTATTCAGAATTCGTCGACCTAAGAATTGATTTCGTCGAGATGAGGACCACTTAACCGCTGCTGGATAACTCTAGCTATTGTGGTCATAGTTCGTCGAGCTGAGAATCCTGTTCGTCGACAAAAGTCTGACTCTGTACTTAGAATAAAGAGATGTTTTCTGATCTTGAAGTGTTGAAGTATAGTGTCCAAAGTTCGTCGACCTGAGTACCAAGTTCGTCGAGCTCAGCTCAGAGAATTTACTCTGAGATCATCGAGCTGAGCACGACTATCGTCGACTTGAGTTCGACGAATGTCGAACTCATTTTACTTGGTCTTTAGAAAAACTCGAAGTCTTGAGTCTCTGACAGTTTTGTTGATAGATGATCCATATGATGTTGATTATAAGGACTTGGCCAAGACTCTAGGACACAACCATGACCTTGGCTATACATTGTGGGTCATATGATCCTAACTTAGTGAACCTAGCCCAAATCTTACTAGGGATCCAACACTTTTTATATTTTCCATGAGATCTTCCTTCTGAATATGAATATTTTCCTTCATTTAATGTTGACGGCCTGGAGAATATTTGTATTAATTGATTTCCCCAACTGTCCCATTGAAAAATAGCAAGCAATAATCCCGATGAAGTCCATAATCAATGCTGCGTCCAACGGTAATATTCAGAGAATGTTAAGCATTGATTACTCAGGAATTATCGCAATAAAATAAGGGACATAGGGAGGAAAAGTCCATGTCTGGATTTGCACAGAAATCGTCGAAAGGATAACAGAATTCGTCGAGTTGGGTCCAGAGTTTGTCGAGCTGAGAAGTCAAGTTCGTCGACTAGATAATAGTTGTTTGTCGACCTGAGATCCAAAATCGTCGACCTGAGGACAAATACTGCTTTCTCTAGAACCTTGCCAATTCTATGCATCAAGATCGTCAAGCTGAGAATCTAAGTTCGTTGACTAGTCTTCAGAGTAATGGTTCTTGGACTTTACAATATTGAAGTGAAGTATCCAGAAATCGTCGTCCTGAGAACTAGGTTCGTCGACCTGAGAACTAGTTTCATCGAGCCGAGAACTGCTAACTGCTACTTGCTATTGAGGTCAAAGTTCGTCTAGCTGAAAATATGAATTCGTCTAAAGAAGAATGATTCTAGACTAAGAATATTTAATTGTTTCTGTTCTTATAATGTTGAAGTAGATGATCCAGAAATCGTCGACCTAAGATCCAAGTTCGTCGAGCTGATATTCTATCTTCGTCGACTGGAGTTTATTGAGAAGAATTCTGGACTTGGAATGTTGAAGTATAATGTCAATATATCGTCGACCTGAGACCAAGTTCGTCGAGCCATGCTCAGAGAATTTTCTCTGAGTTTGTCGAGCTGAGCACGACTATCGTCGAACTGAGTTCGACGAACGTCGAACTCATTTTCCGAGTCTTTAAAATTTCTCTAAGTATTTAGTCTTTTGTAGTCTGTTGATGGCTGTTCCATGCAGTGTTGATTCTAAGGACATGGCCTCGACTATAGGACTCATACATGACCCTAGCTATACATGTTGGGTCAAACATGCTAGTTTAGTGAACCTAGCCAAAATCTAATTAGGGATCCAACAATCTCCCCCTATTTGGGTAAGGTCACTAATTACAGACTCACATTAATTACAAAGTAAGAAAACATATATCTGGCAGGAATTTTAACATATGCAGCAGATGTATATATCGATAGCTTTGTATCAAGAATATATACAGGAAGTTTTTAAAATAATAGAGAGATCAAGAATAATTCAAAATGTTCATTTCTTCTTCTTGGGCTCCTTTGGCTTATCCTCCTTAGCTTTGTCACCTGACTGAGTATTCTTAATTTCCCTGTTAGGATCAGCTGCTTGAGCTTTTATCATTGTTATGTCAGCAGCTCCAATGATATTTAGGGAGGTAGCCCTTGACACTACAGCTTCAGGATGCAGTTTCATATAATTATCAACATTAAAAAATTTATTAGTCTTAGCAAACCTGTTAAGTTCTTCCTTCCTGTATTTGGACATGGTTGAATATTGAGAAGGATCCTTTCCTTCTGCTTTTGCTTTATTAATCATGGATAGGCCAACCAGTTCCTAGAACCTGGCCATCCTTGCAGTTGTAGCTATCTCTGGATCTTCAAAGGGTACAGGAGAGGAGGCAGGTCTCTTTGAGCTTTCAGCTTTCTGATGTTCTGTAATTTGCTGTTGTTGATGTTCAGGTTGCTATTATTGTTGTTCATGTTATTGTTGCCTGCCTGATGAATACAGCCTCTGCTGGCTGCTTCCTGAAAAAGAGGAGGACCTACCCTGATGTCTCTGATAGGTTTGAAACTGGGTAGTCCTCTGAGTTGAAAAACTTGAAGCACCAGCAATAGGTGGAGGAGGAGAAGGAGAAGTATCCTTTCTGAATCTCTGAGGAGGAGGTGAGTATCTCCTGCTTTTCTTCCTTTCTTTTTGTTGGTTCTTGGACAACCACATTCATGCTTACATGCCCTTGTAAGGTGTGATCTTCTGAAGTATATAATATGGTGTGTCATTTGCTGGATTTGGTTTTGGGGCAGGAGGTGGAGGAGCCTTCCTCTTCTTAGAGACTTTCTTTTTCTTAGGCTCATCATCGGAGTCCTCTTCATCATCATCCTCATCATCAGAATCTTGAGGAGAGTCATACAAAGCATCAATAGCTTTTAGTACTGATTTATCAATGTGATTTTCAGCCTGCGTAGGAGCTGGAGAAGGAACTGGAGGAGGAACCGGAGGAGGAATTGGAGGAGGAACTAGAGCTGGTGCAGGAGGGCTATTCATAACAGTGCTTTCAACAACTGTTTTATTTTCTTCTTCTATATCTGCCATGATCAGTGCATCAAGATCAGGCATTGGTGAATCATCCATTACAAAATTTGGAGCATAGATGTCTTTGGGAGGGGATGCAACAATGATGGGATCAGCTCTGGGTGGAGATGGCAGGACAGGAGCCTCTCGAATGGCAAAACTAGCCTTGAGTTGCTTGGCAACTTTGGGGCTTATTGGTGAGGTGCAGGGGACTATAGACATGGATGGCTTAATGATGTACTCTGGAAGATTATTAAAATAAACTATCAAAATGGCTCAACACCTTTATGAGATCAACTGTGGTATTTATAATAAAATCACCAGCAGTGTTTATTTCCTATGGATCCTGCTCATCCAGATCCATATCAGACTCAATAAAATTAATTAAATCAAATAAATCTTTATCAGCATCTGCATCTGCTATTATTTCTGCTTCTGCTTCAGCTGCTTCTTTTTTTGTTGTTACTGTTGCTGCTGTTACTGCTGCTTCTACTGTTGTTACTGCTGCTTCTGCTACTACTTCTTCATAGAGCATCTCCCCCAGCCTGGTTTCAGTGGTAACTAGAGCCAGGCCACTGACTGAAGACGGAGGAGCAGAGAGAGCAGAGATGGCATCAGTAAGTGAGGATATGGAAGAAGCAAGAGGTGTAATAGCCTCTATTATAATGCTTTTGAGGAGGGGAGTGAGAAATGCAATGAGAGATGGAATAATGGAGGGGTCCAATAACAGAGAGGTAGAGGGTGTTACAGAAGGTGCTTCAATGGAAATAGAGGGAGGGATGGAAGATGATGGTGGAGGAGGAGGTAAAGCATCTATCATGTGGGCATCTGGGATAGAAGAAGTATAAGGAGGGGAAGTGGGCAGAGTGAAAGATGGGATGTTAGCCAGATGATGGGGTAAGGGAGAGAAGGTGGGGAGTTAGTTGGTGTACCATGGGGAGAGGGAGTGGGAGTGTTGGAGGGAATGTGTGTACCATGTTCGGATGGAGGTGAGGTAGGAAAGTGAATATGTGTTGGGGATGGAGGGACTGGAGATGATAAAGGTGTAGGAATGTGGACTGTGGTTTGAACTGTGTAGGGGAGTTATTATACCTGAAAGTGATGTGTTAGATCTAATATTCTGTAGAGGGATGGTGAATAGAGTATTTGTAGGTCCTTATGAAACTATTATTGCTTCTGCTTTAATTAAAAAGGTGCAGAATTAAAATAAAGTAAATAAACACACTGCAGTCCTAAAAATACAAGCATAGCAAGAACAAAAAGAAAAGGGGAAACCAAATGACACAAGAAATTTTATAGTGGTTCCCCAAACTCGGTACATCCACTCTTCTACCGCCCTGGTAGGAATCCACTTAGGTTTTTGATCAGGTGCCTGACACCAATGAACTTTTGATCAGGTGCTCAAAAACCAAATCCTCAAGTCTTTTGATCAGGTGACTTGTAACAAGGAATCACTTTTGAAGGGAGATGACAACCCTTTACATAGGTGGGGATGAAAGAGTGATGAAAGTCTTCTTTTATCAATCATAATGAGAAGACTATGTGGATTCAGTGATGTTGTCAAAGCTCCCCCTGAGATGTAGAAGAGTTCAGGAGAACTGGAGATTTGCACAGGGTGAGTAGGTCTTCAATTAAGAGACTTGATCCAGGAGCTTTAGACTGATGGTGCTTGAATGTCTTAGCAAGGTCCTGGAGAAGAAGAACAGGAAGACTCTTGATTTGAAAAAGGTGTTCTTCTTGCTTCTTCTTCAAATTATCGACAGAATGAGAAATCTAATGAAGATCTGCTTCAGAATATCTTTTGATGAAAGCAGGAATAATCTTTTCTGTCTGTCTGTATTAGAAAAGAGAAAAATCTCTTTTTTTATTTTCCTGGGGAAATTGGTCTTTCGAATTTTGAATTCCTTCTACATTCAATGCTGACGGCCTAGAGAATAAGCAGCATTGAATAATTTCCCCAACTGTCCCGTGGAAAAATGGCAAGCAATAATCCTGGAGAATATCCTAATCAACGCTCCTCTAACGGTTATATTCAGAGAATGTTAGAGCATTGATTACTCAGGAATTTTTGCAGTAATCATGGGGACAGGGCTGGAAATGACTCAGTCTGGAATCGTCAAACAGATGATAGAAATCGTCGAACTGAGTCCACAGTTCGTCGAGATGAGATGTTGTGTTCGTCGACCAGACGACTTCTGTTCGTCGAGCTGAGTTCCATGATCGTCGAGCTGGAAACTGAACTGCTGTCTCTTCTGAACTTTGCCTATTTTGTGCTTCATGTTCGTCGAGCTGAGATTATAACTTTGTCGACTAAAGTTCAGTCTGGACTTAGAATAATTTCTGTATGAAAGTGTTGAAGTAAAAGTCCAGAATTCGTCGACCAGAGAACTGAGTTTGTCGACCTGAGACTAGAGAACATAGTCTTGACAGAATGCTGTAGTGGTCCAAAGATTCGTCGACCAAAGAATAGAGTTCGTCGAGCTGAGAACTAATTCGTCGACCAAAGCCTGATACTAAGGACTTAGAATATCTTGATGTTTTCTGAGCTTGAAGTGTTGTTGTAGTGTCCAAGGTTTTGTCGACCTGAGTACCAAGTTCGTCGAGCTCAGCTCAGAGAATTTAATCTGAGATCGTCGAGCTGAGCACGACTATCGTCGACCTGAGTTCGACGAACGTCGAACTCACTTTACAGATTCTTGAAATCTTCTAAGTCGTGAGTCTCTGGCAGTCTTGTTGATAGCTGGTCCATCTGATGTTGACTCTAAGGACTTGGCCTAGACTCTAGGACACGACTATGACCCTGGATATACATTGTGTGTCACAAGATCCTAAGTTAGTGAACCTAGACCAAATCATACTAGGGATCCAACAGTACCATCTGAGGTTGAGTTTGGATGGCTGGAGGTGATGGAGGTGGAGGAGGGATATCTTCAGCATGTTGGGAGGTGGCTGGAGCAGCTCTAGTGCATTCAGAAGGCCTGGTGGAAGAGGAAGAAGCCTTGGAGGGCTTGGTGATGCTCCTCTCCCACTTGCCAAAGAGAGCACATGTGAGCCTCTTGGAAGCATTGATGAATATGGTCGGGAGACCAGTGATTCAGCGACCTTTTCCTTCAGGAAGATTCCTAGAATTCTTCCAAAACAAACCTCCTTTTTATTGTTCTTTTTCTTAATCAGCTCAAACAAAATCTGAGCCCAGTTCATCTGCTTCTTGTTCACTATAGCACACATTACCATGAATTGGTGTCTGGTTATGTAATCATGAGCAGTGTGCTTGCCCAACAACACCTTGCCCACAAGATCGGCTAGGAATTTAAATTCAGCAGAAAGGTGTTTCTTCAGCAGTTTGTTAGAGGTTTCTCCAGAATAACCCATCATACTCAGCATCTCATCAAACTCTTCATTTTCAATCTCTAATTCTTCTGTACCATTGTTTAATCCAAAAATTTCGGTTAACACTACAGGGGTAAAGGAGACGGCATTACCCGATATAGTTCCGGTCATGGTATGCTCATCGGTGGTGGAAGAAGTGAAGACCCACTCTCTGATCTCAGCGCCAGCTATCTTGATCCTGGTGGACATCAGATTCTTCAACTGCCGTTCTTCAAGGAGTTGCAGGATGTCCAGAAAGATAGGCTATGAATGTTGAAATGATTCAGAGTCCACATCAAAGCCTGTATCAATTTTTATTGCCGCAAGGCTGCCTGCTGAAATCAACATTAGTTCACCTGCAAGAGAAAAACGAAGATCAAGTTCAAGGGAACTGAAAGCATAGGACAGAGGTCGATGAAAACCTAGATATAATATTTTCTGGAATATGAATCGACAAACTTCGTTCCACGAAAAATAAATAATTCTTTGATCTGAGATCGACGAAATAAAGTGTAGTTAAATAATTCGTCGAGCTCAGTCTGAAGATTTGAAGACATTTCGTCGAACTCCGTTCGATGAAAGTTTTCTGAAGTAGATTCGTCAATCTCTGTTCGACGAAAACAACTTCACTCACAGAGAGTTCGTCGACCTCTGTTCGACGAATATCTCAAGAACTTTGCCCAGTTCGTCAAGCACCGTTCGACAAACTTGGAAAAATTCATCGAGTGTAGACAGAAGTTAAATCAAGGCTTCTCCATTTATCATACTCATCAGGTTTATTAAAAATAGATGGTTTCTTTCATCCAAAGGTTTGGTGAAGATATCTGCTCTTTGTAAATTAGTATAGATATAGATATGTTTGATTTTGTTTTTGTCTACACACTCTCTAATGAAATGATGCCTAATGTCTATATGCTTAGTCCTACTATGATGGACTGGATTTTGTGTTATGGATATAGCACTTGTGTTATCACATAGTAGAGTTGAATTATTTAAGTTGAAACTATAGTGCATGAGTTGATTCTGAATACACAACATCTGTGAACCGCAACTGCCAGCTGCAATGTATTCTGGTTCAGCAGTTGATGTTGACACAGATGATTGTTTCTTGCAGAACCAAGGCACTAATATCATACCAAGGAACTGGCAAGTTCCTGAGGTACTTTTCGTATCTACCCTACATCCAGTAAAGCCAGCATCTGAATATCCATTTAAATCAAATTCTGACTTAGTAGGATACCAAAGGCCTATACTACGACAACTCTTTATATATCTCAAAATTCTTTTTAGAAAAACTATGTGAGATTCTTTAGGGTTCCCTTGGAACCTAGCACAAAGGCATGTCACAAACATTATATCAGGTCTGCTAGCTGTAAGATATAATAGGGACCTAACAATGCCCCTATATAATTTCTGATCAACTGGTTTCCCATGTTCATCATTGTCTATTACAACATTAGTAGCCATAGGTGTTTTCTTTGCTGAGCCATCAGCCATCCCAAACTTTTTAAGAAGCTCTTTAGCATATTTAGCCTGGGAGATGAAGATGCATTCAGGTAGATGCTTCACTTGGAGACCTAGGAAGTAGGAGAGCTTACTCATGCTACTCATCTGAAACTTAGAATGTATGAGGTCAGAAAACCACTTGCATAGTTTAGAATTAGTAGACCCAGATATGATGTCATCCACATAGATTTGTACTAATAAGATTTTATCCTTATGGTGCCTAGTGAATAATGTTTTATCTACTATGCCTCTAGTGAATTCATGCTCTATCAAAAAGCTAGATAAGGTCTCATACCAAGCTCTTGGAGCTTGCTTTAGACCATAGAGGGCTTTATGCAATCTTAATACACAACAGGGATGCGTTGGAGAGATAAATCCTGGAGGTTGTTCAACATAAACCTCTTCTTTTAGTACTCCATTTAGAAAGGCACTTTTCACAACCTTCTGGTAGACTTTGAACTTCTTGTAGGAAGCATTGGCAAGGAAGATTCTGATTGCTTCTAACCTTGCAACTGGAGCAAAGGTTTGATCAGACTCTATACCTTCTTCTTGCATATAACCTTGACCAACAAGCCTAGCCTTGTTCCTCATAATTGCACCATGGGCATTAAGCTTGTTTCTATATACCCATTTGGTTCCAATGACTGGGTAGTCTTTGGGTCTTGGAACCAAATCCCAAACTCAACATATCTCAAACTGGTTGAGTTCCTCTTGTATTGCAATAATCCAGTGGGGATCTTGCTCAGCATATTTTATGGATTGAGGTTCAACTTGAGAGAGAAAACATGCATGCATCACATCTTGTTTGAGTTGATCCTAATCACTTGGGATCTACGGTGATCCCTTAGTGTGACAAGATCAGTGGGTATAGTTTGTTCAGCAACACCATTTGGATTTAATTCCTCTTGTGGAATTATGTTTGTTATTGAATGACGTTCAGCCTCTTCCAAAGAGTCATCTTCACTGTCTTCAACAACTTGTGGAGGAGAGGGTGCTATAGCTTCTTGTGGAAGGTTTATTTCACCCATTTTCTCAGACAAGTGAGGTACCTGCAAGGTGTTACTGGTAGAAATCTCTTTCTCCTTATAAGACATATTAGTTTCATCAAAGGTAACATGAATTGATTCTTCAATTTTTAGAGTAGATCTGTTAAACACCCTATAAGCTTTTCTTACTTTGGAATATCCTAGAAAAATCCTTCTTCAGCCTTAGCTTCAAACTTTCTAATATATTTCTTGTTATTATTATGTATATAACATACACATCCAAATACTTTAAAATAAGTGATTTTAGGTTTCTTCCCTTTAAGTAATTCATAGGGAGTCCTATTCTTAAGTTTGTGTATCAAACTTCTGTTCAGTACATAATTTGTTGTGCTTACAACCTTTGCCCAAAAGTATACTGGCATAAAAGCATCTACAAGTAATGTGCCTGCAACTTAAATCAAGGTTCTATTCTTCCTTTCAGCTACACCATTTTGTTGGGGAGTTGTACGAGCTGAGAAGTAGTGCCTAATACCTTCCTTCTCACAGAACTCATACATAAGAAGACACTCAAAGTCTATACCATGATCACTTCTGATCAATGCAACATGAGTAGAGTACTCAATTTGTATGGTCCTGAGAAAATCTGTAAGAACTTTAAAGGTATCTGACTTAGATCTCAGAAAGAACACCAAAGTGAATCTTGAGAAGTCATCTACAATGACTAGAGTATAGGATTTCCCTCCTAGGCTTTGTACAACAATAGGTCTAAATAGATCCATGTGTAGCAGGTACAAAATCCTAGGTGAATCACTTTTATTAATTGATTTAAAACTAGATTTTTTTTGCTTGCCTAGTTGACAAGCCCTGCAAAGGCCTTCCTTCTTGTAGGCAACAGAAGGTAAGCCTCTTACAAGGCTGTCTTTAAATAGCCTAGCAATATTTTTCATGTTTACATATCCTAGTCTTTTATGCCATAATTTATTTTGATTGCAAACAATATTAAGCAGACAAATATCAGAATTGACAGAAAGAAAATCAACTAAGTATATATTTCCTTATCTATTTCCAATTAGAACTTTTTTGTTTTTATTTATTAGAAATAATACAGGATGTTGAGTTAAAGTGTACCCGATAACCTTCATCACCTAGTTGGCTGATAGAGATGAGGTTATGCTTGAGTCCTTTTACATAAGTCACCTTCTTATATGTGACTGCTCCAATCCTTACTCCTCCATAGCCTTCAGACTGGCCACACTTTGAATCACCAAAGATTACCTTTGGTCCCAGCTTGGACTTGTAATTGTGTAAGTTGTCCTTGCTGCCAGTCATGTGCTTGGAGCAACCACTGTACAGATACCATAGTTTATTAACAACTGGACAGCACCTCAACTGCAGAGAAAATAATTAATTGTTCTCTGCCCAGGTTACCTTGGGTCCATTGTTTTGCTGATAGGAAAAACTTGAAATCACAGAAAATTCAGGTTGTGATTTATAAGCTAATGGGTGATATCTTCTAGGTGGAATTATCCAATCAGCAAGTAGGTTAAATGGTTTCCTAGTTTGATTAGAGTTATTGTCATAATTATGATTTTTACTAAGTCTGACTGGGTTCGACGAACAGTTGTGAGTTCGTCGAACAGAGTTCGACGAAACGGGATGAGATCGTCGATCTCTGCTCAGAGAATGAACATATTCATTTTCTGTGCCCCAAGTTCGTCGACCTCTGCTCGACGAACCATACACAGTTCATCGATCGTAGTAAGACGAATGATTATTATATAGATTTGCGATTAGCGTTCGTCGACTTGACTTCGACGAACTTGCCACATTTTGTCGATCTGAGTTTGACGAAATCTGTAGAACTTTGTTTTTGTCTAAGGTTTTCTGATTTTGATTTTTCTTATTTTTATGTGTGATTTAATTTTGATTGTTGTTTATTACTTATTTATTCTTAGCTGACACAAATTTAATGGGGGTTGATAATATGTTATTCTTGAGAATGGGGGGTAAACTTGATGATGCACCCAAGCTCGGTTTGCCATTTAGTATGGCATTGACTATGCTTGTGATGTCCATCAGCTTAAGGCTTCTCCCATTGAGAGATTCCTCAAGTTGTTTGGCCTCTCATAGCTCTGTTTTTAAAGAAATAATTTGTTCATTAGCTAGAGTGAGTTCATCTTTTAGCTTAGTGTCTTCAGAAATTATATTTTCTTGATTAACTAGTCTTTCTCTAAGTGTTTTGATTTCCTTTTCAGAGTTCATTAAATCAATACACATGGTTTTAAATTCAAATTTGAAAACATCAGAATTATAGTCAAAAGATAAAAGTACCTGATCAGCTTCTATTTCTAAAGCCTCTTCATTTTCAGATGCATCTTCTTCATCTGATTAACTTCTGGAGGCATAATGGCCATGAGGCAGACTTCTTTGGCCCTTGCCTCTTCTTCTTCTTCACTGGAACTTGAAGATGTGGATTCATCCTCAGTTTCACTCTAGCTTTCTGCTACAAAGCCTTTCTTCTTCTTTTTATATTTGCTGGAGGAAGGCCTGCAGCCTTGCTGTCTTCTTGAGTCCTTCTCTCTTCTTCTTTCTTTCTTTTGATTTTCTGAGCACTCTGAGATGAAGTGTCCATGTTTCCTGCAGCCAAAGAAAACTACCTCTTTAGTATGGGTTTTGTCATACATTGGCTTGTCATCCTGCCTGGATGACCTCTTCCTGAAGTCTTTCCTTGCCATTTTATAAAATCTTTTGGCTAGCAGACTCATTAACTCTTTATTCACTGTTGAAGTTTTTGTCTCTTTAGCAGCCTTGAATGCCAGGTTGTGTTCCTTCCCGTCTGGTGGATGTATCCTTTGCTCTGCTACTTCTCTGGATTTAATGAGCTGCTCATAGGACTTGAGCTTTCCCAAAAGAGATTCACTGGAAATCTCATTTAAGCTTTTAGCCCTCCTTGATTGGCCAGATCCTTGAATCTCAAGTTCTTAGGAAACACATAAGGATTTTGTCATTCACCTCAGTGAGGGTGATGTCTTTATCCAAGGTTTTCAGCTCATTGATGATTGAGCTCATCCTGTTGTACATATCTGCAACAGATTCTTCTTCCTCCTTCTTGAAGTTCTCATATTGGGATATGAGATTGGATCTTCTATATTTTCTCTCATTAGCTGATCCAACTACCATTTGATTGAGAGAGTCCCAAATGGCCTTAGCTGATGTGCATTCTGCCACTTTTTGGAAAATGTCATCAGACATTGTTTGGGCTGGAATGTTCATGGCCTTATCATCAGCAACCTTTTCTTTCTTCTGGGCTTCAGTCCACTCAGGTGGTGGAACTGCATTAGTGCTTGAAGCTGCTGTAGATGTAGAGGCAGTTGCTTGAGGAGGACTTGTCAAGATGGAATTGTAGATATCCTCATCAATAGAATTCATATATAATTTTAATCTTGCCTTCCAGATGGCAAACTTATTTAGATTGCACACTGGAGGTCTGGTTCTTGCATAGTCTTTGTTCTATGCCATGCTGTGAATCTAAACTTAATAGAAGTAAAAAAGTTAGATCTAACAAAGGATCTTTTGGTTCAAGGGTTAACTTGTACAACCAAAGGAAACTTGCTCTGATACCAATTGAAAGTAAGGGTTAGATCTGAAATACTCTATAGGGAGGGGGTGAATATAGTATCTTGAAAACTTAAAAACTTTTGCTGTAAATGAAAATAGACCTAAGATAAATTAATCTAGTACTTATCACATGCACATCAAAACCAAATATCACAAACACAGCAACCTAGCTAGCACAGCCACAACAAGAACAAAAGAAAATGTGCAACCAGACAACACAAGAATTTTATAGTGGTTCCCCTAAAATTGGGTACATCCACTCTTCTACCACCCTGGTAGGAATCCACTCATGTTTTTGATCAGGTGACTGCCACCAATGTGCTTTTGATCAGGTGCTCAAAAACCAACACAAGTCTTTTGATCAGGAGACTTGCAACCAAGAATAACTTTTGAAGGGAGTTAAAGAACCCTTTTTACAGTGGGGGTGAGAGAGTGATTATGTCTTCTCTTTCTCAAAATACAACTGAGAAGACTTTAGTTGATATAAGATGTTAGCAAAAGCTCCCCCTGAGATATTGAACTCAGGAAGATTTGAGCTTTGCTGCAGGGTGAATAGGCCTTCAATATTTCAGACTTGACCAGCAGGTATCCAGGAGCTTCTTTGATAGATAGAATATTAGTTGTTCTCTGAAGAATCCTGAGATGAAGAATGAAGAAGACTCTTGATTTTTGATTGATGTTCTTCTTCTTCTTCAGCTTGTTGTTCTTTCTATGGTCTAGGGCTTCTGATTTCTCTACTGTGTTATTGCCCTGTGTATTCTGTTCTCTATGTTCAGATGAGAAGGAAGAAGAAAAGCCAATACACTGTCTTGTTGTCTGTACAAGAAAAGAGGAAAAATCCTTTTTATATTTTCCATGAGATCTTCCTTCTGAATTTGAATTTCTTCCTTCATTCAATGCTAACGACCTGTAGAATATTTGCATTGATTGATTTCCCGAACTATTCCATTGAAAAATGGAAAGCAATAATCCTAATGAAGACCATAATCAATGTTGCGTCTAACGGTAATATTCAGAGAATGTTAAGCATTGATTACTCAGGAATTATCGTAAAAAAATAAGGGACAGAGGGAGGAAAAGTCGATGTATGGATTTGCACAGAAATCATCGAAAGGATAACAGAATTCGTCGAGATGGGTGCAGAGTTCGTCGAGCTAAGAAGTCAAGTTCGTCGACCAGATAATATTTGTTCGTAGACTTGAGATCCAAGATCGTCGACCTGAGGACATATAACTTCTTTATCTGGATCCTTGCCAATTCTGTGCATCAAGATCGTCGAGCTGAGAATCTAAGTTCGTTGACTATTGTTCAGAGTAATGGTTCTTGGACTTTAGAATATTGAAGTGAAGTATCCAGAAATCGTCGTCCTGAGAACTAAGTTCGTCGACCTGAGAACTAGTTTCGTCGAGCTGAGAACTGCTAACTGCTACGTGCTATTGAAGTCTAAGTTCGTCGAGCTGAGAATATGAATTCGTCGACTAAAGAATTATTCTGGACAAAGAATATTTAATTGTTTCTGGTTTTATAATGTTGAAGTAGATGATCCAGAAATCGTCGACCTAAGATCCAAGTTCGTCGAGCTGATATTCTAACTTCGTCGACTGGAGTTTAGTGGGAAGAATTCTGGACTTGGAATTTTGAATTATAGTGTCCATAGATCGCCGAACTGAGAAGCAAGTCCGTCGAGCTCAGCTCAGAGAATTTTCTCTGAGTTTGTCGAGCTGAGCACGGCTATCGTCGAACTGAGTTTGACGAACGTCGAACTCATTTTCTGAGTCTTTGAAATTTTTCTAAGTCTTGAGTATTTTGCAGTCTGTTGATGGCTGGTCCATACGGTGTTGACTCTAAGGACATGGCCTAGACTCTAGGACTCATACATGACCCTAGCAATACATGTTGGGTCAAACATCCTAGTATAGTGAACCAAGCCCAAATATAACTAGGGATCCAATAAACATTCTTTTGGATGGACTCCCACATCCTTTCTTGGTCTTCGGGACGCAAGACCCCACTGACCCTCACCTTCTATACCTTCCCTGTCCTGCTGATGACCTCCATCTCCACGACTTCCTCCACCGGCTCTAGCATAGATTGCTCCCTACCGGCCCTTTCCTCCTCTCCTCCCATCTCCTCCTCACCTTCTACCACCTCAACCTACATTGCCTCCAACAGGCCTCCTTCAGACAACTCCACTCCTTCTCCCCTGTGGGAATCCCACTCCGCTTCTCCCTCTTCCCCTTGCTCTCCCGCTGCCTTCGCTACAACCTCACTTTGGCTCGCCCCTTCTTTCTCCAAAACCTCCTCCTCAACCTTCATCCCCAGCCTCATCTAGGCTCACTACTCCCTTCCTCGCGGCTTCCTCTCCAACCTTCTCCCCGGCCTCACCTAGGCACATCTCATCTTCCCCTACAGCTTCTTCTTCCCCCTCCATCTCCTTTCCTAGCTTCTCCGCCTCCGCCATCCAAGATATGGTATTAATAACAGTCACGTAGCACTGTCTTGCCACCTTCGGATCCCCCTTGATTCTGACCTGCACTGCTCCGCTGCTGAACTTTAGGGACTGATGGAATAAGGAGGGGATGCAATGAATGGCGTTGATGAGAGGATGCCCAAATATTATGTTGTAGCTGCTCGGAGCGTCAATAATGATGAACCGACAGTTCATCGATACCCCCCCCCCCAACGTCACATGCAGCCTTACACCTCCCTTAACTTCCTTCCGCTCCCTCGAGAAACCGAACAACGGTCCATCCGAGGCTAGGACCCTCCGAGCTTCCACCTTTATCTCATCAAAGGACTTCTTGAAGATTACGTTCACCGAGCTCCCATTGTCCACCAAAATTCGGGAGACCGTGAAATTCTCCACTGCCGTATAGATCACCAAGGCATCGCATAACAGGTCTTCAAAGTCAAGCATGTCTTTCACAGAGAATGTGATCTTTTCCTCCTGTGTGGGGGGGGGGGGGTCTGGGAGGTCGAGGCAATACTCCTTCAAAACATGGTCTGTAAGCTCCCCTTACGGGTGTCTTCGATCCCCATACCCCCATGGATCACCCCGATCCCCCCGGCCCCCCACGTCCACACGGTCTTCGCACATATCATGTCCTCCTCCTTGCAGAACTTCCTCAATCCTTACGGGGGGTTGCTGCTGGGCCTGCCCCCTTGCCCCCTTATCTCCAAAAATTCTGGGCAGGTGGTCGTTGCATGACGCTCCTCCAGGTGAAAATCACAGAAGGGCAACGCCACCCTGCCTTCTCTACTCCTTGCACCTTCCCAAGCTCCTCTCCTTCCTCCTCTTCCCCTCACTATCTCCATCGCTTCCTGCTATGCCGGGAGACGAACCCTCTGTCCCTGCCTCTAGGCCGGCTGGTTGAACCTCCTTTGATCGCGGTGGTTATCCCTATCTTGGAAACCACCACCCTGCCCCTGAGGGTGACCTTCCTGGGGCCTCCAGTCTAACCTATTGTTCGGCTCTCTTGGCCCCCAACCTTCCTGCCGCCTCTGTCCTCGGGGTTCCTCTCTCCTTCTCTCTTCTCTCTACTCCCTCTGCTCTCTCTGCCTCCCTGCGTCCGGCTCTTTCCCATCATCCTCTGCCAACTTGGCCAACCTCGTAGTAAACGCCAGATTGGCCGCATCTATCTTGATCTCCTTCGCTATCGTCTCCATCAACTCTTCGAAGGAGAGGGAGGAACTCTCTTCAGATCCATACTAAAGAAGCTGAGCCTCAACCCCATGGTGAAGGCAAGCATCACCGTGTACCCAGGCATCTCCTGCACCTGCAGGATCTCCACTTGAAACCTATCGACATAGTGTCACAGCGTCTCCTCCGACCTCTGCTTGATGGCGAACAAGCACTCTGCTCCCTTCTTCCTCTTCTTGGATGTTGAGAACGTCAGCAAGAACCCGCGTCGTTGATCTCCGAAGCAATAAATCAAACTTGAGGGCAACTGGTGGAAACAGTCCCTGGCCTTCTCCTTCAGAGTGATTGCAAAAAGCCTATACTTGAAGGCATCCGACATTTGCCTTATGGAGACGACATCTTCAAACCACTGCACGTGCTATGTGGAGTCATCCATCCATAAATAGTTGGTAATGTCTGGCTCCTGGAACCCCTCCATAACTGGAGCTGAGATGATGAGCTCACTGAAGGGGCTCCCGACCCTGCCTGTCGATAGGGCTCTTCGCACGACCTCAGCTTGCTCGCCCTCTCCGTATTGGTCTGTCCCGAGAACAGCTCCCGCTTTGGGACATCCCTTTCCGCCGCCTCTACCGGAACCTCTTTCCTGGGGAGCTGTCCGGGAGCATTCTCGCCCAATGACGGAGCAGTAGACACCGGGACATAAGTAGTCTCCCACTCCCCTCTTGCCGAGAAGGCCAAGTGGATGGTCTGCAAGACTTCTCGCCTGAAGTCCTCCAACATCCCCAATGTCACCCCACTTCCCCGAGAGGGAGAACCTCCCGAGCCACCTCCTTCCCCTTCACCTCCAGCCATGATACTTGACTTGAGATTTTCTTTTATCACCCACGTTCCACGCCCACCGCATCAGAAATGTTGAAGCCAAAAACTGGCCTTGACGAGAGTTCGGACCTTGGGGTGTGGCCGACACCTACTTCTCCAAAACCTCGACCCAAGACAAGCCACAAAGAACTGGAAACTGGCCGTAAGCCTCAATTAGAAGGTCCCTCCACTAACCCAGAAGTTCTCCAAGCGCTTCCCCTCCAAAGCCAATTGCTGGGCTATGAGTACCTCAGAAAGCTTTAGAAGGAAAAATGAGAGAATGAGAAAATCTGCCTTATAAGGTATCCTGTGGGTCTATTTATAGATTTTCAATATCTGGTCTTCAAAAAACGTACTTCTGCTACCCTAAAATTACTAAAATGACCCTAGAATGGTCTGCCAATAACCAAACTCCGTTGTTTTGAGGAGCTAAATGTAGACCAGGGGTATTTAGGTAATTTTAGGTCTGGGTCCCGCATGGCGGAAGCTCCTCCTGCTAAGCTCTGTGGGAACCCGGCTTACCCCGAGTGTAAGCCTTTACGACTATCCCGGGCGGGAACCAAAGACTGGCGGGAGCGTTGAGAGGAGAAGGACCACTCAACGCCGAAGGTTGCCGGGAGCGTTGAGTGGAGAAGCATCACTCAACACCAAAGGCTGGCTGGATCATTGAGTGGAGAAGCATCACTCAACGCCAAAGGCTGGCTAGAGCATTGAGTGGAGAAGTATCACTCAATGCAAAAGGCTGGCTGGAGCATTGATTGGAGAAGCATCACTCAATGCCAAAGGCTGGTGGGAGCATTAAGTGGAGAAGCTGCACTCAACGCCAAAGGCTGGCTGGAGAGTTGAGTGGAGAAGAATCACTCAATGCCAAAGGCTGGCTAGAGCGTTGAGTGGAGAAGCATCACTCAATGCCAAAGGCTGGCGGGAGCGTTGAGTGGAGAAGCATCACTCAGCGTCAAAGGCTGGCGGGAGTGTTGAGTGGAGAAGCATCACTCAACGCCAAAGAGTATCCGGAGCGTTGAGTGGAGAAGCATCACTCAACTCCAAAGGCTGGCAGGAGAGTTGACTGGAGAAGCATCACTCAATGCTAAAGGCTGGAGGGAGCGTTGAGTGGAGAAGCATCACTCAACACCAAAGGCTGGCAAGAGCATTGAGTGGAGAAGCATCATTCAATGCTAAAGGCTGGTGGGAGCGTTGAGTGGAGAAGCATCACTCAACGCCAAAGGCTGGCTGGAGCATTGAGTGGAGAAGCATCAGTCATCGCCAAAGGCCAATAGGCCTTCACCATCCTAAGGCGCGAGACCCTACACCTGCCCAGGGCGGGAGCCTTCCCGCTGAGCCCTGATTCTGCCATGGCCTGAGCCTTAGATTCGTGTTCGACGATCATAACCTTAAGTCGAAGGTCTAGCTCGACGAGTTGAGCTCGACGAACTGGTGTTCGACGAAATGGCGCCACTCGACCCCTGGGTGGGAAACCTCCCGGCTACTTACGGTGAGAGCACTCCCGCACGCTTTCTTACTTGATCCAATTATAAGTCCAAATCAAGCCCAATCCTGGTCCTTGGATGATCTTGGTCCTACTCAATGAATATGGGGTTGTACATATACGTATACATGATTTACATGGCATGTGAAAACCCTCGATTGGATCCTACTAACCAGGCTCTCACTGGCTTGCAAGTCCGGCAGGTCACTCGGGTGGTTGGTGGTTGTAAAAGAAAGAGAGTTTGGATAAGCCCTCGATTGGATCCCACTAGTTGGCAGGGCCGTTGGGTCGCTCGAGTGGCTATACCCCCGATCGGATCCTTCTGGCCAGGCTCTCACTAACTGGTAGGGCCGGTAGGTCACTCATGTTGTGGGTTGCTGTGAAAGAAAGAGAGTTTGGTTAAGCCATGGATTGGATCTCGCTGGCCAGAATCCCGCTAGATGGCAGGAACGACATGTCACACGAGTGGCTACATCACCAATTGGATCCCGCTGACCAGGATCTAGCTAGAAGGGCCGGAAGGTGGCTCGGGAGGGGGAGTTTACTGAGAAGATGGTTTTGAGACAAAGGGATGACTGATGCAAAATGTCACTCGCCCCAGTCCAGGTGCGTGGGGTGGGCGAGTGCGCACAAGATGGGTACTCGTCAGTCAATGAGGAAAGTTAGACATTTTGCAGTATGAAGAATAAATTAAGAGTAGAACTTAGACCCCAGTCAAACCCCGTGCTCCTCGCATTCGAAGCGAGCGATCTATTATATGAGCTATACCATAGACCTTGGAACATTGCGGGCATGAGTGCGCACAAGTTTAAGCCAGGAAAAGAAATTCATCTCTGTCCCAATGGGTGCTTGAGGCTCAACATTCGTAGTTCATCACTAGCAAGCTGTCCTATGAAAGGGCCACATTACTATGTCGAGATTTTATGAGAGGGCGAGTACCAATTAGTGACACAAGCATAAAAATAGGACAAAAATAAAGGTCGAGCTAAAGCGCGAACGAAAGAGCCAATTTGATTATGAAGGCTTGCTTGAACACAAAATATGATTATGTGTAAAAAGGGGGTGTCCCCCATTACAGTACACAAAGACAAAAGACATTACAATACTCACCTCAAACATACAAGGGCGAGGGAAAAATGAAAATTGAAATAATTATAAAACATTTCATTCCTAGACTCTGAACTTCTCGCTCTCCCAAAGGAGCGGGCCGATGTCGTTCTTAGACTATGGAAGAGGGAGGAAATGCTCTGCAACCACATCCTTCACGCTGACTCCCACACCCTCGGTGGTCATGAGCCGACCTGCTGCACCACCATAAGCGTGTGGTTTGCCTCCTTGGTCAAGTTCAGCTACAACATTCTCTCATAAAATAGTAAAAAGCCCTATAGTGAGCGAGAGCATCGAGACT
Organism: Platanthera guangdongensis; assembly: GCA_039583875.1. Classification (NCBI taxonomy): domain Eukaryota; kingdom Viridiplantae; phylum Streptophyta; class Magnoliopsida; order Asparagales; family Orchidaceae; genus Platanthera; species Platanthera guangdongensis. The sequence continues at coordinate 66,878,617 of CM077159.1, forward strand.
CTGTTTACGGGCACTCGTGGAGTTCATAATCCAACATTACAAAGAGGATAATAAAAACAATATGAGTGGGAGGGTTAGTGCGAACCCAGGAAAGAGGAAGGGAAAGCAAGTGCCGATAGACTCAGTACTTAAGCCATTTCCACCTACCCCGGCGTCGCACTCCCAAGATCGATATTGTGCGAGGATAATGATAATCGCGGTTGGAGTAGATCTCCTGCTGCACCAGGCGCAGCTAGTCTTTGTCCTGTGAGATGTGGATCCCCAGGGAGGTTGCCTCGCTATTAACTCCATGCCTCCATCTTGCCAAGATGTTGCATGTACTCTCTCTAAAGGGCTGAAATCCGTATCTTGGTAGCTTCCCTATCCACTTACACCAAGTTGTAAATCTCCCGTAGCATAAGACTATGAAAGTGAGGGTTAGATCTGATATACTCTAGAGGGGGGGGGGGGGAGGGGGTAAATAGAGTGTCTTTAAAACTTTAAAGCTTTTTGCTGTTAATTAAAAACTTCAGAGTATAACAGCTATTTGATACCAATATTTACTGTAAGTAAAAGTGCAAACTAAGATAACCTAATCTACCACAGGCACGACAATAATAGATTAATTATCACAGGCATAGCAAACCTAACTAGCACAGGCATAACAAGAACAAAAGAAAGTGGGCAACCAGACAACACAAGAATTTTTATAGTGTTTCCCCAACCTAGGTACATCCACTCTTCTACCATCCTGGTAGGAATCCACTAACAGGTTTTGATCAGGTGACTGCCACCAATGAGCTTTTGATCAGGTACTCAAAAACCAACCCAAGTCTTTTGATCAGGTGACTTGCAACAAAGGAATAACTTTTGAAGGGAGTTAAAGAACCCTTTGTACAGTGAGGGCGTGAGGGAGTGATGGTGTCTTCTCTTTCTCAAATAAAACTGAGAAGACTAGTGGATCTTTGATTTTAACAAAGCTCCCCCTGAGTTATTGAGTTGTTTAAGAAGATTGAGGTTGCTTCAGGGTGAGTAGGTCTTCAATCTTTAGCTTTGACCAGAAGAGCTCCAGGAACTTCTTGACTGATAAAATTTGGTTGTCCTTGAAGAATCCTGGATTGAAGAATTAAGAAGACTCCTGATTTTAATGTGTCTTCTTCTTCTTCTTCTTCTTCAGTATCTTATATTATTTCTCTAGTCTGGGCTTCTTGTTTCTTGCCTCTATTAATTTATTATTGCTTTCTGTATTGTCTATCTTGCTGTGTTGTCTCTCTGTGTCTGTCTTGATGTAGAAGAAGAAAGAAAATCGCTTTTTATATCTTTAAGGGAAATTTCCTTTTGAATTTTGAATTCCCTTCCTGCATTGATTGCTGACGGCCTTGAGAATGTCTACATTAATTGATTTCCCCAATTGTTTCATTGAAAAGCGACAAGTAATAATCCTGAGGAATACCATAATCAATGCTGCTTCTAATGGTAATATTCAGAGAATATTAAGCATTGATTACTCAGGAATTATTGCAATAAAATAAGGACGGAAAGAGGGAAAAATCCAAGTCTGGATTTGTACAGAAATCGTCGAACAAAGAATAGAATTTGTCGACCTAGGTCCAGAGTTCGTCGAGCTGAGAAGTCATGTTCGTAGACCAGATAATTGTTGTTCGTCGACCTGAGATCCAAGATCGTCGATCCAAGAACAGCTGACTTCTTTCTGAAGAAACTTGCCAATTCTGTCCATTAAGATCGTCGAGCTGATAATCTGACTTCGTTGACTAGAGTTCAGAGAAATGTTTGCTGGACTTTGAATGTTGAAGTAGAGTATCCAGTAATCGTCGACCTGAGAACTAAGTTCGTCGACCTGAGAACTGCAAACTGCTACTTGATAAAACTTATCAATACTGTGGTCTAAGTTCGTCGAGCTGAGAAATAAGTTCGTCGAGCTGTTAATCCAGTTTGTCGAGCTCAGCTCAGAGAATTTTCTCTGAGTTAGTCGAGCTGAGCACGACTTTCGTCGAGCTGAGTTCGACGAACATCGAACACATTTCCTAAGTCTTTGAAATTTCTCTAAGTCTTGAGTCTTTTGCAGTCTGCTGATGGCTGGTCCAAGCAATGTTGACTCTAAGGACATGGCCTAGACTCTAGGACACAAACATGACCCCGGCTATACATATTCGGTCAAAAATTCAAATTTAGTGAACCTAGCATACATACAACTGGGGATCCAACAATCTCCTTGTATTTGGGTGAGGTCACTAATTACAGACATAAGACATTTACAAAGCAAGAGAAAGATATATCAGGCAAAAAATTTAAAATATGCAGCAAATATATATATATAGAGAGCTTTGTATCAAGAAATAGATAAGCATATTTAGGACAACAGAAAACTAAAACGGTTTAAACTTCATTTCTTCTTCTTTTGCTCCTTGTGCTTCTCCTCTTTAGCGTTTTCACCAGGTTGAGTAAAGTTGATTTCCCTGTTTGGATTGGCTGCTTGAGTCTTGGTCATTGTCATATAAGTAGCTCCAATAATATCAAGAGAAGTAGCTCTTGGCACCACATCTTCTAGATGTAACTTCATATAATCATCAACATTAAAGAATTTGTTAGCTTTGGCAAACCTGTTTAGTTCTTCCTTCCTGTATTTGGACATGGTTGTATATTCAGAGGGATCCTTCCCTTCAGCTTTGGCTTTCTTTATCAATGATAGGCCAACCAATTCTTGGAACCTGGCCATCCTTGCTGTTGTAGCTATTTCTGGGTCCTCAAAAGGTACAGGAGGAGATGAAGGTCTTTTTGGGCTTTCAGTCTTTTGATGTTCAGTAGTTTGATGCTGTTGATGTTACTGTTGCCTGCCTGAAGAATAGTGCCTCTACTAGCTGCTTACAGAAGATGAGGAGGATCTACCTTAATGCCTCTGATAGGTTTGATATTGGGTAGTCCTCTGAGATGAAGAACCTGAAGCATCAGCAGCAGGTGGGGGAGGAGGAGGAGGGTCTTTCTTGAATCTTTGAAGAGGAGGTGAATATTTCCTACTCCTTTCCTATCTTTCTGCTGATTTTTGGACAGCCACATCCAAGCTGGCATGCCCTTGTATGAAGTAATGTTCTGAAGAATGTGATAAGGAGTGTCATGTATTGGGTTGAGTTTTGGAGCAGGAGGTGGAGGAGATTTCCTATTTTTAGAGATTTTCTTTTTAGCCTTGGGCTCATCATCAGAATCTTCTTCCTCATCTTCATCATCAGAAGAGTCTTGAGGAGTATCATATAATGCATTAATTTCTTTCCGAGCCTCTACATATATCAACAGTTTTTCTGCCTGTGGAGGAGCAGGAGCAAGAGCTGGAGCTGGAGGAGGAGATCTATACACATCTTTGCTTTCTGTAACTGATTTACTCTCTTCTTCTATATCAACCATGATAAACTCATCAAGATCAGGCATTGGAGAGTCATCCATGATGAATGTGGGAGCAGAAATGACTCTGGGAGGGGATGCAATAATGATGGGATCAGCTCTGGATGGAGATGGAATGACAAGAGCCTCTGTATTTGCAAAACTAGTCTTGAGTTGCTTGGCAACCTTCGGGCTTATTAGGGTGGTGTAGGGGACTATAGCCATGGATGACTTTATGCTGTATTCTGGAAGAGAATTCAAATAAGATGTATCAAACATATTCAATAAATTCAAAATATCTACTGTGGGATTTATAATGCAATCACCAACAGTATTTATTTCAGCCAAAACAGGCTCATCAAAATTCATATCAGATTCAATGAAATTAAGTAAATCAATTAAATCATCAGCTGCTGCTGCATCTGCATCCGCTTCTGCTGCTGCTTGTACTGCTGCAGCTATAGCTTATGCTGCTACTTTTGCTACTACTGCTGCAACTTCTTCACAGAGTATCTCCCCTTGCCTGCTTTGAGTGGGAACTAGAGCCAGGCCCCTGACAGAAGAAGGAGGGATGGAGAGAGCAGAGATTTGAGTAGCAAGTGAGGAGAGAGAAGTAACAAGAGGGGAAAGAACCTCTGTTATGAGAGTACTGAGCACTGGAGTAATGTGCTCCAGGACGGTAGACAGAGAAGGGGAAAATGAGTCCATAAGCTCAATTAGAGTTTGAATGGAAATAGAGAGAGAAGCAGGAGAAACATCAGGGAGGATATCATCCTGAGGAGATGATGGGAAATAAGAGGGAGAATGACTGGGAATGTCATGGACTGGAAATGTGGGTGTGGATGGGAGAGAGGTGATGAGATTAAATGTGGGGGATGAGAAGAATGTTTCATTGTTGGTGTCTAGAAGGTGAGATGGAAGAGGAGATTGAGGAGGAGTTGGTGTACCATCTATAGATTGAGTTGATGTATGAAAGTGAATATGAGTTTGTGTTTGAGGGACTGGAGATGATGGAGTTGGTGTACCATGGGGGGATGGAGGTGGAGGAATGTGGACTATGGTATTGACTGGGGAATGAACTGGTGAGGGGAGTTGGTGTACCATCTGAGGATGACTTTGGATGACTGGAGGTGGTGGAGGTGGAGGAGGGACATCCTCAACAGGGTAGGGAGTGGCTGGATCAGCCCTTGTTCTCTCAGAATGCCTGGAGGAAGAGTGATGAACTGTAAATATGCGTATTTTTATGCACATTAATTTAGTCATTTTCATTTATTTTCGTCGTTTTTACTTATTTTTGTTCAATAAAATGTTCCTATTCTTGTAAATTTTCTCCTAACTTGTTTTATTTTATTTTGCAGAAAAATTCCAGAATCTGCCAAATTTTGGGAAGTACACGCCCGTGACACATGGGTCACGCCCGTGACCAAGCCGTGCCTGTGTATTTCCCGTGAAATCGGAAAATTTCTGAAGAAGAGGCTTGACACGCCTGGCGACACGCCCGTGTCACCCGACACGGGGCGTGACCCAAGCCCGTGTCCGCTCCTCTCGACGAATTCCACTCGACGATCGTCGAGTGTCGACACCAACTGTCACGCCCAGTGTCACGCCCGTGACCTGGGGCGTGACCCAATTTCAGCTCAACGATTTCGACTCGACACTTTCCGCTCGACATTCGTCGAGTGTCGACCCCGACTGTCACGCCCATAGTCACGCCCGTGACATGGGGCGTGACCTTTCCAGCTGGCCCGACAAGACGCTGCCGAGGACATTTGACGCAACCCGCGCCCGGTTCTACCTCCCCGACACGCCCTAGGTCACGCCCGTGACCTGGGGCGTGACTGCTGCGAACTCAGCCCGAAGTCAACTTTGCTGTCCAATCGCCAGCCGCCTTCATGAATAGTACTGTCACGCCCCCATGTCACGCCCGTGACCGAGGGCGTGTACTTAGATTTTTTTTTTTCCTATAAATAGCCCAGTTCTGTAAGGTCCAAGGGTTCAGATTTTTGGGCCAAGTTAGTGTATTTTTGTGGGCTGCATCCGTGATTTTCAAGGCTATGTAAGGAGATTTCTCCCTTTTTTATTTAATTTCTTGTTTTGTTTTAGTTTTAGCACTTGTAATAGCTTGTAATAGTTTCATTTTGATCAAATAAAATGTTAAAATTTCTCTTCATATATGGCTTTGGAATGAACACTTGTGCCCACTTTTCCTTCACCTTTTTATTCTTTGTTCTTCACTTGTTCTTCACTTAGGAAAGGTGTGTGTGTGTGTATGAGTGTAATGTATTTACTTTCCTTGTTTTTTTTCCCTTAACTTATCTTCATGCTTAGGATTTTGATTTCATTCTTATGTTTTTTTGAAAGAGATTTAAAAAAAGTGAATTTGTTCTTTCTTTTTACTTAGATTTTTTTTTAGGATTGTAAAACCTATTTTGTTCTTTTCATGTTCTTTTTCACTTTTTTATCACTTTCATAACATCATAAGAATGAAAATGTTGGTATTTTAATTTTCTAAAAACTTTGATTTTTGATTTACTTTGAAAAACTTTAGTCTTCCAAAAATTGTAATTTTCTCTTTTTATTCATTTTTGGCAAAACCTAAGCATGAAAAAGTTAAAGTTTTAATTTTTGAGCACCTTTGATTTTGACTTTATTTTGTAAAACTTTTTGCTCATATTATTTTTGTTTGTTCTTTTTATGTGTTTTGGGTAAGTTTTAGGAGTAGAAATCTTGTTATTTTCATTTTTAGGTAACTTTAATTTTTCTTTGTTATTAGTGTGTGTGAGTGTATGAGCTTAAATTTCTTTTTGTTCTTCTTAAATTTCCATGTAGAGTGTGTGAGTGTAGGTGTATAATTTTTATGCTTTGATTTAAATTATGTAGAGTGTGTGAGTGTAGGAGTTAAATTTTCATGCTTTGTTTTAATGCTTCCTTTTAATGCTTTGATTCAAATTATGTAGAGTGTGTGAGTGTAGGTGTATAATTTTATTGCTTTCTTGAATTTCATTTGGAGTGTGTGTGTTCGTGTGCATTTATTTCCGCCTACTCGTTAAGAGTTAAATGGCGCATCGTTTTCATTTTCAGTCCTACTCCTTCGAGTAGGACTTGTAATTTTTCTTTCTTTATTTTTCGGCCTACTCACTTGAGTTAAATGGCCGGACTTTTTAGCCCTGTAATCGCATTTATTTTCTCCTACTCATTTGAGTAGGACTCGCTTTCATTTCAGTCCTACTCGTTTGAGTAGGACTTGCAATTTTCAGCCTTTATTTACCGCCCCCACTCGTTTGAGTGGGACTCGCAAATTTAAATTATGCAAATTTCATTCATGTGTAACTTAGCTTTTGTTTAATTTATAATTTGGAGTGTGCGTGAGTTCTCGTTTAGTTAACTTTTTAGCTCTCTAAATATTGTTATTTTTCTTTTGTCTCTTTCTTATAATCGTTTAGCATTAAAATTCGAACTCGCGCCTCACTAAATTATAAGCCGTCCCCATACCGATGTGTGGCTAATCGCTATTAGCCTCGGCATCGAAGAGCATTGGGACATTTAAAATGATTTATAATAATTAAAGCTCTTCATTTTCATTTTAATTTAAGCACTTAGGGTTTACCCCGGGTTTACGACGCGTAGGACCACATAATCGATGTGTGGGCCCTATTTCCGTAGTCCATATGCTAGCTAGCCGAGAGGCCGTGCATATGGACCGATCACCCCTGGGTAAATAGAGTTGCGTGCATACCCTCGAGAGAGGACTAGCGTAATTCTACCGGATTGGGTCCCCCACCCAATAGCGGGGTTCTTAGCGTAAAGCGGGCGTTAAGAGGAATCCTTCGTCGGACTAACGTTCGGTCGAATAGTCTTAACGTTTAGGTGAGCGATATCCCTATAGCTAGGTGAGCTCACATTTGTGGAACCTCCACGGCCAAGTTGTCTTATTATTAATTTGAAAACTAAGTCTTTTTATTATTAAAAATTATTTTAGTCTTAATCCGATTCGATGCCGAGCGTTAACCCTTCATCGAATATTTTCTAAACCGTTTTTTCGCTCCTTTGCTTTTTCGCCTTTTATTAAGTAAAAAAATCCACCTTATTTTCAGTAAAATAATAGTCCTCCCGGAGGAGTAAGAATAGTCAACGCGACCCCGAGAACAATACGACCTCGGTATTCCCCCGAATATCGAGTACTACTTGCGATAGGTGCACTTGCCTACCCGAGCAAGCCCGCGGCGATCGACTCAACGAACCAACCACAGTAAGAGTCTGTTCGCGGGCCCATCAAGTTTTTGGCGCCGTTGCCGGGGAGCCTCTTTTCGAGTTGCTATTTCGAATTCCGGAGTCTATTAATTTTACTTTTTTTTCTAAAAAAACAAAAAAAAAACTAAAAACTTTATTTTAAAAAAAAAAAAACAAAACAAAAAAAAGTTTTATTTTTGTTTTATTTTTGTTTGGGTGTATGACCCGAGTACAACCCTCAGAGTCTGAAGATTTAGACTTCGACCCTGAGATCGAACGCTCTCTTGCGCGTATCCGATCTCATCGCCGAAATCCTTCTTTAGATCCCGAGGAATCTATCGGAGAACCCTCTGTTGTAGTTATGGCCGCCCCTAACCTTCCCCCGGCGGCCGAGCGTACTATGTCTTATTACGCCCGGCCTAACCTGGATGATTCAGGGTCGAGTATTGTTCGCCCTGCGGTGGCCAATAATAATTTTGAAATAAAGTCAAGTGTCATTCAAATGGTCCAAAACGCCGTGCAGTTCGATGGACTGCCGGATGAGGACCCGAATGTCCACTTGTCCAATTTATTGGAGATATGCGACACCTTCAAGATCAATGGCGTCACTGATGACGCCATTCGTTTGCGCTTATTTCCTTTTTCCCTTAAGTCCAAAGCCAAGGCGTGGTTGAATGCCCTCCCGCGAGGATGTATCACCACGTGGGCTGAGTTGACGGAACGGTTCCTAACGAAGTACTTTCCGCCCGCCAAAACTGCAAAGTTGCGGGCGGACATTTCTTCGTTTGTGCAGAACGATCCCGAGTCTCTATACGAGACTTGGGAACGATTTAAGGAATTCCTCCGCCGTTGCCCGCACCACGCGCTGCCAACGTGGTTGCAAGTTCAAATTTTTTATAATGGGCTGAATTTTCAGACGCGTCAAATGATTGACGCGGCTGCCGGGGGAACGCTTAACAACAAAACCCCCGAGGCCGCCCAGGCTTTATTCGAAGAGATGGCTATGAATGCCTATCAATGGAACGTCCCGCGGGGACGGCCAAAGCCGGCGGCTGGTCTTTTTGAAGTGGATGCCACTGCTCTCTTGACCCTTCAAGTTGAAAGGTTAACAAAGCAGGTGGCGGAGATGTCTGCTGCCTCCTCCACTCCGCCTTGTTTTATTCCCCCTAACGTCTGCGTAGCTGAAGAGTTCGTGGACTTCATGGGAAATTCGGGTCGTCCTCCCTTCAACCCCAACAACAACCCTTATAGTAATAACTATAATCCGGGTTGGAGGAATCACCCCAACTTCTCGTGGAGCAACCCGAATAATGCTCAGCGCCCCCCTATTTCTTATGCGCCCGGATTTCTTCCTCCCCCTCCTCTTCCGAAACCCTCCCCGATGGAGGAAAATTTTTCGAAGTATATTGCGTCCAACGAGTCAAATATCCGGAACATCACCGGATCGCTAAAAACACTCGAACAACAGGTTGGACAGCTGGCGAGGATGATGTCCGAGCGCGCGCTCGGGGCACTGCCGGGAAACACGGAGCCCAATCCGCGGGAAAACGCCAACGCTATAACCCTCCGTAGCGGAAAGGAGGTGGTCGATCCAAAACGGACCGACCCTCAGGTACATATTTCACCTCCGACCCCTCTTCCCCTTTCTTCGCTCACGCCACCTTTACCTATTATAAAAGAAAAAATTATTTTAAACAAGGCTCTCCCGTATCCGCATAAGTTAGAAAACGAGCGTAAGGACGCGCAATATGAAAAATTTATTTTATTATTAAAACAAATTCACATTAATGTTCCTTTTTGCGAGGCTATCTCGCAAATGCCCAAATATGCGAAATTTTTAAAAGAACTACTTTCTAATAAACGCAAATTAGAGGATATTTCGCATGTATCTCTCAACGCTGTCTGCTCGGCGGCCCTTACTAATAAATTGCCCGCAAAACAAAACGACCCGGGACGGTTTTCCATCCCGTGCCTTTTTGGCGATATATTAGTAAAGTACGCCTTAGCTGATTTAGGGGCTAGCATTAATCTGATGCCGTTCTCGCTCTTTTCGCGTTTAGGTTTGGGTACTCCTAGTCCTACGAATATGCGCATCCAATTAGCGGATCGCTCGGTTAAGTTCCCTATCGGGGTAGTGGAGGACGTCCTTGTCCGAGTCGACAAGTTTACCTTCCCGGTAGACTTCGTCATCTTAGATATCGAGGAGGACGCCGAGGTACCAATAATACTCGGTCGCCCTTTTCTCGCCACCTCCCGCGCACTAATAGATGTTAGTAATGGTAGCCTTCTCCTCCGAGTAGGCGATGACCAGTTACTTTCTCTATTAATCCCTCGATGGACAATTTGTCATCGAGCGACGATTTCTGCTATTCTTTAAATACTTTTTTCGGAGATCGTTCTTCTCCCATTTTCGAGTCCGTATTTTTAAATGACGATATTTATGCGCTCGAAAATTTTAACTGCGATGAGGATACGTCTATAGACTTGCCTTTCGAACCAATTGGTAAGAAAGACATAGGAATTAAAACCTCCCTAGAAGAACCGCCCATCCTAGACCTCAAACCCTTACCCGCCTCGCTCAAGTACGCTTTTTTGGGAAAAGGTGATACGCTCCCCGTTATCATTTCTTCGGACTTGAGTGATTCGGAGACTTCCGATTTATTGGAAGTTTTATTTAAACATCGCCACGCAATTGCGTGGCAAATCTCTGACCTAAAGGGGATTAGCCCCTCCTTTTGCACCCATAAGATTTTCCTAAACGATAATTGCCGCAAAACGATACAGCCGCAGCGTCGTCTTAACCCAAACATGAAAGACGTCGTTAAAGCCGAAATCATTAAGTTATTAGATGCGGGGATTATCTACCCTATTTCGGACAGTGCATGGGTTAGTCCCGTGCATGTCGTGCCCAAGAAGGGCGGTCTTACCGTAGTGGCGAATGAGCATAACGAGCTTGTCCCAACTCGTACTGTTACGGGTTGGCGAGTGTGCATCGACTATAGGAAACTTAACGACGCCACCCGCAAGGACCATTTCCCTCTGCCATTTCTAGACCAGATTCTTGAGCGTTTATCCGGTCATCCGTATTATTGTTTTCTTGATGGTTTATCGGGGTTTTTCCAAATCCCCATTTCCCCCGATGATCAAGAGAAAACAACTTTTACTTGCCCGTTCGGCACCTTCGCATATCGAAGAATGCCATTTGGACTCTGCAACGCGCCAGCTACATTCCAAAGATGTATGCTAGCGATCTTTGGCGAGCTAGTAGAAGACATTATGGAAGTCTTTATGGATGACTTCTCTGTTTTCGGACGCTCTTTTCCCGATTGCCTTAACAATTTAGATCGTGTCCTTCAACGGTGCGAGGACACAAGCCTTGTTTTAAATTGGGAAAAATGCAACTTTATGGTTCGAGGAGGTTTGGTCCTCGGCCATATGATTTCGTCTAAGGGGATAGAGGTGGATAAGGCCAAGATAGAAATTATAGAAAAACTTCCGCATCCAACAAACGTAAAATCTATTAGGAGTTTCTTAGGCCATGCGGGCTTTTATCGACGCTTTATTCAAGATTTTTCAAAAATAACAAAGCCGCTAACTCACCTCTTGGAAAAGGAATCACGCTTCATCTTTAGTAGCGAATGCGAGTCCGCATTTAATTTGATAAAACAAAAACTTATCTCTTCACCAATATTAGTGGCCCCTAATTGGTCCCTTCCGTTCGAAATAATGTGCGACGCTAGTGATATTGCCTTAGGTGCCGTTCTTGGCCAACGCGTAGAAAAACATTTTCATCCTATTTATTACGCTAGCAAGACGCTCACTTCCGCACAAGTAAATTACACGACAACGGAAAAGGAACTCTTAGCCGTCGTTTTCGCTTTCGATAAGTTTCGCTCGTATATAACGCTATCTAAAGTTATCGTTTTTACCGATCACTCCGCGCTTAAATATTTATTAGCTAAAAATGATGCGAAGCCCCGCCTTCTTCGATGGATTCTCCTCCTACAAGAGTTTGATTTGGAGATCCGAGATAAGCGGGGAGCGGAAAATCTAGCGGCCGACCACCTCTCCCGTTTAGAAAATCCGGGTGCGGAAGCGCTCGTCGAATCTGAAATAAATGACAGATTCCCCGAGGAACGCCTTCTTGCCATTAATAAATCTTCGTCATCTTCGCCTTGGTTCGCAGATTTTGCAAATTTTTTAGTAGCGCGGGTCCTTCCAAAAGAATTTTCCGGTCACCAAAAGAAGAAATTCTTTTCTGACTTGAAAAATTTCTTTTGGGAGGACCCATTTCTTTTTCGTATCTGCGCGGACCAAGCGGTCCGAAGATGCGTTGCGGGTGTGGAGTGCTTGCAAATTCTTAAGCACTGCCACGAGGGTCCAGCCGGTGGGCATTATCAAGCCAACCGGACCGCTCGGAAGGCGCTAGAGGCGGGCTACTTTTGGCCCACTCTCTTCAAAGACGCGCATAATTTTGTGCGCGCATGCGATAGCTGTCAGCGGTCGGGTAACATCTCTCGTCGTGACGAGATGCCCCAAAATATGTTTTTAGAATGCGAAGTCTTCGATTTATGGGGCATAGATTTCGTTGGCCCCCTACCTCCGTCTTTCAAAAATATGTATATTTTAGTGGCGGTCGACTACGTATCGAGGTGGGCGGAAGCGCAAGCTCTCCCCACCAACGATGCGCGAGTCGTCGTTACATTTCTTAAAAAATTATTTTCTCGCTTCGGCACGCCTCGCGCAATTGTTAGTGATAGGGGAACGCATTTCTGTAACGCTCTTATGGCTAAGACGTTAGCTAAATACGGAGTCACGCACAAGCTTGCCACCCCCTACCACCCGCAAACAAGTGGCCAAGTCGAGGTAGTAAATCGAGAGATTAAGCGAATTTTAGAAAAAACCGTTTCGCTAAATAGGAAAGATTGGTCCGTTAAACTCGACGATGCGTTGTGGGCGTATCGGACGGCATACAAAACCGCTATTGGATGTACGCCGTTCCGGTTAGTCTACGGCAAAGCGTGCCATTTACCCGTAGAATTAGAACATCGCGCACTTTGGGCTTTAAAACTCTTAAACCTCGACTCCAACTTAGCCGCTCAGAATAGAAAACTGCAACTAAACGAGCTCGATGAATGGCGTGCGAACGCTTACGAGAGCAATAAATTCTATAAGGAGCGCTCTAAGTTCTATCACGATCGAAAAATCAAGTCCCAAAAATTATTTTCTCCGGGCGATCTTGTCCTTCTTTACAATTCACGCCTTAGGCTTTTTCCAGGTAAATTAAAATCTAGATGGTCCGGTCCCTTCTTAGTTGAAGAAGTTTTTCCTTATGGAACCGTACTCGTCTCCCACCCGGACAAAGGCTCTTTTAAAGTAAACGGTCATCGGTTAAAGTCTTACATCGCGGGCGACCCAGTGATCGGTTTTAGCGAAACCATAACTTTCCTCCACATTATAAACCCGCCAAAATAGTCAAGCTACACGACTATAAACAAAGCGCTCCTGGGAGGCACCCCTCGCTTATCTTTTTCGCTCTTTCCTTATTATCTTTGTTATTTTTTTTCTAATAAACGCAGGGTTTCTGATCGGCCTCCCTTCCCCTCCGCGTTTCAGGGAAGCTTCTACCTCCTTCCCTTTCTTTTCGTTGTACATATTGTCTTTCATTTCTGTTCCGCATACTTACGATACAACATTGGGGACAATGTTGGACTTAAGTATGGGGGTATTTTCGTGCTTTACTTTCTGCACTTCATTTTTTTCTGCATCTCAAAAACAAAAAGAAAAATACAAAAAAATACATATAACAACAAAACAAAAACAAAAAAAATTTAAAAAAAAACATCTTAAAATGAAACAAAAAAATTTTTTTAAAAATGAAAAAACAAAAAATTTTTAAATGAAAAAAAAAACACAAAAAAAAATTTTATGAAAAAAAAAAAAAAACAAAAATCCAAAAAAAAATTTTCTCTTTGTAAATATTTTTTTCTCTCTCTCCCCCTTCCTCATTCTTGTACAAACATTTTTCTTTTTCTCCCTTATTTTTGTACATATTATGAAAATTCTCTTAAAAAATACAAAAAAAAGATAATAGTTCAAAAAATTTTCAAACAAAAAAATCGAGAAAAACAAAAATACAAAAAAAAAGATAATAAATGAAAAACACAAAAAAAAATGTTTAAAAAAAAACTATAAAAAAACAAAAAAATGTTTTGCAACAAATAAATTAAATATTCCATACTTAACTTTTCTGCTATCCAAAAATTCTGTTTTGAGTTTATTTATATGTGAATACTATTAATTCTCTGTTTACTACCCGTTTGTTAATTATCGATTGAAACATTTAAATAGCCGGGGTTAAGTTTTAAAGAATTCTTTATGCTTTGTTAAAACTAGCGGACTCGTTTTAGGCACTACTTCTAATTTTTCATTAATAGGAGCACGTATATTATGTTAGGAAATAACGACTATAGAATTCAATTATACTTACTTTTAGCTTTCTGAAAACATTGGAACGTACAAATTATTAAGGTTGCTCTCAAAAATTTTTAGGATTACAATCTAGTTTTCCTTTCTCCCCTCACTTTTCATGACCTACTTGGCATGAAAAATTTTATCCTTAAAAGATCTTATGTCAATGGGAACAAGATTTCGTTCCGTAAACATAGGCACCCAATAAGTTTAAAAAGATTATATAGGGAGTAAGAGGATAAAATTCATTACTCCTACAAATATACATTGGGTTAATTTTTTTATTATGAAGTTGAAAAACAAAAATCATATTAGGAAAATAAGATTTCGTTTTCCTAATAATCCAAAAGAAAAAAAAAATGGAGGTTCGAGAAAAAATTACCTCACCTCAAATATCAAAACCCTCTTCATAAACCACACTACCCCCTTAGCCAATTACTCGATTCTAGAATTAATTCAAAAATCTTTTTGAGAGCATAATTAGTAAATTGTATTATTTCCGGTAGCACTCGTATAAGCTAGAATTCTTATAATTCCAAACTATTTTCGTTAACCTAACCATTACAAATGTTGCCTTCTATTTGATTACATCAAGAAGTCTTTTGGCCAAAACTTTTGCGCTATTTAAATCATCTACATAATTTTAGGACTTAACTCTTACACCCCGTATATTTATTTCGATCTCTCTTATAATTAATTAAGCGATAGCCAAAACTTAGAGTTTTTTTTATTCCTTATAGATTCACCTCAAACTTTTGCTCTGGAATAGCAAAAGCCTAAGTATGGGGGTATTTGATGAACTGTAAATATGCGTATTTTTATGCACATTAATTTAGTCATTTTCATTTATTTTCGTCGTTTTTACTTATTTTTGTTCAATAAAATGTTCCTATTCTTGTAAATTTTCTCCTAACTTGTTTTATTTTATTTTGCAGAAAAATTCCAGAATCTGCCAAATTTTGGGAAGTACACGCCCGTGACACATGGGTCACGCCCGTGACCAAGCCGTGCCTGTGTATTTCCCGTGAAATCGGAAAATTTCTGAAGAAGAGGCTTGACACGCCTGGCGACACGCCCGTGTCACCCGACACGGGGCGTGACCCAAGCCCGTGTCCTGCTCCTCTCGACGAATTCCACTCGACGATCGTCGAGTGTCGACACCAACTGTCACGCCCAGTGTCACGCCCGTGACCTGGGGCGTGACCCAATTTCAGCTCAACGATTTCGACTCGACACTTTCCGCTCGACATTCGTCGAGTGTCGACCCCGACTGTCACGCCCATAGTCACGCCCGTGACATGGGGCGTGACCTTTCCAGCTGGCCCGACAAGACGCTGCCGAGGACATTTGACGCAACCCGCGCCCGGTTCTACCTCCCCGACACGCCCTAGGTCACGCCCGTGACCTGGGGCGTGACTGCTGCGAACTCAGCCCGAAGTCAACTTTGCTGTCCAATCGCCAGCCGCCTTCATGAATAGTACTGTCACGCCCCCATGTCACGCCCGTGACCGAGGGCGTGTACTTAGATTTTTTTTTTTCCTATAAATAGCCCAGTTCTGTAAGGTCCAAGGGTTCAGATTTTTGGGCCAAGTTAGTGTATTTTTGTGGGCTGCATCCGTGATTTTCAAGGCTATGTAAGGAGATTTCTCCCTTTTTTATTTCATTTCTTGTTTTGTTTTAGTTTTAGCACTTGTAATAGCTTGTAATAGTTTCATTTTGATCAAATAAAATGTTAAAATTTCTCTTCATATATGGCTTTGGAATGAACACTTGTGCCCACTTTTCCTTCACCTTTTTATTCTTTGTTCTTCACTTGTTCTTCACTTAGGAAAGGTGTGTGTGTGTGTATGAGTGTAATGTATTTACTTTCCTTGTTTTTTTCCCTTAACTTATCTTCATGCTTAGGATTTTGATTTCATTCTTATGATTTTTTGAAAGAGATTTAAAAAAGTGAATTTGTTCTTTCTTTTTACTTAGATTTTTTTTTAGGATTGTAAAACCTATTTTGTTCTTTTCATGTTCTTTTTCACTTTTTTTCACTTTCATAACATCATAAGAATGAAAATGTTGGTATTTTAATTTTCTAAAAACTTTGATTTTTGATTTACTTTGAAAAACTTTAGTCTTCCAAAAATTGTAATTTTCTCTTTTTATTCATTTTTGGCAAAACCTAAGCATGAAAAAGTTAAAGTTTTAATTTTTGAGCACCTTTGATTTTGACTTTATTTTGTAAAACTTTTTGCTCATATTATTTTTGTTTGTTCTTTTTATGTGTTTTGGGTAAGTTTTAGGAGTAGAAATCTTGTTATTTTCATTTTTAGGTAACTTTAATTTTTCTTTGTTATTAGTGTGTGTGAGTGTATGAGCTTAAATTTCTTTTTGTTCTTCTTAAATTTCCATGTAGAGTGTGTGAGTGTAGGTGTATAATTTTTATGCTTTGATTTAAATTATGTAGAGTGTGTGAGTGTAGGAGTTAAATTTTCATGCTTTGTTTTAATGCTTCCTTTTAATGCTTTGATTCAAATTATGTAGAGTGTGTGAGTGTAGGTGTATAATTTTATTGCTTTCTTGAATTTCATTTGGAGTGTGTGTGTTCGTGTGCATTTATTTCCGCCTACTCGTTAAGAGTTAAATGGCGCATCGTTTTCATTTTCAGTCCTACTCGTTCGAGTAGGACTTGTAATTTTTCTTTCTTTATTTTTCCGCCTACTCACTTGAGTTAAATGGCCGGACTTTTTAGCCCTGTAATCGCATTTATTTTCTCCTACTCATTTGAGTAGGACTCGCTTTCATTTCAGTCCTACTCGTTTGAGTAGGACTTGCAATTTTCAGCCTTTATTTACCGCCCCCACTCGTTTGAGTGGGACTCGCAAATTTAAATTATGCAAATTTCATTCATGTGTAACTTAGCTTTTGTTTAATTTATAATTTGGAGTGTGCGTGAGTTCTCGTTTAGTTAACTTTTTAGCTCTCTAAATATTGTTATTTTTCTTTTGTCTCTTTCTTATAATCGTTTAGCATTAAAATTCGAACTCGCGCCTCACTAAATTATAAGCCGTCCCCATACCGATGTGTGGCTAATCGCTATTAGCCTCGGCATCGAAGAGCATTGGGACATTTAAAATGATTTATAATAATTAAAGCTCTTCATTTTCATTTTAATTTAAGCACTTAGGGTTTACCCCGGGTTTACGACGCGTAGGACCACATAATCGATGTGTGGGCCCTATTTCCGTAGTCCATATGCTAGCTAGCCGAGAGGCCGTGCATATGGACCGATCACCCCTGGGTAAATAGAGTTGCGTGCATACCCTCGAGAGAGGACTAGCGTAATTCTACCGGATTGGGTCCCCCACCCAATAGCGGGGTTCTTAGCGTAAAGCGGGCGTTAAGAGGAATCCTTCGTCGGACTAACGTTCGGTCGAATAGTCTTAACGTTTAGGTGAGCGATATCCCTATAGCTAGGTGAGCTCACATTTGTGGAACCTCCACGGCCAAGTTGTCTTATTATTAATTTGAAAACTAAGTCTTTTTATTATTAAAAATTATTTTAGTCTTAATCCGATTCGATGCCGAGCGTTAACCCTTCATCGAATATTTTCTAAACCGTTTTTTCGCTCCTTTGCTTTTTCGCCTTTTATTAAGTAAAAAAATCCACCTTATTTTCAGTAAAATAATAGTCCTCCCGGAGGAGTAAGAATAGTCAACGCGACCCCGAGAACAATACGACCTCGGTATTCCCCCGAATATCGAGTACTACTTGCGATAGGTGCACTTGCCTACCCGAGCAAGCCCGCGGCGATCGACTCAACGAACCAACCACAGTAAGAGTCTGTTCGCGGGCCCATCAAAGAGGAACAAGCCTTGGATGGCTTGGTGATGGTCCTCTCCCACCTGCCAAAGAGTGCACAGGTGAGTCTCTTGGAGGCATTAATGAATATGGTCAGAGTGACAAGAGATTCAGCAGCTTTTTTCCTGAAGGAAGATTCCCAGAATTCTCCCAAAACACATGTCCTTTTTGGTGTTCTTTTTCCTGATCATCTCAAACATAATATTATCCCAATTCACAGGCTTCTGATTCACTATAGCACGCATCACCAGGAATTGATGTCTGGTGATGTAATCATGGGCTGTGTGTTTGCCCAGCAGCACCTTCCCCACAATATCTGCTAGAAATTTATACTCTGCAGATAGATGTTTCTTTAGCAGCTTGTTGGGGGTTGCTCCAGAATAACCAATTTTATTTAACATTTCATCAAATTCCTCATTATCAATTTCCAACTCTGCTTCACCATTAGTTAATCCAAAAATCTCAGTCAGGACGGAGGGGGTAAGAGAGACTTCATTACCCGATATTGTGCCTGTCATGGTGTTTTCATCTGTAGTGGAGGAAGTGTAGACCCATTCCCTGATCTCTGTACTGGCTATCGTGATTCTGGTGGAAATCAGATTCTTCAACTGCTGATCTTCAAGCAGTTTCAGAATGTCCAGGAAGATTGGATAAGAGTGATGAAACAATTCGAAGTCTATATCGAATCCAGTTTCAAACTTCAAAGCTGCAAGACTGCCTGCTGGAATCGCCATAGTGTGCGCCTGCAACAAACAAGAGAGATCAAGTGCAATGGAACTGAAAGCGCGGGACAGAGGTCGAAGAAAAACCTAGTTATACGGTTTTTCAGAATATGAATCGACAAACTCCGTTCAGCAAAAATTAAAGAATTCTTCGATCTGAGCTCGACGAAATATTTTATGGTTAGAAAATTTGTCGATCTTAGTCTGAAGATTTGAAAACATTTCGCCGAGCTCTGTTCGACGAAACGTTTCTGAAGTAGATTTGTCGATCTCCGTTCGACGAAAATAACTTCACTAACAGAGAGTTCGTCGATCTCCATTCGACGAATATCTCTAGAACTTTTCTTCTGTTCGTCGATCTCCGTTCGACGAACTTTGAAAAATTCGTCGAGCATATATAGAAATTAAACTAAATCTTCTCCATTGATCATTCCAAGCTAATTTATAAAGAATAAGTGATTTCTTTCGTCCAGGGGTTTGGTGAAAATATCTGCTCTTTGTAAATCAGTGTAGATATAGACAAGTTTAATTTTGTTTTTGTCTACACACTCTCTAATGAAATGATGCTTAATGTCTATATGCTTAGTCCTACTGTGATGGACTTGATTTTGTGCTATGGATATAGCACTTATGTTATCACATAAGAGAGTTGAATTATTTAAGTTGAACCCATAGTCCAGTAGTTGATTTTAAATCCACAGCATCTGAGAACAATAACTGACAGCTGCTATATATTCTGTTTCAGTAGTTGATGTAAACACAGATGTCTGTTTCTTGCAAAACCAAGACACTAATCTCATACCAAGGAATTGGCAAGTCCCCAATGTACTTTTTCTATCAACCCTGCATCCAGCAAAGTCAGCATCTGAGTATCCAGTTAACTCAAATTATGGCTCAGTAGGATACCAAAGTCCTAGACTAGGACAACTCTTTATATATCTCAAAATTCTTCTTCGGAAAACTAGATGAGATTCTTTAGGGTTCACTTGGAACCTAGCACAACGTAATATAGCACACATTATGTCAGGTCTGCTAGCTGTAAGGTATAGTAGGGACCCAACAATGCCCCTATATATTTTCTGATCAACAGGTTTCCCATGCTCATCAGAATCTATTACAGCATTAGTGGTCATGGGTATTTTCTTTGCCGAGGCATCAGCCATTCCAAACTTTTTAATAAGCTCTTTAGTATACTTAGCCTGGGATATGAAGATGCCATCAGGTAGCTGCTTCACTTGGAGACCATGGAAGTAGGAGAGCTCACCCATAATACTCATTTCAAGCTTAGAATGCATGAGGTCAGAAAACCACTTGCATAGTTTGGAATCTGTAGACCCAAATATAATGTCATCTACATAAATTTGTACTAACAAGATTTGGTCCTTATGGTGCCTCGTGAATAATGTCCTATCTACAATGCCTCTAGTGATTTTATGCTCTATCAGGAAGCTAGTTAAGTTCTCATAACAAGCTCTTGGAGCTTGCTTTAAACCATAAAGAGCTTTATGCAATCTAAAGACATATGAAGGATGGGTTGGAGAGATAAAACCTGAAGGTTGTTTAACATAAACCTCTTATTTAAGTACTCCATTCAGAAAGGAACTCTTGACATCCATCTAATAGACTTTGAACATCTTGTAGGCCGCATAAGCAAGAAATATTTTGATTACTTCTAACCTTGCAACTGGTGCAAAGGTTTGGTCAAAGTCTATTCCTTCCTCTTACCTATAACCTTGAGCAACAAGCCTAGCCTTGTTTCTCACAATTACATCATGGACATCAAGTTTGTTTCTATGTACCCATTTAGTTCTAATGACTGGGTAGTCTTTGGTTCTTGGAACTAAATCCCAAACTCTACATCTCTCAAATTGGTCGAGTTCATCTTGCATTGCAATGATCCAGTGGGGATCTTTCTCAGAATCTTTTATGGATTGAGGCTCAACTTGAGAGAGGAAATAGGCATGCATCACATCTTGGTTGAGTTGATGTCTTGTCTGTACACCTACTGACCTGTCTCCAATCACTTGAGATCTAGGGTGATTGATAAGCCCGGAATCCGCGACCTGTCCGCGCAGCTTTCCAGACCGGGCGGCCTGCGTATTCAAACCGCCAAGCCTCCCAAGCCGGGCGGTCTCCATTTCAGGCCGCTGCCAACGCCGACCCTGCTCAGCGACAAGGCTCCAGGACCCAGCCGTCAGCTCGCCAG
The DNA here is from genome assembly GCA_039583875.1 of Platanthera guangdongensis. Taxonomy (NCBI): domain Eukaryota; kingdom Viridiplantae; phylum Streptophyta; class Magnoliopsida; order Asparagales; family Orchidaceae; genus Platanthera; species Platanthera guangdongensis. The sequence continues at coordinate 66,899,468 of CM077159.1, forward strand.
GAGGAATCCGCCAGGCCGCGCGGCTTCCCTCTTTTCTTGTTTCTCTCTTTTTGCTTCCCCTCACCTCTGCCCGGTTCTCCTGTACCCCGGGCAGCCGATAACTTTAGCCCTGCCCATTTGGGCAGGCCCCCGAGCCTATAAATAGGGGTGGGTGCACTCCCCAAGACACGCTGACTGGGATCCAGGAGCTCGCCTGTTAAGAGCCGCGGTCTTAAGTCTAGTGTTTTGCGGCTTGTAGTCCGGCCGGCTTCCTCTTTTCCCTTTCGTGTAACTGTTTCTCATTTTAAGTAAAGGAAAGCCCGCCGCAAGAGTGGCATTTAAGCCGCGGCGGGCGAACTCTGCTGTTGCCGCTGCCAGCGGCCCCCTTTTTCGGTCCTTTAGCCGCGACCGCTAGTAACCGATTGGTCGACAGTCTTCTCCTTTCCTCCCCTATTCCCCGGTGTTCGAACCGTTAGCTGGTGGTGCCCGACTCCCTGTCCGTTTTCGTGCATCAATAGTTAACACGCGGCCTTTAGATCTCGACTAATCGATGAAATCAGCGGTCTAGCTAATTAGACCGCTCTATCCTCTAGAGTTCGGCGGCCTGTCGAGCAAGCCGCGACTTCGACGGCTAAGGATTTCAGCCCGCCTCCAGCACTGTAGAACCTGGCTTTCTACCCGCTCGGTTTTCCTCCCGGTATTCTTGTCAGCTTGTTGCACCATCTAGCCGCCCGTCAAGCCGCCGCTATTCTGCGGTCTCTTGAAAAAGTTCGGCTATTTCCCTCTTTTCAAGATGAATCCTGTAAAGCGTCAGAATAAATCCAGCAACATCTCAGTTACTACAGATCTCTCAGAAGTGCAGGATTGCTCGTATTTTAATAGTGAGGTTGTTGACCCTCATAGAGAAATTTTTGCAAACAGTGTTGAGCGTGGCCTAGAATCTGTTGCAAATGAACCTCTTTGTGAGGAAGAAGAAGAGGCCCCTTCTCCATTCATTAATCGTATTCGGTGGGATACTATCTCCGATAATTTTATAGTACCGCATCTCCCGGAGTATTCTGGATGTGATGATCCGTTCTCTCATTTGCAAGCTTTTGAATCAGCTGTTTCACTGAGAAACGTGTCAAATGGAGTAAAATGCAAACTCTTTGTTATATCTTTTGGCAATGTTGCAAGAGAATGGTTTTATAGCCTCCCACCTCGATCAGTAACCAGCTTTAAGGATCTTCAAAGTCAATTTATTTCTAGATTCATTATTTACAGGAAGCGGAAAAGAGACGTTGGAGCTCTCTTCCGAATCAAGCAAGGAATCGACGAGTCTAATCCAGATTTTGTTGATCGGTTTCAAAAGGAGGTTCTGGATGTTTGTAGCGTCCATCAAGACTATTACTTGCATGCTTTCATAAATGCACTTCAAGAAGGCCCATTGAAATTCAAAATCACCACAAAGTATCCCAAAAGCTACGAAGATCTTATTGATATAGTTAATACATTCATAATAGGCGAAGAGGCAAATAAAGGTTATGTTTCGTTTCTGAATCAAATGGCTAAACAATCTCAAGGGACTTCTGGTCAACAGCAATCTATTTCCTCCGAAGATGTTTCACAAGTGGAATATTGCAAGTCTCCTCCTTTTCTCCAGGATAATACTCCAAAGTGTGAAAAAGGTTCAGGTAAGTATGTTAAGTTCAAAATTTCTATGGAAGATCTTTTGATAATCATTCAAGGAATGCCTGAGTTCAAGAAGCCTCGGCGTATGAAATCTAAAATCAAGTATCGACACGAGGAGTGTTTTTGCAAGTATCATAAAGATATTGGTCATCTAGCAGAAGATTGCATAGCTCTCAGGGAATTGGCTAATCAACTTGCAAGAGCTGGAAAGTTGCAAGAATATGTCATTCAGTAATTCTCTAAGGCAATCTTACATTTCTTACTCAATGGTTCAAGCAGGGATTTCTCTTTCTTTATATGATGAGAAATGCTTATGTTCAGAATAGTATATAACGTCCCCTTCACAATCGGTATTAATGAGGCGTGCTAAAACTACAGACATATATCCTTTGCCACTTCCTTAACATCATGCAAATGTTATTTTTTCATTTGAAGCTTATTTTTAGCTTTGCTTTTTATGCCAATATGCATGCATGTAGGGGCAAGGGCCCCCTTTTGAATTCTTAAGCCCTCCACATCCCGCTTGACTTCAGTCGCAGATGTGCAGTGGAAATTCCGCTTGGCCTTCAGTCGCAGACATTGCGTACCCGTCACACATGACTTCAGTCACAGACGGACATTACGTACTTGTCCCGCTTGACCTTCGTCGCAGACATTGCGTACTTGTTCCGCTTGACTTCAGTCGCAGACGTTGCGTACTTGTCCCGCTTGACATCGGTCGTGGACATTAAGAATTTCAATCCCGCTTATGTGTTCTTTGTGTGGAAAGCACTGCCGCACGCACCTGCCCACATTGACACATAAGTGCATGTCTTCACCTATTTTTGCAGGACAACACGAGCCTATCCGCTACCTCGCGGTTTTATTAAGCGGCCTGCACAGGTTGTATTACACAGGCCGCCCGGTTACATTTTCCGGCTTAAGTTAGTTGACTTCCGGCCGGATTATTATTAATATATTTGGGAACTCGGCCGACTTACGTCCGCCTATCCGCTATTCAGTATCTTATTTGGCTTACATATATCAATTGCCGGTTTATTATTCATATGGACAGGAAGTCGGCCGACCTGCTTCTGGCACTTAATTCCTGGCTTTGATCCGCCGACTTCTATGGTATTAATTATATTAGTTAATCAGCGAATTGTCGTCACAAAAATTCTCGGCTTCCATATGCCTATATCGGCCTCTATTATCGGAAGCCGAAGCTTGTTTCTCTATTCCTGTTCCTTTAATCAAATGGGCAATTCGTTTCAGAGTTCGCCCTAGCCGCAATCTAATACTTCAATGTTATGGATGTTTGCCGACTGCGACAGGTGGTCACGCGGCTTAGCGGTCACGGTTTATGTATGAGCAAGCCGCGGCAATTCAGCTCTTCCAACAGATAACATTGAGTAATTCATTAAGGCAAATTGCGGTTTAATTTGTTAGCCGCTCAGCTTATTGTCGGCGTGCATTCCGGTATAAACCGCGGGGAAATATATCTCTCTTGCGGATAACTTTGTTGAGGTCGCAGCGCAAACTCAGTCGGTTTACATACTTATATTTTAAATCGGAAGCTATACTGAGACCGCGCGGACTTAATCAAGTAAGAAAAGTGAAATATAGTAAGGAGAAAGGTAAAATTGCCTTCATTTCTATTTCATTAAGTACTACAAAGTATTAATCGCGCGGTTACAAAAACAATACCGCGGATTTCCAAAAAGTTCAAAATACAACAAACAAGTTACAGATTTTCTAATCGCCCGGTTTAAGTTTCTTTGTCGCAGGAGAATCCAAATCACCGCTATCGCCGATATCGACGGACGATAGGGAGTACCCGCTGCTGGTTGCCGAGCTCTCTGAACCGCCAGAAGTTGTCGAGTCTGGCCGCGCGGTCTCAGATTCTTGGCCGCCAGACTCAGACGATGTACGTGCACTCCGGCTTCCCTGGCCGACCTCTTCCACGACGTCTCCGACCACCTCGCCGACTTCTTCCCTGACCTTGTCCTTGCCCTTGATCGATCTATAGACGTCGGCCACCTGCTCTTTCAGGGAGGGGTAGATGTCGGCGCAAGTAAAGTCGGTGAAGCCGGTGGCCAAGCCGCCAAGGTCGCGGAGGCGGTTAAGCGCTCCATCGATCCCTTGGACGAGTTGGGGGAAGACTTGGTCTTGGAAGATGGGGTTGGCCGGGTTGTACATTTCCTGCAAAGCAAAAGTAGAGGTAAGGTCGCGCGGTTACATAATGCTAACCGCACGAGTATTGGTAATGACTTACCGTCTCCTTTTCCTTTAGCTGCTTGTTCTCTTCTTGTTGTTCGCCTAACTGCCTCTTCAGGCCGCTATTCTCCTTCATCAGCTGCTTGTAGGCAAGGCCCATGAAGTGACTTGCCACGAAGCTCCTCGCCCCGACTTGCGCGGCTAGCCGCGGCAGGTCGTCTGGAGGAACTCGCCGCATCGCCCTCAAGTTGCGCTTGCCATACAGCGTGCCGCCAACCGCGCTCGCGTGGCGGCTTACTTCTTCTGCTCCCCAGTAGGGGAGGGCGGTGGAGATCGTCACTGACTTGCCGTCCGGACTCCACTGCAAGGTCGGATCGCCGTGAAGGTCCTTCAGGCTGCTGCCAGTTCCTTGCAGCATAAACTCTCCAAAGGAGGCCGACTCCTCCTCCTCCACAACCCGCGCTGGCTTGGCACGCCTCGCTCTCTTCTCTCTTTGAGTGAGAGTCAGGCCGCCAGGAGTTTGCGGCTTGTTCAGCGGGACCGCCACAGCAGCTGCAAAGAAAAAGGAAAGTTAGTTTCCAGTCCGTGCGGCTAAGAGTTCAGTTCGGCCGGTTTGGAGCTTACTGTCTTCCGCCTCTATTCCTACTAGCGACGGCAACAGCGGGATGTAGTGGTTTACATCAAGCCGCTCGCCTTTGAAGAAGTTGTAGATCTCCTTCTCGACGCCGTCCAAGCCGCTGCTGCCAAAGGCGGCCTCTTCGCGGATCTGGGGGTCGACTGGCAGCAACCCCAGGTTTCCCTCGAATATGAGAAACCGCTCGGACCAGTTCGCGATCTTGTTCGCCAGGTTCACTATCTTCAGCCCTCTGCAGCCGAAGTGGAGGTGCCCCCGGAAGATCTTTGTCCCGGAGTCCGGGATAGACCGCACCGAGAAGCATTCTCGGAAGAGCCTCATATAGAAGGGGACTCTTTCCGACCTGAGGTAGGAGATGAAGCTGTAAATGGCGGCTATCGAGTTTGGTGGTAGTTGTCCGGGCACAACTCCGTAGTGGTCGAAGACCGCTACGGCCTCCAGCATGACCGGGAAGCTGAAGCCGCAGTCAAAGAGGTCGATCGGGACCGCTATCTAATTTGCGTGCGAGGAGTTAATCCGCTCGTCCTGTCGGGGAAACCGCGCGACCAGCGGACTTCCATGCATGCGCTTCTCAACGAAATCGTCCAGCTCGGCTTTTGTAAGCCGGCATTCTTTGTGATCAGCAGAGTGGAAAGCGGAGGCCGCGTTAGTCCTAACCGCAGTGGCCTTGTCAGACCGCGATGACTTGGACTTAGCCCGCATCCTTCTTGATTTGTGATGAAATCTTCGGGGTCAGCTCTATTTATAGAAAATCCGTGAAGGTGCAGTGCCCAACGTCAAATCGCGGCTAGTCGTCACGTCGCGCGGCCTAAGCCGCTGGCAGTACAAATCAGCTTAATGACCAAGCCGCAGTTTAGTCCGTCAGTCCGCACGGCTATATACCTGCACTTAGAATAATTCTATGGCGAATCATGTGGGTATCAACCATTCAAGCCGGCGTTCTGTTCGCCAGACCGCGCGGCTACTATCCTATACTTAAATTTCTCAGAACAAAGCAGCAGACATGTGGATTTTAAATTCAAGCCGCATAAGCCGCATTCAGTTCGCAGCATAATAAAATACAACAGTTTACAGCAATCAAATTGTCCAACATCCAGAGGAAAAATATATATTACATCATAATATTCAAATGTCCGCGCGGCTTGGTTCACTCAAGTCGCTCAGGATCGCTTGTCGTCTTCCGGCCTGTCTCGCCCTATGTGAGCGACCTGTTCACCGGTCTGAACAATCGCAACGTACACCTGGCTAACCAGATTGTGAAGCGCGTGCAGAGACCGATGAACTCGCGCATTGTCGCGCTCTACTCTCGCAAATGGGATCATTGGGATCCCCTGACCCCCGAGCTCGCTTGGAACTGCGACCTGTCTAGGCGCCGCGGCCTCCGGCGGGTTTGAAGTCTCGCCAGAGGCCGGGCGGCCAGTACCCGGCAACTCTTCAGAAGTTGGTAGAGCAGGCCGCTGTTCTCCGCCGGTCTCCGCCGGCAGGTCTTGGTTCTCGCCGCCTTCAGCATGAGGGATCTCTTCTCTGTCTCCTTCCAGCCGCGCGGCCATCAGCAAATACCTCTCCGTCCTTTCCTGCTCCAAGGCGACCTGCATCTCAGCAATCTTTGCCTCCGCGGCTTCCATCGCGGTCTGCAGCCTGGCCGTTTCTTCTTCCATCGCGGTCTGGAGCCTAGCAGTCTCTTGTTCCATCGCGGTCTTCGACCTCGCGGTCTCCAGCTCAAGCGCTGTTTGCAACCTTGTGGTCTCTCGCTCCAGGGTGGTTTGCAGCTCTTGGATCCTTTTTTCCGCGGCCACCTGGGCAACCCGCTTCTCTTCGTCCTTAATCCGCAGGGTTTCGGTGGCCGCATTCAAAGCCGCTTGCAGCGTGCCGACCTCCTTCTGGAAGTCGGCCATCTCCTTCTGGCGAACACTTGGCGGAGGCTGCATAGATATAAATGTGGTCAAGTCGCCCGGTTTCATCGCGGTCTCCGGTACACCTGCAGAAGAAAGACCGCAGTCAGGTTCAGCCGGATTGTTGCGACATTCTAGCAAGAAAATCGGTAGGATAAGACCGCCGGTTTGATGTTTATCTCCTCCAGAGGCCGCGGTATGGATTTTAATCACTGGCCGCCTGAGCCGCTCAGGATCTATCCTCTTCAGCTTTTCTTTCCATAGCCGCTCGGTTTCCTTAGCTCGGCTTTTCAGTTGAGCCGTGGTCAGGAAAAAGCTGGCCGGCGGATTTAATATAATATTCGCCCCCTTCTTCCTTGACCGCGACTTGTAGAATTTAATAATTCGCCTAACGTCCCGGTGTTTACCTTGCAGCAATGGAAGTGCGGTCACCACCGGCTTATCGGCGATCAGCTTCTTCATCTCCTCCATCTTCTCGCGAAGCTTCAGTTTCTCGGCTCCTTCAGAAGCCGCGGAAGTCGGTTCGCCAGGCTTCTCCTCAATAACCTGGATGTCGGGGCGGTCAACCTCCTCAGAGGCCGCTGGTGTCGACAATAGTGCGTCTTGCTGCTGGAGATTCTCCATGCCCTTCAGGAGCTCGCTCAGCGAATCGCTAAACGCAGGTGTACCCTCCAGTTCGCTCGGCTTGTAATCCGGTGTGGGCGGGTTCTCGGGTACCTCCTTCTCGTGCGGCCTGTGTTGCAGACTGTCCGCGCCGGTCTTTTCGGAAATATTCCGGTTTCTGGCGTGCAACTTCCTCATCTTCCTCTTCATCCTTTCTTCAAGGGTTTCGCTCCTTTCTTTCCGCCGTTTCAGGGAGCCGAACACCTTTTCAGTCTGCTTGCGCTATTCAACCAAAGTCCGCTCGGGTTCCCGCGCCTTCTCTGGCTCGTTGTCATCCACAACGATTACATCGACCTTGTCCTGCAATTCAGATGATTTCCCAGATTCAACACTATTCTCCTCCGTCCCACAGATTTTTAGGAGTGGTTCTCCTGATGGAGAGAAAGTCAGGTCGAAGGATTTGGCAATTCCGGTTTGTGGTGGAGCAACCTTCGAAACCGCTATGGGATCTACTGCGTCCTGCGATGGTCCACCGACGATCTTTGTCGGCCTCTTTTCAGGTCCAGAAGCTGCTGATGTCTCCGGCTTCCCAATCTTCTTGGCAGTCTGACGGGCAGAATCATCCGAGTTCTGGCTCTGGCTCTGCTTCGTTTCTGGCGGTTTCTTGTTGCGGGCTAATATTGATGACATTACATCCATCTTCAGAGAAATCGTGCCGACTTGCAAAATTCTGACCGCAAGTGGCGAGTAACGACCCGTGGCTTGGCAGGAATCCTGAGGAATGTCAAGGGTCAGGGGATTTTATAGACGACGATGAAGCAGTCGCGGTCTCCGGCTTAGTTATACATTTTCGAAGTTTTTTGGAAACTTTAAAATGTGCGGGGATTATGATAAGCCCGGAATCCGTGACCTGTCCGCGCAGCTTTCCAGACCGGGCGGCCTGCGTATTCAAACCGCCAAGCCTCCCAAGCCGGGCGGTCTCCATTTCAGGCCGCTGCCAACACCGACCCTGCTCAGCGACAAGGCTCCAGGACCCAGCCGTCAGCTCGCCAGGAGGAATCCGCCAGGCCGCGCGGCTTCACTCTTTTCTTGTTTCTCTCTTTTTGCTTCCCCTTACCTCTGCCTGTTTCTCCTGTACCCCGGGCAGCCGGTAACTTTAGCCCTGCCCGTTTGGGCAGGCCCCCGAGCCTATAAATAGGGGGTGGGTGCACTCCCCAAGACACGCTGACTGGGATCCAGGAGCTCGCCTATTAAGAGCTGCGGTCTCAAGTCTAGTATTTTGCAGCTTGTAGTCCGGCCGGCTTCCTCTTTTCCCTTTCATGTAACTGTTTCTCATTTTAAGTAAAGGAAAGCCCGCCGCAAGAGTGGCATTTAAGTCGCGGCGGGCGAACTCTGCTGTTGCCGCTGCCAGCGGCCCCCTTTTCCGGTCCTTTAGCCGCGACCGCTAGTAACCGATTGGTCGACAGTCTTCTCCTTTCCTCCCCTATTCCCCGGTGTTCGAACCGTTAGCTGGTGGTGCCCGACTCCCTGTCCGTTTTCGTGCATCCACAGTGATCCCTTAGTGTGACAAGATCAGTGAGTGGAGTTGGTTCAGCAACAACATTTGGAGTTAATTCCTGTTGTGGAATAATGTTTGTTGTTTAAGGAAGTTCAACCTCTTCCATAAATTCTTCTTCACCGTCTTCTTCATCTTGTGGAGGAGGAGGTGGTATAACCTGTTGTGGAAGGTTCAACTCACCCAATTTCTCACACTAGTGAGGTACCTGCAAGGTGCTGTTGGTACAAATTGCTTTCTCCTTATAAGACATGTTAGCCTCACCAAAAGTCATATTTACTGATTCCTCAATTTTTAAAGAAGATTTATTAAGCACCCTATAAGCTTTGCTGACTTGGGAATATCCTAGAAAAATACTCTCTTCAGCCTTAACTTCAAACTTTCTAATATACTTCTTGTTATTATTATGAATATAATACATGCAACCAAATATTTTAAAATAGGTGATTTTAGTTTTCTTCCCTTTGAGCAATTCATAGGGAGTCTTATTTTTAAGTTTATGTATTAAACTCTTGTTCAGTATATAGTTTGTTGTCTTACAGCCTCTACTCAAAAGGATAGGGGCATGTAAGCATCTGCAAGTAATGTGCCTGCAGCTTCAATCAAGGTTTTATTCTTCCTTTTAACTAACCCATTTTGTTGAGGAGTTCTAGGAGCTGAGAGGCAGTGCCTGATATCTTCCTTCTCATAGAACTCATGCATAAGAAGAGACTCAAACTATGTACTATGATCACTTTTGATCAATGCAACATGAGTAGAGTACTCAATCTATATGGTCCTGAGAAAATCTGTAATAACTTTGAATGTATCTGACTTAGATCTCAGAAAGAACACCCAAGTGAATCTTGAGAAGCCATCTACAATAACTAGGGTATAAGATTTCCCTCCTAGGCTTTATACAGCAATGGGTCCAAAAAGATCCATATGTAGCATGTACAAAATCCTAGGTGAATCACTCTTATTAATGGACTTAAAGCTAGATTTATTTTGCTTGCCTAGTTGACAAGCCCTGTAGAGGGCTTTCTTCTTATAGGGACCAGAAGGCAACCCTCTGACAAGGTTGTCTTAAGATAGCCTAGCAATGTTTTTCATATTAACATGTCCTAGTCTTTTATGCCAAAGATAATTTTGATTACAAAAAACATTAAGTAAATAGATATCTGTTGTTGCAGAATGAAAATATACTATGTATATGTTACCTTGTCTATTAACAAATAAAACAGTTTGTTTTTCTTTATTAGAAATAATACATGTAACACCCCCTATCCGTCGCATAGCATATAGCAGTAGGTCCGGCCGGGGCCCGACGCCATATACCACAGACAGACCGGGTGGTTACGTATGGAAACCATCCAACCAATCTCAACGTCCTACACAGAGCATTCTAGCGGAAGCAGTTTATATAAGTTGCAAAACAAGAACCCAGCAACAAGCGTGAATGTCCACTAACATGATAATAGGAATGTTATTACAAAATACTCAAAAGTCGGCCTTAAGGCCTTACAAAATGTTTCACTTGTCTTTTACATGATTTACAAACCTCGGCTCGCAGGCCGGCCATACATGAATAAAACATAAAACATTTCCACTTGGGCCTTCGAGGGCCAGCTTCGCAAAAAGGGCTTTAGCCCGCTATTGACCGCTTGGTCCAGCTGCACCTGCAAGCAAACAAACCACCGCACGGTGGCAAACAAGGCAACGGTCAGCAATGCTGACCAAATTATAACGATCCCGCCCCCAACTCGGGGCGGCGATGCTCCTTTCCTGCATTTCATTAGCATAAGCGAGCAATTATAACCATAGCCATTTCATCACAGGCGTTGGCTCGCACGGCCACACGCCCCGTGCACTCAGGGCACATTCTCGGTGAACCGGTCGATGTCACGTCAATTAAAGCCATTAACATTCCGGATTCACCACCGCCACTTAGACGGACATTCCTATGAGCAATTCGTCTTCATGGTATTGGTCACGTCAATTTAAGCCATTGACCACCGAAGACCCCCATCTATGCCAACGGCGAGTGCCATGTAACTTTAGATCTCTTTAACCCGAACGACATAAAGCGGGTACGGCTCCATCTAACCCGTGCTCACATCGCAACGGCAATTTAAGCCATTTGCGCGGGTCAAACTTTCACCGAGTCCCATTCTACCGCAAGACACATAACCCCGTTATGTTCATGTTGGCACTCAGGCCACCAAGTTGGCAAGACCTCGTGTCCGCCCAGTTTTCCGGGTGCACCTTTGGGTTAGTCCCCAAGGCTCCCTGCTGCAATCTACCGCGTAGAAAACCCGAAAAACACCCAATAGCACGGAGTCTTCTCCGGCCTTATGCAATGCAACATCACCGATCCGAACTAACATGTCCGGGTAGGCTTCAACCAAAATGCCTATGTCCGTTCTCGCATACGGACTCTAAACAACGGGGACTTCACATATCTACCCGAAGGAACGCCTCCAACTCTCCGCAAACTCGCGAGAGCGGGCTTCCTATGCAAAGAAAGAGAGCGACTCATGCTCAAGATGAGGATCGTTACCCTTGCGGTTCTCTTTGGCGCCATCGAAAAGTAATCGGATGGAAATCACCGCCCTTGCGTTGCCTCCGTGGATCCGGAGTCGGCTTGCGATTCGGAGCTCCGAAGCTCCTCCAATGGCGGATCTAGCTCCTCTTCTTCTTGCCTTAGCTCTTCTTTCTCCAAGGGTTTGGAGAGAGAACAAGTGGAAAAAGTGAGGGTTTTCTAAGTCAAAACCCGGGTATATCCCTTCAGGAACAACCCCCAGCCGTTGGATCTTCAGTCAAAGAAATGAACGGCTTCGATTCGGGACTGAAATGCCCAATCTGGACCGAACACGGCCTGGCACACGCCCGTGTCCAGGGCCGTGTGCCTCATTCGCCGTCAAAATCGAATCACCTGGACCCTCACACGGTGTATCGAACACGCCCGTGTTCGAGCTGACACGCCCGTGTTCCACCTGACACGGCCGTGTAGCTGGCCGTGTACCCCATGATTTTCTCCCGTTTTCAACCCGAGCACTGCACGGGTTCTAGGACACGCCCGTGTCCTTGCCCGTGTCACCTTGACACGCCTGGGCTCCAGGCCGTGTACAAGGTCTCGGCACTTCGCGGCTAAGTGTCGACACGGGTCGACACGCCCTGCGACACGCCCGTGTCGCAGGCCGTGTGCCATGTCTCGACACACTGTCGACACCAAAGTGTCGACTTCGCGGGACGAGTGTCGACACGGGTTGACACGCCCTGCGACACGCCCGTGTCGCAGGCCGTGTGTCGTGTCTCGACACAACGTCGAAGCACTGTGTCGACTTCACGGCTAAGTGTCGACACGGGTCGACACGCCCTGCGACACGCCCGTGTCGCAGGCCGTGTGCCCAGTCTCGACACAATGTCGAGACCAAAGTGTCGACTTCACGCCTTAGTGTCGACACAGGCTTGACACGCCCTGGGACACGCCCGTGTCCCAGGCCGTGTGCCTGCAGCCAGAACTCAAATTGGCCCAAAAATATTCCCCTTTGCTCCTTTGAGTTTCGGGGCGTTACAACTCTACCCCTCTTAAAAGAATTTCGCCCACGAAATTACATAAAGAGAAAAACATGTACAAAACTAAAATTTGTACCTGAGCGGAACAACTCCGGATATTCATCAAGCATCGTCTGCTCTCGCTCCCAAGAGAGCTCCTCACGACCGCAATTGTCCCACCGGACTTTGACCATCCTGATCTCTTTATTGCGTAGCCGCTTGACCTCCGAGTCCTCAATCCGCACGGGCTTGACTTTTGTCGTTAGCTCACTATCCACCGGCACTTGATTGGCCGCGATCACTTGCGTAGGCTCTTGCACCGCCTTCCGAAGCACCGAAATATGGAATACATCATGTAAACCACTTAGCTCCACTGAAAGCTTCAGCCGATAGGCCCCTTCTCCTACTCGCTCCAGAACCTCGAACGGTCCAAGGTACCTCGGGCTTAGCTTTTTCAATCGCCGCACCCGCGAGACACCCTTGAACGGCTTGATCTTAAGTATACATAATCGCCCACAGCGAACTCCATGTTCCTGTGCTTGGCATTATAGTACTTTGCTTGCCGGTCCTGAGCGATGAGTAACCTCTCCCGAATGGTTCTCACCAAAGAAGTAGCATCATCCACTTCCGATCGCTTATACAACTTCGACTCGCCCGTTTCTAACCAAGACAACGACGTGCGACATCTTCTACCATATAGGGCCTCGAAAGGCGCCATCTGAATACTTGCTTGGTAGCTGTTGTTGTATGCGAACTCCACCAAATAAAGGTGGTCCTCCCATTGCTTTCCAAAGTCCAAGACACACATGCGAAGCATTTCTTCCATGGTTCTATTGACCCTATCGGTCTGCCCATCCGTTTGCGGATGGAAGGCTGTGCTAAACTTCAGCTTTGTTCCCAACATTTGCTGCACCAGCCTCCAATCATTGGACGTGAACCGCCCATCTCGGTCACTCACGATGCTACGGGGCACACCATGAAGCCGCACTATGTTATCCACATAAAGCTTTGCCAGCTTCTCCACCGGATCATCCTTCCTATGCGGAATAAAATGCGACACCTTTGTTAATCGATCGACCACCACCCAAATGGCGTCGTTCCCCTTCTGCGACCTTGGCAAACCATGCACAAAGTCCATAGAGATGTCGTCGAATTTCCACTCCGGAATAGGCAAGGACTTAAGAAATCCTCCCGGCTTTTGGCACTCCGCCTTTACCAAGGCGCAGGTTTGGCACTTCGCTACATATAGCGCCACATCCTTTTTCAAGCCCGGCCACCAAAACAGTTTCTTTACATCACGGTACATCTTCGTGCTCCCCGGGTGAATCGAGTACTTGGTATGGTGCGCCTCGTACAACAACTCCACCCGTAAACTGCCCACACTTGGGACGCACAAACGACCGTCTTTCCAAAGCAATCCGTCCTCCACGACGAATTGGGAATTTGACCCATCCAGAGCCTCTATCATGAACTGCTTCATATGAGCATCCATATCCAAAGCCTGCCGAATCCGATCAGCCAGGTCATATTGGACTTCAGTCCAATTCAGCACTGCTTCAGCACTAGATTGTCTATCCACACAAACAATCTCCAACGCCTCCAGCTCCTGCACCAACCGTTCATTATGCACTGATAGCCAATTCGCTTGAGCTGGGGCTCGGCGACTCAACGCGTCCGCAACCGCATTCCCTTTGCCAGGCACGTAGTGGATCTTGAAAGTATAGTCCCCCAGGAACTCCATCCACCTACGCTGCCGCATATTCAGATCTTTCTGATCAATCAAATACTTTAGGCTCTTGTGATCGGTGTAGATATCAATCTTCACACCGTACAAATAGTGTCTCCACAGCTTCAAGGCAAAAATCACGGCCGCTAACTCCAAGTCATGGACCGGATAATTCCTCTCGTGCACTTTTAGCTGTCTCGAGCCATAAGCTATCACGCTGCCGTGCTGCAATAGCACGCAACCCAAACCGCTGCCCGAAGCATCGCTATATATCTCATAGCCTTCGGTTCCAACCGGCGAACTCAGCACAGGCGCCGTGGTCAACCGACACTTTAACTCCTCAAAAGCTCGCGCGCACTCCGACGTCCAAACGAACTTATGATCTTTCCTCGTCAAAGTAGTGAGAGGTAACGCTATCCGCGAGAAGTTCTCTACGAAGCGCCTATAATAGCCGGCAAGCCCCAAAAAGCTCCGGACTTCTGCTACCGTAGCAAGCTCAGGCCACTCCCGTATCGCAACAATCTTCGCCGGATCCACAGCAATACCCTCTCCACTCACTATATGCCCGAGGAACGCCACTGAGGATAGCCAAAACTCGCACTTCGAGAACTTGGCATACAACTGGTTTCTCCTGAGTGTCTCCAACACCAAATGGAGATGCTTGAAGTGATCCTCCTCACTTTGCGAGTACACCAAAATATCGTCGATGAAGACGATCACGAAATGGTCTAGGTACTCCCTGAACGTCCTGTTCATCAAATCCATAAATACTGACGGCGCATTAGTCAGCCCAAACGGCATGACCGTAAACTCATAATGCCCGTATCTCGTACTAAACGCTGTCTTCGGGATATCACTCTCCCTTATCCGCATCTGATAGTACCCAGACTTGAGATCTAACTTCGAGTACACCGTCGACCCGACTAACTGATCAAAGAGATCATCAATCCGGGGGATCGGGTACTTGTTCTTCTCAGTCAGCTTGTTTAGCTCCCGATAATCAATACACAACCTCAAGCTTTCGTCCTTCTTCTTAACAAAGAGGACCGGTGCGCTCCAAGGCGAAGAACTCGGGCGCACATACCCTTGCTCCAGCAACTCTTGCAGTTGAACTTTCAGCTCCGCCATTTCCTTAGGCGCTAGCCGATACGGAGATCGTGACACAGGCTTTGCACCTGGCACTAGCTCGATAGTAAAATCTATCTCCCGTTGTTGCGGGGCTCCAGGAAGATCTGCGGGGAACACATCAGGGTATTCCGATACCACTGAAATACAATCCATCGCGGGCTTCGGCTTTGCAACCTCCACTAGTGTAAAGAACAGTTCTGCTCCGGCACGAACCCCCTTCACCACCTGAAGAGCAGACATCAACGTCTTGCTCGACCCCTTTAAGCCCGTAAAAGTCGTCTCACGACTTGCTCCCAGCTTTACATCCTTGCTACCGCAATCTATATGGGCCTGCTGCTCCGAGAGCCAGTCCATTCCAAATATGACGTCGAACTCCACCAACGGAAGTAAGGACGCCCGCAGGTCAAACTCCTGCTCTCCAATACGAATCTTAACATCGCAGATCCTATCCGCTCGCATCGAGCACCCATTTGGCAACAACACATCCAACTTATCCTTCGCCATCGAAGAAGGGACTCCGATGCGTAATATAAATTCTTCGGACAAGAAGGAGTGTGAAGCTCCCGTATCAAAGAGTGCTCGTGCCGGATTTTCACAAATCAACACAAATCCTAAACAAGTAGTGGTAAGGTAACATGTGCATAACAAGCATATAAAGGAATTGACTTGCTATAAATTAAACCGTACCTGTCACCACGTCAGCTTGTTTAATGGCCTCCTGTTGGCCAAGATTGTAAACTCTTGGTTGGGCCGGAGCATAGTGGGATGCGGTCGACTCCACCGCCTTTCCCTTCTCTTCATAAGTGGCTCCCGGCCTCCTCTCGGACTTAGGACGTCCGCTCCAACAATCACGGGCGAAATGCCCCGTCTTGCCACAAGTAAAGCACGCGCCCGGGGTCCGACTCGTAGTCGCCCCAGAAGCACCAGAAGGAGCTGGACCCGAAGTCCTATGCTTCTTGAAAGTCCTCCGATAGCCTGACTTTGAGGTAGTCGGCACTCTGAACTCAGATTTCTTATCAGCCAAGCCTTTCTTCGCTTGTACACTCTTCATGTCCTTCTCCAAGGACCGGGCAGTATTGACCAAGGTTAAGAAACCCTGCGTCATTGGCCCCGACAGTAACAATCTCAGCTCATCCCTCAAGCCTTCATAAAAACGATTAGTCTTGCGCTCCTCATCCATGATGGTGGAGCTAGCATAACGACTCAACCGCGTAAACTCGTGGAGATATTCATCCACGTTCCTCTCACCCTGCACCAACTTCAGGAATTCATTCTCCATTGAAATCCTCTGAGTCGAAGGGAGGTATCTTGCCAAGAACAATTCCGAGAACTCTTCCATCGGAACGTCTATCAGTTGTCTACCTCGCAGATGATGCAGCTCCAAACCTTCCCACCACATCCTTGCTTCACCGTCCAGCAGGAACGTAGCAATGGTGGTCATCTGCCACTCCTCCGTCTCCGTCGCTGTCATGACTCTCTTCACCCTAGAGAGCCAGTCTTCAGCTTGAGATGGGGTTCCCAACCCCGAGAATAACGGAGGGTTAAAGCTCATTACATGCTTCAACTGCCTCTCAGTCGCCCTCCTTGGCACTATTGGTTCTACAACCACTTGCTCCATCCTCCTCGGCTCAGCCTCTTGAAGAGGTACTTGCTCCATCACAGGAGCGGGCTGCTGCGCTTGCCTCCCAGGCTGCGCATTGATCACGGCCAATACCGCTTCAGCCACCAATCTTATATTTTCAGCCGACAAAGGTGTTGCGGGAGCAACTTCCGGTGCACTACTTGCCTCAGAAACTCGGCGTTCTGACGGCCCAATACCACTTCGGGTCACCTATAGTGGTACAAAACACCGTTAAGCGACCAAATAAATTGCAAACAACAATTATAGGAACACGCAGGTTCCTCAAACACGAGTATTTTCATTCCTAAGTGGACATTCATGGGTTCGTGTTACTGTTATAACGATGACGCACACAATGTGCTCACCACCCCGTAAAAAGAATTCGCCCACGAATTCACGGTAAGCCCGACCAAAACCAGTAGTCTGATACCAAATTGTAACACCCCCTATCCGTCGTATAGCATATAGCAGTAGGTCCGGCCGGGGCCCGACGCCATATACCACAGACAGACCGGGTGGTTACGTATGGAAACCATCCAACCAATCTCAACGTCCTACACAGAGCATTCTAGTGGAAGCAGTTTATATAAGTTGCAAAACAAGAACCCAGCAACAAGCGTGAATGTCCACTAACATGATAATAGGAATGTTATTACAAAATACTCAAAAGTCGGCCTTAAGGCCTTACAAAATGTTTCACTTGTCTTTTACATGATTTACAAACCTTGGCTCGCAGGCCGGCCATACATGAATAAAACATAAAACATTTCCACTTGGGCCTTCGAGGGCCAGCTTCGCAAAAAGGGCTTTAGCCCGCTATTGACCGCTTGGTCCAGCTGCACCTGCAAGCAAACAAACCACCGCACGGTGGCAAACAAGGCAACGGTCAGCAATGCTGACCAAATTATAACGATCCCGCCCCCAACTCGGGGCGGCGATGCTCCTTTCCTGCATTTCATTAGCATAAGCGAGCAATTATAACCATAGCCATTTCATCACAGGCGTTGGCTCGCACGGCCACACGCCCCGTGCACTCAGGGCACATTCTCGGTGAACCGGTCGATGTCACGTCAATTAAAGCCATTAACATTCCGGATTCACCACCGCCACTTAGACGGCCATTCCTATGAGCAATTCGTCTTCATGGTATTGGTCACGTCAATTTAAGCCATTGACCACCGAAGACCCCCATCTATGCCAACGGCGAGTGCCATGTAACTTTAGGTCTCTCTAACCCGAACGACATAAAGCGGGTACGGCTCCATCTAACCCGTGCTCACATCGCAACGGCAATTTAAGCCATTTGCGCGGGTCAAACTTTCACCGAGTCCCATTCTACCGCAAGACACATAACCCTGTTATGTTCATGTTGGCACTCAGGCCACCAAGTTGGCAAGACCTCGTGTCCGCCCAGTTTTCCGGGTGCACCTTTGGGTTAGTCCCCAAGGCTCCCTGCTGCAATCTACCGCGTAGAAAACCCGAAAAACACCCAATAGCACGGAGTCTTCTCCGGCCTTATGCAATGCAACATCACCGATCCGAACTAACATGTCCGGGTAGGCTTCAACCAAAATGCCTATGTCCGTTCTCGCATACGGACTCTAAACAACGGGGACTTCACATATCTACCCGAAGGAACGCCTCCAACTCTCCGCAAACTCGCGAGAGCGGGCTTCCTATGCAAAGAAAGAGAGCGACTCATGCTCAAGATGAGGATCGTTACCCTTGCGGTTCTCTTTGGCGCCATCGAAAAGTAATCGGATGGAAATCACCGCCCTTGCGTTGCCTCCGTGGATCCGGAGTCGGCTTGCGATTCGGAGCTCCGAAGCTCCTCCAATGGCGGATCTAGCTCCTCTTCTTCTTGCCTTAGCTCTTCTTTCTCCAAGGGTTTGGAGAGAGAACAAGTGAAAAAGTGAGGGTTTTCTAAGTCAAAACCCGGGTATATCCCTTCAGGAACAACCCCCAGCCGTTGGATCTTCAGTCAAAGAAATGAACGGCTTCGATTCGGGACTGAAATGCCCAATCTGGACCGAACACGGCCTGGCACACGCCCGTGTCCAGGGCCGTGTGCCTCATTCGCCGTCAAAATCGAATCACCTGGACCCTCACACGGGTATCGAACACGCCCGTGTTCGAGCTGACACGCCCGTGTTCCACCTGACACGGCCGTGTAGCTGGCCGTGTACCCCATGATTTTCTCCCGTTTTCAACCCGAGCACTGCACGGGTTCTAGGACACGCCCGTGTCCTTGCCCGTGTCACCTTGACACGCCTGGGCTCCAGGCCGTGTACAAGGTCTCGGCACTTCGCGGCTAAGTGTCGACACGGGTCGACACGCCCTGCGACACGCCCGTGTCGCAGGCCGTGTGCCATGTCTCGACACACTGTCGACACCAAAGTGTCGACTTCGCGGGACGAGTGTCGACACGGGTTGACACGCCCTGCGACACGCCCGTGTCGCAGGCCGTGTGCCGTGTCTCGACACAACGTCGAAGCACTGTATCGACTTCACGGCTAAGTGTCGACACGGGTCGACACGCCCTGCGACACGCCCGTGTCGCAGGCCGTGTGCCCAGTCTCGACACAATGTCGAGACCAAAGTGTCGACTTCACGCCTTAGTGTCGACACAGGCTTGACACGCCCTGGGACACGCCCGTGTCCCAGGCCGTGTGCCTGCAGCCAGAACTCAAATTGGCCCAAAAATATTCCCCTTTGCTCCTTTGAGTTTCGGGGCGTTACAATACATGTCTTTGAGTTAAAATGTACCTGATAACCTTCATCACATAGTTTACTTATGGAGATGAGGTTATGCTTGAGTCCAATTACATATGTCACCTTTTTGAAAGTGACTATTCCAATCTTTACTTCTCCATAGCCCTTAGACTAGCCATAATTTGAATCACCAAAGATCATCTTTGGTCCCAGCTTGGACTTGTAGTTAATTAAGTTTTCCTTGCTGTAAGTAATATGCTTGGAGCATCCACTATCCAGGTACCATTTTTGATTAACAACTGGACATCTCTTTTCCTGCAATGAAAATAATTAGGTGTTCTTGACCCAGGTTACCTTAGGTCCTTTATATTGTTGACAAGAAAAGTTTGATATTACTGAAAATTCAGGTTGAGATTTATAACCTAATGTGTGATATCTTCTAGGAGGAATTATCCAATCAGCAAGTTGATTAAAAGGTTTCCTAGTTTGAGTAGTGTTGCTGTTATAATTATGACTTTTATTAAGTCTGTCTGGGTTCGACGAAAAGTTGTAAGTTCGTCGACTAGAGTTCAACGAAGTGGGATGAGATCGTCGATCTCTGCTCAGAGAATGAACATATTCATTTTCTGTGCCCCAAGTTCGTCGATCTCTGCTCAACGAACAATACACAGTTCGTCGATCGCAGTAAGACGAATTAGTGTATCTACTATTGGCGTTCATAGATCGTCGATCGGAGTTCGACGAACAAGCCACATTTCGTCGACCTGAGTTCGATGAAATCAATTGAACTTTGTTTTTACTTAAGATTTTCTGGTTTCTATAATTTTTATTTTTAGTGTTAGGTAATTATTCTGTGGTTTTTTTGTTGTTTATTACCTCTTTACTTTTGGCTGAAATAAATCTAATGAGAGTTGATAATATATTCTTCTTAAGTATGGGGGGTAAGCTTGATGATGCACCCAAACCCAGTTTGTCATTAAGTCTGGCATTGACTGTGCTTGTAATGTCCATCAGCTTAAGGCTTCTCCCATTGAGAGATTCCTTAAGTTGCTTAGCCTCACATAGCTGTGCTTTTAAAGAAATAATTTGTTCATTGGCTAGTGTTAGTTCATCTTTTAACTTAGTGTTTTCAGACATCAGATTTTCTTGATTGGATAGTCTTTCCCTATGTGTTTTAATTTCCTTTTCAGAGTTGATTAGGTCAATGCACATAGTTTTAAATTCAATTATGAAACTATCATAATTATAATAAAAGATGAAAGTACTTGATCAGCTTCTGATTCTGAGGCTCCTTCATTATCAGATTCTTCATCATCATCTGATGGTCTGCTAGAGGCATTGATGACCATGAGGCAGACTTTTTTGGCCCTTGCCTCTTCTTCCTCTTCATTGGAACTGGAAGATGTGGATTCATCTTCAGTGTCACTCCAGGATTCAGCAACAAAATCCTTCTCCTTATTTTTGTATTTGCTGGAGGAAGGCCTTGAGCTTTGCTGTCTTCTGGAGTCCTTCTCTCTTCTTCTTTCTTTCTTTTGATTCTATGGACACTCTGAGATAAAGTGTCCAGGTTTCCTGCACCCAAAACATACTACTTCTTTAGTAGGTGTTTTATCATACCTTGACTTATCATCCTACCTGTAAGATTTTCTTCTGAAGTCCTTTCTTGCCATTTTGTAAAATCTCTTGGCAAGGAGACTCATCAATTCTTCATTTACTGTTGAAGCTTCAGTCTCTTCAGTAGCCTTGAATGCCAAGTTGTGCTCCTTTCTTGCTGGTGGAGGAGTCCTTTGTTCAGCTTCTTCTCTGGACTTTATTAGCTGCTCATAAGATTTGAGCTTTCCCAATAGAGATTCTGTGGAAATCTCATTTAAGCTCCTGGCCTCCTTGATTGGCCAGATCCTTGAATCCCATGAGCTTGGGAAGCACATGAGGATTTTATCATTTACTTCAGTAAGGGTGATGTCCTTATCCAAAGTCTTCAGCTCATTAATGATTGAGCTCAGTCTGTTGTACATGTCTGCAATAGATTCTAACTAATCCTTCTTAAAATTCTCATACTGGGATATGAGATTGGATCTTCTGTCTTTCCTCTCATCAGCAGATCCAGCCACCATTTGGTTGAGAGAGTCCCAAATAGCTTTGACTGATGTGCATTCAGCCACCTTCTGGAAAATATCATCAGACATTGTCTAAGCCAGAATGTTCATGGCCATTGCATTAGCAATCTTGGCCTTCTTTTGTGCATCTGTCCACTCAGGTGCTGGAACAACAAGTGTGCTTGAGGTTGCTGTAGATGTAGAGATAGTTGATTGAGGAGGACCTGTCAAAATAGAGTTGTAGATGTCCTCATCAATGGAATTCATATATAGTTTAATTCTTGCCTTCCAGATGGAAAACTTATTTAAGTTGCACACAAGAGGTCTGTTGTTTGCATAGTCCTTATTCTGTTCCATGCTGTGAATATCTTTTGGAAATAAAAAGTTTAGATCTAACACAAGATCTTTTGTTTCAAGGGTTAACTTGAACAACCAATGGAACACTGCTCGGATACCAATTGAAAGTGAGGGTTAGATCTGATATACTCTAGAGGGGGGGGGGGGGGGGGCGGTGAAAAGAGTATCTTTAAAACTTCAAAGCTTTTTGTTGTTAATTAAAAACTTAAGAGTATAGCAGTTATTTGATACCAATATTTACTGTAAGTAAAAGTGCAAACTAAGATAACCTAATCTATCATAGGCACAGTAATAATAAATTAATTATCACAGGCACAACAAACCTAACTAGCACAGGCATAATAAGAACAAAAGAAAGAGGGAAACCAAAAACACAAGAATTTTTATAGTGGTTCCCCAACCTGGGTACATCCACTCTTCTACCACCCTGGTAGGAATCCACTAACAGGTTTTGATCAGGTGACTGCCACCAATGAGTTTTTGATTAGGTGCTCAAAAACCAACCCAAGTCTTTTGATCAGGTGACTTGCAAGCAAGGAATAACTTTTGAAGGGAGTTAAAGAACCCTTTGTACAGTGAGGGGGTGAGAGAGTGATGGTGTCTTCTCTTTCTCAAATACAACTGAGAAGACTAGTGGATCGTTGATGTTAACAAATCTCCGCCTGAGTTATTGAGTTATTTAGGAAGATTGAGCTTTGCTTTAGGGTGAGTAGCTCTTCAATCTTTAGCTTTGACCAAAAGAGCTCCAGGAACTTCTTGACTGATAAAGTTTTGTTGTCCTTGAAGAATCCTGGAGTGAAGAATGAAGAAGACTCTTGATTTTATTGTGTGTTCTTCTTCTTCTTCAGTATCTTATATTATTTCTCTGGTCTGTGCTTCTTGTTTCTTGCCTTTATTACTGCATTATTGCTTTTTGTATTGCCTATCTTGCTGTGCTGTCTATCTGTGTCTGTCTTGAGGTAGAAGAAGGAAGAAAATCGCTTTTTATATCTTTAAGGGAATTTTCCTTTTGAATTTTGAATTCCCCTCCTATATTGATTGCTGACGGCCTTGAGAATGTCTGCATTAATTGATTTCCCCAACTGTTCCACTAAAAAGCGACAATTAATAATCTTGATGAATTTCATAGTCAATGTTGCTTCTAACTGTAATATTCAAAGAATATTAAGCATTGATTACTCAGGAATTACTGCAATAAAATAAGGACAGAAAGAGGGAAAAATCCAAGCCTAGATTTGCACAAAAATCGTCGAGCAAAGAACAGAATACGTCGACCTGGTTCCATAGTTCGTCGAGCTGAGAAGTCATGTTCGTCGACCAGATAATTATTGTTCGTCGACCTGAGATCCAAGATCATCGATCCAAGAACAGGTGACTGCTTTCATAAGAAACTTGCCAGTTCTGTGCATTAAGATCGTCGAGCTGATAATCTGACTACGTCGACTAGAGTTCAGAGAAATGTTTGCTGGACTTTGAATGTTGAAGTAGAGTATCCAGTAATCATCGACCTGAGAACTAAGTTTGTCGACCTGAGAACTGCTAACTGCTACTTGATAAAACTTGTCAATACTGTGGTCTAAGTTCATCGAGGTGAGAACTAAGTTCATCGAGCTGAGAATCAAGTTCATCGAGCTCAGCTCAGAGAATTTTCTCTGAGTTCGTCGAGCTGAGCATGACTTTCGTCGAGCTGAGTTCGACGAACGACGAACTCATTTCCTGAGTCTTTGAAATTTCTCTAAGTCATGAGTCTTCTGCATTCTGCTGATGGCTGGTCCAAGCAATGTTGACACTAAGGACATGGCCTAGACTCAAGGACACAAACATGACCATGGCTATACATATTGGGTCAAAAATACTAATTTAGTGAACCTAGCCCAAATCTAACTAGGGATCCAACAGACTATGCTTCTAAAACTACTCGGTCATTTTTCTCCTCATCGCCACGGGGTCCATCGGGTCTCACAGGAAATCTTCATTTTTTTTGGGGAGGGATGAAGTTAGAATTCTTCCACATCTAGATCATGATCAGTGGATTAGATGTCTCGAAAGCCTGCGATAGAGAGTGTTAGCAAATGGAAAGTCAAATTTTCAAGGAAGAACGAATGCTCAAGATGACATGGCAAAGATGTATCTCCCTTGCCAGGGAATTAGCAGAAGGGACCCAACCACCCATGGAAGGGTTCATTAAAGGTGAGCATAAGGTATCTTACCGATTCGAGACGGGCTAGTGCATTGTTGGTGATGTGGAAGGTGACGAGAATTGATCCATCGACATCCTTTTTTACCGGGAGGTCGGAACTCGGGGTGAAGGCAAGTGCGTTCGGATGAGCCGGCGACCTCGGTAGTGTAACATGCTGGCCAGTGGTCCCAAAAGTGGTGACTGTGTGAAGCAGAAACAAATTAAAAGCCTAATAACCTAGGAGGACATGGAGAGAGAAAGGGAGAGAAGTGGCTTACTAGGCGAAGGCTGAGGATCCTTCGAGATCAACGCAATATTGGTCACCATAGCTGGAGCGCTGGCCCTCACTTCAGTCGAGTGTGGTCGGTAATGCGACGGGTTCTCACCAGTGATTTCCTTCTCGAGGAGGGTTACCTGCGAGAAACCCAAACACCTTCAATCCCTTTTCAGCATGTGGGGATGCAATCGACTCACGTACCTATGGGGAGAGCTCGGTGGTAAACGACAGACCCAAAAGGTGGATCTACCCTCCCCCGAGTTGCGCTTGACCATCTTGGAATTTTAAGGCTTAAAAGTCGATCCTGGAGTCCGTCAGGCATGCAAAGGAGCGAACTCTATGGTGAAAGAGCTGTTATTATCCCTCGCAGTGTCTAGTCGGGCTTGGACTTCTTTCAAAAGCGGCATTTTATGGCTATAGTAAATCATCTTGATAGAGGAAAGGGAAAGGCTTAGGTAGCCCCTCAACCCACAATTGGATGTATTTATAATGTAGGGAGGGATCCGCTAAAGATTCTATCCAGGTCAACAAGCACTCTCCGAACACTGGGGTTTGCACTTTTCTTTCCGAGCTTAAGGAAATCTCGCAAAGATCGGGGATTGTATACAACCCCATATTCGGCGAGTGAATGGACCAGAATGACTCCACAACTTCAAGGAGGAGAATGGTAGGCTAGCCTGCGCTTGCCTAAAGCGGTGAATGCCCGGTCATTGGTGCAAGTCGGGAAGTAAACTGTATCTCAAGGAATAGCTCTTTGCTTGAGTCCGTCGTGCGAGATAAACCCGCCCTAGGCATGCGAGAGTTCAGGCACTCCCCAGTCCAAAGAGGCGAGCGAGTGCGTTTTCATCGGGTACTCGATACTCCAAAGATGATGGCAGGGGTTTATTTTATGAGGCACTTGCCAATCCAGGCGAGTGCTCATTTGCAAAGGCACTCGCCTTAGAGAGCAAGGAGAGCCGAAGTCTAGGTATCAATTCCGTCAGGGGACGCGCCATCTAGGGACAGTTGTCGTGCAATATTGAACTTATTTTATTTGTTTGCTGATAGCCATTCTAAATAACGAAGTTTAGTTGTTGGCATGCCAATTTGGGGTGCACTTAACGAAACCAAAAAGGCAGAATTGTGATATTAGCACGCCCCGCTAGAAAAACTATAAATTAACCTTGAGGGGAACCTTGAGGGGATCTAGTTTTCTTTTGGCTTCTTCTTCCTCGGGTTTCTTTTGGTAAGCTTTGAAGGCTCTCCATGGTGCCCTAACTTCAGCTCTCGGTTTGGGAGGGGAAGTGCTTAAAGATCTTTCCGGTGTACGGTGGGTCCTTCTTGTTTCGGCCAGGGTCTGTGTCTGGTTCTAAGTCTTCAGCTTAGCGTAATTTCTCAGGATGAGTTGGTGTGGGTTGCCCCCTATTTTGGGTCCAAAATCATCATTGTGCCTAATTCTACTTCCAACAGTTTTGGTTCAATGCACAACTCTACTGATTATCCGTGAAATAGGGTGTGGGGCCCTGGCCCAACCTTATGTTATATTCTTTGTGATAGATGGGAGTGTTACACCATGCTCACGACTAGCTCACAATGCCTTAACGCTCATTGCATGCTCGTAATGCCTCAGTGCACACGACGCGCTCGTAACGTCTCTGTGGGTATGACAAGCTAGCAACTCCTGTGCTCTCAAACCTCCTTCATGCTCAGAATGCGCTCAAAATGCCTTGATGCTCACTGCACATGCAATAGTTAACCTTCTTAATTTCTCAGACTCAAGACACGCTCATAATGCCTCCACAATCATGATGTGCTCGAAATGCCTTCGCACTCACAATGTGCTCAAACTACCTCCGCGCTCAGAAATCCTTCATTGTCACTATGCACTCGACAATTAACCTTCTTAACTTCCGAGACTGCAATAATGGATTTGAAATAATTTTTAGTTTGCTTGCTTAATTGACAAGCCCTGCAGAGTCTTTTTTTGTAAGAACTAGAAGGCAGTCCTCTAACAAGTTTGTCCCTAGATAATTTAACAATATTCCAAAGGTTTACATGACCTAGTCCCTTATGCCATAAATCATTAGAGTTACTGATTTGGTTAAATAAATAAATTTCTGAATTAGCATAATTGAAATTAACTACATATATGTTTCCTTGTATAATTCTAGTTAAAACAGTTTTGCTTTTATCAGAAGTAATAATATAAGAAGACTGATTGAATGATACCTGATAACCTTCATCACATAATTGGCTTATGGATATTAGGTTATGCTTGAGACCACTTACATAGGCTACCTTTCTAACGGTAATTAGTCCAACTTTGAAATTTTTATATCCTTCTGTTTGTCCACAGTTGGAGTCTCCAAATATCACTTTTGGTCAAAGATTTTCCTTGAAATCAGTTAGGTTATCTTTACTTCCTATTATGTATTTTGAACAACCACTATTTAGATACCATTGTTCCTATGTGGTAGAATAGTTCTTCACCTGCATAAAAATAGGTAAGGTGTTCTTGAATCAGGTAACCTTGGGTCCTTAATTTCTTTCATATTTATAGCTAGAGATTTAAGAAAATTCAGGTTGGTACTTATAACCCAGTGGATGAAATCTCCTAGGAGGAATAATCAACTGAGTAAAAGGATTAATAAAGGTTTTATTTTGATTAATGTTTTGAAAAGAATTAAAGTTTCTGTTATAAGAAACTGAGTTCGATGAATTATAATAAGTTTGTCGATCTGCGTTCGACGAATAGGGATGAGTTCGTCGAACTCCGTTCATAGAATGAAAGTATTCATTCTCTACGCCCCACGTTTGTCGATAGCGGTTCGACGAACCATATTGAGTTCGTCGAGCACAGTTAGACGAATAATTATACTGAAAGTCTACGTTCATAGTTCGTCGATCTGAGTTCGACGAACCATATTCATTTCTCCGAGCTTGGTTCGACGAAATATATTGAACATAATTTTTATTAAATTTTTCTTTTTCTTTTATTTAGTCATATGTAAAACTTCTGTTTCTTTATTAGTATCTTCTACGTTTTCTTTTCCTTTTTCATAAACAAATTTTATAGGAGTAGATAAAGTATTTTTCTGTAATAGAAGAGGCTGACTAGATGAAGCTCCCAAGCCCAGTTTGTCATTTAATTTGGCATTCATTGTGCTTGTGATATTCATCAATTTGAAATTTCTCCCATTACGGGATTCTTCAAATTCCCCAGTCTCAGATAATTTAGTTTTCAAAGATAGTATTTGATCATTAGCTGTTTTTAAATCTTCTTTAAGTTGATGTTTTCAGAAAATAAGTTATCAAATTCAATTAGCTTTTCTCTGATGAGTTTGATTTCTTTCTCAGATTTAATTAAATCATTGCATAATAATTTGAATTCAGTTTTAATTTGATCTAAAGTAAAATCAAAAGAAGTGATTACCTGATCTTCTTCTGATACTGATTCATCTTCCGAGTTGTCAGCTTCTGAATTAATAGCTTCAGAGTTGCTGCAAGATGCATTGATTGTCAACAAGCAGATCTCTTTGGCCTTGGCCTCTTCTTCATCCTCACTGGAGCTGGATGAAGATTCTAACTCAGATTCACTCTAAGTCCAAGATTAAGGCAAATCTTAATACAAACAAGTTATATGACCAATGCATATGGAAGAAGGTATAAAAAACAATAAAGCTATAGTTTAACTCATACATTTAACCATGTTGCTCTGCTTAATGGCCTCCTGCTAGCCAAGATTGTAAACTCTAGGTTAGGCTGGAGCATAATGAGATGCAGTTGACTCCACTACTTTCCCTTTCTCAGTATATGATGCTCCCGAATTCTTCTCCATCTTTGGATGACAACTCCACAATCTCGAGCATATGGTCCCACATTGCCACACAAGTAGCAAGTAATGGAGCCTCACTCAGTAGTTGATTATTAATAGGGTAGTAGACTAAATCACCTAGAGGGGGTGAATAGGATGATTTTAACATTCTTATTTTTACTGGATTATTTTAGGCTTAATGATGCTAAAGATCACGGCAGTGAACCGGTCGCACAAGTAATATAAAATGGGCGAGTTTTCCCAAGTATCGATCTCTCAAGGAACACAATAAGGTGGCGTTAATTTCGAGGAGGACTTGATATTAAAGTCTTTAAGGTCGGCGGTAACGATGGGGGTTTTGATTGTTGCGATAAAAAGAAAGTAAAAATCTAACAACTACTCCTATGCAACACCGCTATGCGATGCTTCGCCAGGAAGGATGGAAGACTAGTCGCGCCGCTATGCACCGAATCACTAGGCGGATGGGCGAGTAGGCTTACAGATGAGGTGGTGAAAATGGTGGAATGAGGGTCGTGAGCACCTCTTCGCTATGCACGCCACCAGCAATTGCTAGTGCGGCAAGGGCGGATGGATGGCGGATGGACAAATAGGCGCACCTCAAGTAAATAATGAAAACATACATTCACATAGACATGATTACACATAAACGTATATTACACTAAGCATAACTTCATCAAATACAAAGAGTTCAACTAAACCATCAACAACACGAGAAGAAAAGTGTGCGAAATCGACCGAATCTGAAGTCTTGCTGAGGATTTACGGTTGGAATTGTCGGGTTGTCAATCCACGTCCAAGCTCGGTGCTCAACTGCGTCAGGGGTAGAGAAGGGCTGTCACCACCTTCCAATGGCCTGTCTTCTTTATGTCACGATCCGGTGGAGGATGGCATAACTTCTCCTAGCTTGATGGAGAAAGCTAGGTCAAGCTCTTCTTGAAGCTCAAAGATGAAGGAGGAGGCCGAGAGGAAGCTCCGGCTTGGATTTGGTGGTGAAAGCTTGCCCGAAGCACTTCCCTACGATGGAAGATGAAGGGGAACGTCGGAACCCTTCCTCGGAGTTGAAAATGACGGAGAAATGTCGAGCGATCCGAATTATTATGAATTAGGGCGAGACCTGCGATATTTATACAAAGCAAAATTGAACAATGCGCACGATCACGGGCGTACGACCAGTGGTCGTGCGCACTATGTCCAGTGATCGTGCGCACTAACATGGCAGATTAGGAAGAAGAACTGGGATAATGCGCACGAGCAGTGGCTCACGATCACCGGTCGTGCACACTAATTTCAATGGTCGTGTGATTACCTCAGACAGGACTCTAGGAAAAGAGGAATCAATGCACACGATCAGTGGTGCACGATCGCTGGTCGTGCGCTCTATGTCCAGTGGTCGTGCGATTACCCCAGGCAGATTTTGGAAATTAGTGTACATTGCACACGATCATCGGCGCACGTCCAGTGGTCGTGCGCACTATATCCGATGATCGTGGGCAGTATTCCTGCTTCAAAACGTCCCCGGAACACGCACACGACCCCTAAACCCAACACTAATATGTGCAGACATTTCAGACGATCACAAAAAGGGAGTACAAACATTAAAAGTACAAAAATACACAACCACGGGCCTAAGTGTGCACTTCCTATGAAAATAAAGATAAGATGAAATATATACAATAATGAACTAAAAGTGAAGTGCAAACGCGTGAAAACTAGCCCAGATGAGTCTGAAAAACCCTATATAAATCAGACTCATCACACCCCCAGACTTAACTGTTTGCGCATCCCGAGCAAACAAAATCTAAGCAGATAGGGAAATGATTTAGCTAACAAGGAAATTGCGATACGGAGTACCATGCGAAGTCGCATTCTCGCACGCGTAAAGATATAATAGAATAAATTTCTAAGTATACAAAATAGTTTACAGTTTTCACAATGCGTATCAACATTTTATTATAACTAAAAAATGGAATCACGGTGAATCATCCGGTCACGCGTAAGGATAAAGTAAACTAATCGCTAGGCGAGCATTGCCAAAGATCGGGGCTCGGGATAACCTCCAAAGGAATCCACCAATGTCGGTGACCATATGCTTGACCTTTCACATTCTCTCTGCGACACTGGTTGGGTTCACACACGAATCAGTAGTACTTTAGGTGAAGAGATGGGTCTTGGGTTTCGGTAAGGTAAACAAAGATAAACTGGAAGGCTATACACCTAACCCAAATGAGCTATCAAAGAAAGAATCCATCAGCTAACCAAAATATATGCGGGTACACACACCCCCAGACTTAAGTTTTAACATATGGGTGGGTGCACCGCCTACTCCAAAAATACTGACATCTCAAATAGGATTTTAAATTTTACTTTTACTTTTCACTTTTTCACAATTAACATCATTTTTTTTAACTTTTCTTTTTCTTTTTCAAATTACTTTTCTTTTAACAATTTCAGCAAATATAAGCTTTGAAGCACATCCACATATTCACATGTAAATGCACCACATCAACACCCCAACATGAAAAATGTAAAACTCTAAAGCTTGACGTGGGAGTGCGACTAGGATCTGCTTTGAGGCTTTGGTGAAATAAAGATGGAGCTGAATCAAAAGAATGGGTAGACACAATGGGACTAGCGAAGACAAGACGTTAGGAACGGTACAAAGCTCAACCGGGCCAAAATGATGGCCTACATCACGCTCATGCGAGTGAACTAACCTATACTCATGCTTCAAGAATAGCTTGGGGCATGTTCGTAACCAACGAGAAAGACTATTCATCCTCCCGACTCGAGCAATACGAAACTAATGACCGTCTACACACATCCCTAAGCCACCGTCGGATTCACACCGGATTCATCAATGTTTGAGTAAAATAAAAAGTCTTTACACAAATAGAAAAATATAAAATTATAAGCATACAGAAAAATTAAATCTACTCTAATTTCTACACGAGATGAGAGCACTTGACTAGGAGCACAGCAAGGTCAACATTTTACTACGTCTCACAATCCTATGTCAGCACCATAATTTTCCCAAATCATACAAAAGAAACGAGTTTAACTCGCAGCACGCAAAAAGCTAAGAACGCGCTCATGTGGGTGTAGTGGTGCGTGATGTAATGAACTAATCATAATAAATCTTTAAAAGCTTCTAGTATGCACAAGAAATGTGCGCGTGCAATAGGTAACAAATAATGGCTATCCCCCAGACTTTAACTAAACTACACAGCATATGATGGAGAAATTAAAATCATAAAGAGTTAAGGGAAGAGGTTACCCAATGATCAGCCAATGAGCATACCAGAATATGCATGGAAACCTGAAGCAGGCCCGCCATACGAAGAATCACAACCCCACCAATGCGATTTGCCATGAATACCTGCAGGGGTGAGCTCCGCAAAAATAAAAGAAAAATATACAAAATACAAAGAAATACTAAAATTAAGCTAGACATGAAAAATAAAAATACAGGAAATGAAAGATAAGTACCGGGGTTATTGTCATCCCAGCACGACTTATTCAACTCTATACAGTTCTAGCTAATGGGTCTATGAAAAGAAAAATGCACAGACAACTGTCCCATTATCCGTTGCGGTAATGGGTATAGATATGACGATAGAACAGTTACCCCTCTGCCTAAATAATCATACCTGCTCCTCGCAGGCAGAGGAAATAGGAAGTAGGATGAGGAGGAGGCCTGGTCCTCACTCATCTCACCACAAAACAAATCCTTGCCTAGCAAGGTTTCGTCCACCACAAGTTCGCTGGGGGCGAAGGTGACGGCAGGGGCTTCCACTATGAAGGTGGTAGGAACCTCCTCATACGAGTATGCACTCGTCTACAGCCTGAGCTCAAGGCTCAACGTCAACCCAACTTACCCGTGGAGATTCAACCTGCACATGCTCATATAAGGAAGGGGGTCAAGAAATAAAAGAGACAAAGAACATAAATAAATAATCGGGGGAGTGATCCCGATTTCACTCCCCAAAGGCTGAGGTAGAGTAATATCGTTAGCAATGTCGACAATGCTACAAGGCTCGACCGGATCCATAGAGGCCTCCACCAAGACATGGACTTCCTCTGGTATCGAGGGAGAAACCTCGACACCAGGAAGCTTGTCCTCCTCCATGGGAGTGGAAACAATCCATGTATCACAAGCCTCAACTTGTGTTGCATCGTCGAAAATGTCATCAGAGATGACTGAAGTAGAATGCACAAAAGGTGGAAGAACTTTGCTTGGATAAAAGTCAAGCGCAGGTTCCTCAAAAAGAATCGGCTCCATGCTTGGAGATGTATGCACCGGAGAGATGGGCTCAGCCACGTCAAAGCCTAGATCAGCCACACATCTGGGGGTAGTGTCCACATCATTCCCTTCAACAAATGAAGGTGACAGGGACACATAATCAGATGATGAAGGTGTGCCACCGAGGGTAGGAGTCGGGATGATCTGGATGTCCGGCTCATCATCCTCTTCCATAACACGGAGGTACTCGGCACAATACTTCAGGACATGATCTGTTCTATGACAATACAAACACTTCCTCCCATTTCTCTACGGTCCTTGTGGGGCCGGAGAGGAATAAGAGAACGGTGTATGTGGCGATGACAATTGACCATAAGCTCAGGGCACAGTGTTTGAAGGGTTGTACGAATACAGCATCTCATGCATTGTGTGCTGAGGCTTTTGCTCAATATCTCTCGTAGGGCATTCATGACTAGCGTGGGAAGGCTTTCGACACAAAGGAAATTGGGCATACGAATATCCCCACATGGTGTCGAAACAGCAGATTCAAAATAAATTGTGCAAATTACTAAATCCAACAATATATTACTACAATTGCCTAAACAAACAAGAAAAAGGCAGGCAAAATAGAAATAGAACAA
Organism: Platanthera guangdongensis; assembly: GCA_039583875.1. Classification (NCBI taxonomy): domain Eukaryota; kingdom Viridiplantae; phylum Streptophyta; class Magnoliopsida; order Asparagales; family Orchidaceae; genus Platanthera; species Platanthera guangdongensis. The sequence continues at coordinate 66,932,326 of CM077159.1, forward strand.
AACAAAAGCAATTTACAAAGGAAAAGGAAAGCAATCTCACGTCTTCCTGTCCAGAAACTCACACGACTGTGTTCCCCGGCAATGACACCAAAAACTTGATGCTAAAGATCACGGCAGTGAACTGGTCGCACAAGTAATATAAAATGGGCGAGTTTTCCCAAGTATCGGTCTCTCAAGGAACACAGTAAGGTGGAGTTAATTTCGAGAAGGACTTGATATTGAAGTCCTTAATGTCGGCGGTAACGATGGGGGTTTTGATTGTTGCGATAAAAAGAAAGAAAAATATCTAACAACTACTCCTATGTAACGCCGCTATGCGATACTTCGCCAGGCGGGATGGATGACTAGTCGGGCCACTATGCACCGAATCACTAGGTGGGTGGGCGAGTAGGCTTACAGATAAGGTGGTGAGAACGGCGGAATGAGGGTCGTGAGCACCTCTTCGCTACGCATGCCACTAGTAATTGCTAGTTCGGCAAGGGCGGATGGATGACAGATGGACAAATAGGCGCACCTCAAGTAAATAACGAAAACATACAATCACATACACATGATTACACATAAACGTATATTACACTAAGAATAACTTCATTAAATACAAAGAGTTCACTAAACCATCAACAACACGAGAAGAAAAGTGTGCGAAATCGACCAAATCCGAAGTGTTGTTGAGGATTCACGGTTGGAATTATCGGGTTGTCAATCCGTGTCCAGGCTCGGTCCTCAACTGCGTCCGGAGTAGAGAAGGGCTGTCACCACCTTCCAATGGCCCGTCTTCTTCGTGTCACGATCCGGTGGAGGATCGCACAACTTCTCCTAGCTTGATGGAGAAAGCTAGGTCAAGCTCTTCTTGAAGCTCAAAGATGAAGGAGGAGGCTTAGAGGAAGCTCCGGCTTGGATTTGGCGGTGAAATCTTTCCCGGAGCACCTCCCTACGATGAAAGATGAAGGGGAACGGTGGAGCACTTCCTCGGAGACGAAAACGGCGGAGAAATGTTGAGCAATCTGAATTATTATGAATTAGGGCGAGACCTGCAATATTTGTACAAAGCAGAATTGAACAATGCGCACGATCACGGGCGCACGACCAGTGGTCGTGCGCACTATGTGCAGTGATCGTGCACACTGGCATGGCAGATTAGGAAGAAGAACTGGGATAACACGCACGAGCAGTGGCGCACGACCATCGGTCGTGCGCACTAAGTTTAGTGGTCGTGCGATTACCCCAGACAGGACTCCAAGAAAAGAGCAATCAATGCACACGATCAGTGGCGCACGACCGCTGGTAGTGCGCACTATGTCCAGTGGTCGTGCAATTACCCTAGACAGATTTTGGAAATCAGGGTACATTGCTCACGATCATCGGCGCACGACCAGTGGTCGTGCGCACTATATCTGATGATCGTGCGCAGTATTCCTACATCAAAACGTCACTGGAACACGCACACGACCCCTAAACCCAGCACTGATATGTGCAGACATTCCAGACGATCACAAAAAGGGAGTACAAACATTAAAAGTACAAAAATACACAACCACGGGCCTAAGTGTGCACTTCCTATGGAAATAAAGATAAGATGAAATATATACAATAACGAACTAAAAGTGAAGTGCAAACGCGTGAAAACTAGCACAGATGAGTCCGAAAAACCCTATATAAATCAGACTCATCACTTAACCACGCAAACATAGAAAGCAAATAATTATTTATAGTGGTTCCCCAAGGTATGTGTACATCCACTCTCCCTCCCACCTTTCTACTAGTGTGTTAGACCAGACAATCTTCTTCAAACTCAGCTCAGGGAACTTACACCACAGATCCCTCAGGATCTCTTTGGCTTCCTCCAAACCCTACCTCAGGCCACTGCCCTACACACACATAGTTAGCTTTACTCCTATAGCTCATTAACCCTCTAGGTCACCTATCTCAGGACAATTAAGACGCCCTACAACTCATGTTAGGAGGATAGCTCCACCTCAGGCATATATGCCCTAAAAACTCAGAACACTGATGTTCTTATAGAGAAATAATATATAGTTTACAATATAAGACTTTATTGAATTTAACCTTCAGTTTTTTGGACTTCTGTCAAGAATGAAAAACAGAAAAATGTCCTGAAGCAGGGCAGGAGATTTTGATCTTTAGCTTTATCCCTTGGTCCATCTTGATCTTCTACCTTCTGTAAAAAGGGGAGAAGATCAACCTCTAAGCACAGATGGACTCAACTTCTTCTTAGATCAGATCTGGGAGCATCTACTGGAAGCACACAACATTTATCTCATTCATAGCACTTTGCAGTAGCTCTTACATTGACGCAGCACTTCTTCGTGTTCTTCTTTGACCTAGAAGATGATTTTTATATGCCCCACCAATCTGCAACGGCTCTTCAGTTGATTTGCCATCACATGGCCGAAAATGTAAAAGGGTTATCCTGCTTTATTAGATTTCCGCCAAAAATAGATCGTGCCTAGTCAACAGCTAGATTTTAATTTATCTCAGCAGTTGGGATGAGATAGGCTTCTATCTTAGCGGTGGATTGACAATCTCAGTGGTTCCGCTAAGAGTAGTCGACTTTCTCAGCAGGGCAGAGACATGGATTTGTCTCAATGGCAGATGGCTACATTCCAGCTGTTTTGCTGAGACCAGACAGTCTTCTCAAAGGATTTTCATAAAAGAGGTGAGATAATTACAACAACTTCCAGAAATGTTCTATCCATTTTTAGAACAACTTAAACCTGTGAATAATTAATGTAGAAGGTTTATAAAACACACCATGCACTTAGCATTGATGGTGATGCCCATTCAAATCCAAGGAACATTGAAGGGTAATATTCCCAAAAAACTCTCCCTATTTGAAGAAGACAGAACACATAGTAATGCTAAGATGCATTAATGCATAAAACATATAATGATGAATTGGAAACTAGATTCATCAATATCATGAAAACATTACAGTGCACAGGCTAACAAATATAAGCAGTAAGCAATTGTATCTAACCAACTGGAAATTAGACTAGACTATTTCATGATTGTTTAACAAATATAACTTGTTGAAAGTTTCCAGTATATTATAATGAACCATCATATTAAGTTTAACAAATAATAATTTTTTAATAAGAGTTAACAGTACTACAATTGAAGGGTTAACACATAATGTTCAAACACAAAATTGAAAGAACTACAATTCAGATTCAGTTTTTCTCTTCTTTGTTGCAGAGCTTGATCCTTCATCTTGAATAGCACCTTACAGGTTCGCACTCTGGGCTTTATTCTCCTGCCTTTTGAAGTAGAGAAAATGTTTTGGTAATTATTGAGGGCATATTTCTAGGATTATTCCTCCTCACCAAATTTTCTTTGAAAATCCTCTCTCTTAGAGAGTTCCTTTCCAGATGCTTGATCCATTCTTCAGAGGAGTATACACTGTCAATGTTCTTGAGTAGCTAATCATGGCTCAACTAACCATTGGTAATGTTCTTTTTTGAATCATCACTTAGGTATTCATAATCAGGATCATCTGCAATATCAACACTCCTCTTAGCCATGAACTCTTCAGCTAATAGAGTTCCCTCTCTTTTCCTCCCTATAATAAGTTGTGCATCCTGTGCCACTCTATCTTGAGCAGGGAAATCCAGATCTTGTGGCCTAGACCTATCCAGTAAATGCAGGTGTAGTGCAATCCGTGTGCCTTGAATTATATTGAAGACTTGCTCATCAATGAGTTTGGCCATCTTGGCATTGCTCTCCTCCCCATTTTTGGCTTCTTCAATAAGTTTATTTTTCAGCATTAGGGCGTTGGCCTCAATCTTGCTATACAGTATTTGGAAATAGCATTCATTGTTAGCTAGCAATTTATCCTTGTGCAGAATTGCTTCCTCCATAGTTTTGATGGTAGTAGTAGTGATGTGGGTGTTGACATGATCTGTTACACAACCAATAACATCATCAGTTTTAATCACAAAGTTCTTTACATATCCCATATCAGTTGCAAATAATTTTAGGTTTTTGTCCATGGATCTGAGAATAGTGGATTGGGCCTTGACAGATTGAGCAGATTTGTGAAACCAGCTAGTCACTTGCTGTTCAGGTGAACAGTTTCATCCTTACCAGCCATGATCTCTGTCATCAGCTCATCTTTTACTTTAAAAATGGACTGGTCTATATAAGCCTTCATTGATGTGGTTTGTTCATCCAATAGAGCTTTTATAGTTCTAAGGAGGGAGACATCTAGACTTGTTGATCACATAACCAATAGGGTGGATGGAATGACCTCATCCTAAGTAGAGACTTGTGAATACTCCCCCTCAACTCTAACATTATCTTTTGGAGGAACATCATTCTTTTCCAACACTGTATCTGCAGCAATATCTGACTCACCATCATTAATTGAGCCAACATCATCCCTTATATAGGCAAGAACATTATCTGAAATAACCGGTGTATCAGTATAAATGATAGCTGTATCAACATCAATACTTAAGTCAGCAACATTACCCGTAGGAGCAGAGACATCTGAGCAGCCACAATCCGGGTTACAATGTGATTAAGAGTTGGCTCATCTATTAGCCCAAGCTTCCCCTCAAAAGGTGTATTCACCTCTTCTGTTATAGATGATTCTAACTAATCTTCAAGGTCTTATACTGGCCCAATGAACTCTTCTTTGTCATTTGGCACATCAGGTGCTGCACATATTGTAGGAATGTTCACACACTCATGAGCAGCATGGATTTCATCATGTTCTCTACCAATTTCACTCCTCTCTGAGTCTAGAGGAACATGTATGCTATTAGAAGATTGACTGGGGTCAATATTAACTTGAAGTACTACATCTGCAGGAGATGAAGACTCTGTCTCATAACTTGAAGTAGAAGAACTGGCTGATATAACTATCTCCTTTCCTATGTCCTTGGACCTGGCCTTTACCTCAGAAGGTTGTCTCATTGGATGAATTCTTGTAAATCTGTCCAAGGTCTTTATGTCCATTCATTTGAAATAGAGGATCTTAATACCTTGCTTCTGGTTGAAGCTGTCAGAATAGGTGTTGATTAGAAATAGAGATAGAATTCTACCCATATTAGGTTCCAACAGACAGTCAACTAATCTTTGGAAGATGATGTTTGTCCATGTAGTCTTCTTGGGGAGAATTAACCTTGTGATAATCTCAAACATTGGTTTGGAGATTATGTCATGAGACCCAGGTTTGCATAATATGACTTTCCCAATAATATCAGCCAGTAACTTTACTCTTTGGTTAAAGAATTTCCTTCTTAGTGATCCAACTTTGGCATCACTGTACTCACACCATTTTAGTTCTTTATCTCTATCCTTGTTGGAGATGGCTTCTTCTTCATCACTGGCAGTGTAGGGCACTTGAAGTGCCTTTCCAAATTTTCTTGTTGTAATTTTTATCTTTATCCTTCCAAACTTAGATTTTAGTGATGTCTTGGAAGGGGAAAGCTTAAAATTTTAGAAGAATTCCAAGCACTCATCACTCAGAATGGTGGAAGGTTCAGAAAGAATATATCCCAAACCTAGGGCATACAACATCCTAATCACTTCTCAAATTTTTATTGAGGCATGCAGGAAGCCATTCCTGACGATATCATACCCTTCTTGCAGATCTTTTGAAGATTTTTGGCGCCATTAAAGCTGGAAGTCGAGACGCTAAGAAGGGTTTTGGTCTCGGCTGCTAGGAAAGGGATTGGGGTTTAATGTCTTTTCATTGCCATTAACGCCCCCAATTTTTCTGCGATTATTTAATTTTCGTTTGGCATTACGTTGGCACGTTTCCGGTCCGTGTTGTTGTTACAGTACCTCGTTAGGTGTTCCTAGTGGTTTTAGCTCGTTTGCAGGGTTCCCCAGCTAGCCGGCGTCTATTTTGGATGCCAGGTTGAGCCTTTCAGGAAATCCTTGTGCTTTGGCTTCGGGTGAGGTTAGCCCGAGTGTGTGGTCGTCGGAGGTTGTTTTTTACTTCGCCGTTGTTTTTGAAGCCTGAGTATTTAGCTACGGTGCGAGTTTGGTCGAAATCTAAGTACGTTATTTCTTTTTCGCGTCGTTTCGACCATCGCTAGTTAGCTAGTCGTCACTTTATGTGAGAATGTATATATGGTGGCGCATTTTTTAGTATAGCGCGTGATTTAGACGTGCAAGGTTTTAATAATTTGCGTGTACGTGTCTACGTTTATGTGTTAGTATGTATATATATATAGATGTCTGTTAGTATGTATATATATATATATATATATATATATATATATATATATATATATATATATATATATATATATATATATATATATATATATGTGTGTGTGTGTGTGTGTGTGTGTGTGTGTAAGTAAATGTATTAATGTACATACATGTGTTAATATATATGAGATAATATATATATATAGTAGATTAGTTAGTGTTTAGTTAATAGGATCAATTAGGGGCTGCCTTTATACTTGAGTCAATTAAAATTAGTGTAGGGTTAATTAATTAGATAGGTCATATGATATATATAGGATGGTTTAGTAAATTAGGTCTTCTCCTCCCATTTCCTGAACCCGACGGCTGCCCTGCAGCAGGCCGAGCGAAGGATAAGCAGAGGGGCAGAAGTCAAGGAGCCTCTCCGACCGCCGTCTCCTAGCCTCGTGGCGCTCGAAACCCATATTTGAGGTCGGATCCGTGCTCCTCTAGCCATGATCTCCATTCCAAGGTATCTATCTTGAGTTTTCCTCCATATTCTTCCCGATCAAATTGTAGATGTCCAGTTTTTCCGAACATTGATGGATGATTTCCTTCCGTAAATTCTGTCCAGGTTCTTGTTATTGTTGTGTTTGAGGGCCGATTGTGTGCACATTTCGTGTCCAGATTTTTCTACTTCAGCCATCTGTGGCCGATGGTGGGGGAGAATGTGCTGGCCGGCTCTTGCTAGCCCAGTTTTGTCTAAATTTTCGTAGAAGTATTGCTTGCGACCGGTTTGTTGAGAGGTGCATCGTTGGCCAAGGTTCTACTAATTATAGAGGCAAGTGCGCCCTTCGCTCTTGCCAATACTATTTCAATTTTTTGTACATTTGTTTTTCTTGAATTCAGATTTTGTTCTCCTAAGGTTTGATCACCTGGAAATCTTGGGGCTAACCCCATTGGTATTATGTTGTGGTTTAAATGATTAGGAATGTTAGATCAGGTTATTGCCATTTGAGTTATTCGTTTTGCGGTGTCCTGTTCTCTACAAGTCTTTCATTAGAGCTTGTTGTGTTGTTTTGTCGTTGTTCTTTTTTTTAAGTGTAACTATGTCCTATTCACTTCATTACTTGTATAGTTTAGACTCAAACCACGCAATCTAATAGTATATATATTGGGCGTCAGAAAAATCATTGTTTAGGGTTGGGTATCAAATTAATTATGCATGTTTCAGTGTCTAACCTATTTTTTTTATGGTGACTAACTAATGGTACATGTTTAGTTGAGTGTCGAACTACTTGCATAATTATAGTATCGTTCTGCTTTCAATTCATTTATGTCAAACCACTAATTTGGTCAACTCGACGTTTAGTCCGTCGGTTTGTACTTACGGTTCTTAGGTGGGTTGCTCTAGCTGGAATAGGGTTGTGTTGACTTCTTGGTGGTTCATGGAACTACCAGTAAGGGTTTTCCTGAGTCACTTAGTGCTGGAGTAGGATGTGATTTTGAGGTGGGTCGGACCGATGCCGCCACCCTTGTTTTACTTCTTGTCTTACTAAGACAATATGGGTTGTTTGGCTGAGTTGGACTGATGCCACCACCACAACACCTTGAAGATATTTAAGCCTGATAGACTTGGTTGGACATGTTGCCACCAGCCTAGGCCCTTGTTGATGATTTTGTCCATCTCCAGTATTAGGTGATTCTTTCTGCTCTAGCTCTATGTTAGGATTGATTTATTTTGCTAATCCTTCGTGCAGAGGTTCTTGAAGCTTGGCTTCATCCATGCACTTGGTGCACCCCTTTTTACTCAACTTTTGATGAGTATTTTCCTTTACTTGTCTGCTTTACCTCATTTAGCTTATGTTGCTAGCATTCACAATTTTGGGCCTGGTAAGCCTTATGCTAATGCTCTCTTTTTAAACCCATTGTCTTCTTTCCTATTGATAATTGCTTTACTGAGGTGTTCTTTTCTTTGAATGCCTCAGGTTCAGGTTTATAGCCGACTGTGCGGCTAGGTTTCTTCTGGAGCTTACTAGTGCTTTAGCTGCTGCTGTGATTTTCTCTTCCTCACTCTTGGGAGGTAGTTTTCTATAGACTTGTAGTACAGATATGCCTACTCACCAGTGGGTTAGTGTCAGTTATTGACGCCCACTGGTGGTTTCTCTTTTAGATGCTTTGTACTTTGCTCATACTGCTAGATGTCCTGTTTTGGAGTTTATTCAACTTGCTCTTGGGAAGATTTATGCTAGGTTGCTAGTTACTTTTAAACCTAAAAGCACTATTATATTTATCTCATGATCAGTATGCTTTATAAAACTCAACACTACTTTCCAACCGACGTAAAAGATTATTTTCGTATACATGGTATAAAATAAATGTAGGGTATGCATAGTATAAGTTGTCCTCTGGGAACACTTATGCACTCTTTTAGGATGTCAAATGTGAATAAAGTATTTTCCGCTGCGTATAAGTATAGTTTTAAACTGTGGATTAGATGATCCACTGGGCCGAGGGATATGTCCTTTAAAATATAACTGATTTTTAAATCATTAAACCTATGAATTTTCATAGTCTAGTTAGATGGTGTTCGCCTGAGCGTCGACAGTTATCCCCTGCTCGATGTGTCATCATGACACGTGTTTTCTCATACTCTGATACTTATTAAATTCAGAGAAAATGCGGGTTGTGACAGTTGGTATCAGAGGGAGGTTGCTTGACAATTTGTCGGGCAACCTTTCCTTGTAGGTATTAGACGTTTAGCATCATATCATACACACACCGATATGTCATCAGCACGTCTTGGCTGAAGCACGAACACTACACTCTTAGCATGACTTGAAGTATACGGGGCATTTTATGTAGTATGTGATGCATAATATGTGTTTGTATATGGATCCACCATAGGAGGCAACATGTGAAGGTTATGTAGTATGGGATGCATAACCTTTCCACATGAATGCGGCTAGCATGTTTTTTCTTTTTTCGTTGCATGAAAATGTTATGTAGTATGGGATGCATAACATTTTCATGTGTACGCCGCTGATAACATGCATTAGGGCCTTTTTAGAATGCATAGCATAACATTGTATAAGCACAGCGTTCCAAGCTAAAGACTTGCATGATGACATATGTACACACATGGTTTTTAGTCAAAAATAATATAAATGCATGCATTCATGGTCTAGGCACCTGATTTAGTATGATGGTGGTGAACCATCTTAAGTTAGGCATAACATTATAATTGAAAACCCCAGAGCAAGTTGGCAGTTGAAGCAAGTACTTATGTAGGTTTGTCTGTACTTGTTTGTTTAGTCCTGGTTATTGAACTAGGTTCTGGTTATTGTTTTGTTTATTCTTTTTAGCATAGCGCCTAAGCGTATAGTGACGAGGTCGACTCCCCAATCTGAGGGCGAGTCTTCGGGAGCGCAAAGTGATGTAGTTGTAGCAAGTCTGAGGCAGTGCAATGAGGCTTTGTCAAGGCAGATGGTGGATGTTCAATCCCAAATCCAGGCCTTAATATCTGTAGTGGCAGGGCTAGCCCCGAGAGCGCGGGATCCTGCTGTGGGTATAGCTGTTCCAGCCCCCCTGCACCTCCTGCACCTCCTGCCCCTTTGGTGCCTCCAGTTGTGGTGCCCCTAGAGATGACCTTCATCTCTCAGTTCCAGCGACTTCGACCCCCTACCTATGATGGGAAGGCGGATTTCATGATCCTGGATGATTGGCTAATTTCCATAGAGGAGGTGTTTTAATATTCTGGAGTTTTTGATGATCAGAAGGTGATGCTTGCCGCCTACCAGCTGAAGGGGTTGGCAAAGAGTTAGTGGATGAGAGAGAAGGAGGGCATGGCAGGAGGATGCTCTTGGGATTCCTTCAAGGAGATATTGATGAGGAAGTTTCTACCCACAGTTGAGCGGGACAGATTGATGAACGATTTCTTGCATCTGAAGCAGATGCAGCTCGCGGTCAGTGAGTACGAGATTGAGTTCAGCAAACTCAGTCGGTTTGTCCCCAGTTTGGTGAGTTCCGAGGAAGATAGAGAGAAGAGATTCCTTGGAGGCCTGAGAAGTGATGTTCAGCAGTTAGCAGTTGCTCATGGAGTGGTGAGTTATGCTGGTGCGGTAGAATCTAATTTGAAAGTGGAGGCCATCAAAAATTCTAAGCAAAGAGGGCAGCAGGCGAGGAATGAAAAGAGGAAGGCAGTTGAAGGAAAGAGCCCCCAGGTATCCGGTGCTCCTTCAAGGAAGAGGAGCAAGGAGGTATGTAGCTTCTGTGGCCGTCCGGGCCATCCCGTAGAGAAATGTTTCAAGAGCCTGACAGTGCAGAAGGAGTAGGTTCATGCTATTCAGGGCGCTCCCAGGCAGAACGTGGTGTGTACCTTGTGTAAGAAAGAGGGGCATGATGTTGCCCACTGCTGGTTGAAAGATAAGGTCTGCTATCAGTGTGGACAGAAGGATCATACCAAGGCAAGGTGCCCTCAAATCCAGTCTGTGCTCCGACCAGTTCCTCTTCAAGCCTTGCCACCTACTCAGTCTATGGATAAAGGCAAAGGGAAGCTGAATGTGATATCTTCATCGAAGGCTCAAACTTCGATGCAAGTCATTTCAGGTTAGATTTCCTCTCTAGTCTTTACGTTTTAGCTACAGTTTTAGTTTTGCTATTATTTCCTTAATTGCGTGCGCAGAATTTTTTTTAGGGAGTTTTAAGGTAAAGAACTGCTGGGCGCGCATTCTCTTCGACTTAGGTAATACCCACTCATTTGTGGCTAGGGCCTTTGTAGAGCGGTTCTAGTCGGATCTAGAACGTGCCGGTGATGCCTTTTGCGTCAAGTTCCCCTCGGGTGATTCCGTGATATCGGATCAGGGCATTCAGGATTGTCCAATTATGTTGGGGGATTTTCTGGCTAAGGAAAATCTGAAGGTGATTGACATGGAGGATTTCGATGTTATCCTAGGCATGGAGTGGTTGTCCCGATATGATGCGGTGATCCAGTGCCGGGGTAAGCGCTTGGATTTCAAGAAGGACAACGGTCAGCCTGGGAGTATTTATGGTGATCCGTGCCAGGTCTCTCCGGCGATTTCTGCGGTATGTGTTCAGAGGCTATTTAGTTCTGATTGTTTTGCTTGCTTAGTCTTAGTACTGGGGACTATTAGCAGTTTGCCGAGGTTGGATGAGATTCTTGTTGCACGTGAGTTTTCTAATGTGTTACCTAGCGACCTTCCCGGTGTTCCTCCTGTCAGAGATGTCAAGTTTGTGATTGATTTGGAGTCGGGTACCCGTCCTATTGCTAAGGCGCCGTACCGGATGGCCCCGCAAGAGCTGGAGGAGTTGCGTACCCAGCTGGATGAGCTGTTGGAGAAGGGTTTCATAAGGCCGAGTTCATCGCCTTGGGGTGCCCCTATTCTCTTTCTAAAGAAGAAAGATGGGTCGATGTGCCTTTGCATCGACTATAGAGAGCTGAACAAGGTCACCAATAAGAATAGGTATATTTGCCTAGGATCGATGACTTGTTCGATCAGTTGCATGGTAGCTCAGTATTTTTTAAGATTGACCTCCGATCAGGCTAACATCAGCTCAGGATCCGTGAGTCGGACATTCCACGGACTGCTTTCAGATCGAGGCATGGGCATTTCGAATTCTTGGTTATGTCGTTTGGTTTGACCAACGCGCTATCAGCATTCATGGACATGATGAACCGGGTGTTCAAATATTTTCTGGATAAGTTTGTGGTCGTATTTATAGAAGACGTTCTGATTTATTCGCGGGATGTTGCGGAGCATGATCAACACTTAAGATTGGTTTTATCTGCTTTGAGAGACCATCAGTTATTTGCCAAGCTGAGTAAATGTGAATTCTGGTTGCCCCAGGTTTCCTTCCTGGGTCATGTGGTGAACAAAGACGACATTTCGGTTGACCCGAAAAATATTTCTGCAGTGATGGATTGGCATAGGCCGAGCACACCCAAGGAGATTAGGAGCTTCTTGGGGTTGGCCGGCTATTATAGAAGATTTGTGGAGGGCTTTTCTACCTTGGCAGCCCCCTTGACTAAGCTGATGCAGAAGAATGCGGTGTTCATTTGGAGCGTGAAATGCGAGGATGCTTTTCTGGAGCTGAAGAGCAGGTTGTGTTCTGCCCCTATTTTGACATTGCATACGGAGGGCGAGGACTATGATGTATATGTGGATGCCTTGCATGTTGGGCTCGGAGGGGTGTTGATGCAAGAGGGGAAAGTGATTGCGTATGGGTCACGACAATTGAAGACTCATGAGAGAAATTACCCTATGCATGATCTGGAGTTCGCAATAGTGATCTTTGCCCTGAAGCTGTGGAGACACCTACTTTATGGTGCGCAGTGCAAGATCTTCACAGATCATAAGAGCTTGAAATACGTGTTTACATAGAAGGAGCTGAATCTGCGCCAGCGGCAGTGGCTAGAGTATGTGGCCGATTATGACGTGGAGATCCAGTATCATTCGGACAAGGCCAATGTGGTGGCCGACACCCTGAGCTGGAAGACGGGGAAGATCTTCAACCTCACTGCAGACCATTTAGTGGAAGAGTTCTTATTGATGGATATCTCTGTGGGATGTTGTGATTTGCAAAGCAGTTTGGCAGTGGCATAGCCGTCTTGGATTTCACTCACCAGGTTACACCAGAAGGATGATCCGGATTTGTTACGCCTGTACCTCAGAACTGAGAGAGCGGAGTTGCCGGATTTTTCTATCGATGATACGAATACTTTGAAGTACCATGGCAGGTTTTGCATCCCCGCGGTTGGAGACATCAGGAGTATGATATGCAAAGAGGCTCATGGATCCAGTGTTGTCTACCACCCAGGATCTGCCAAGATGTATCATGATTTGAAGCAGATCGCCTGGTGGTATGGTATGAATGGTGATATAGCGCGGTATGTTTCTGAATGTTACACTTGCAACCGGGTGAAGGCTGACCATGGGAGGCCTGGTGGCAAGATGACTCCTTTGGAGATCCCGACTTGGAAGTGAGAAAGTATCTTGATGGACTTTATTACGGGCTTACCGGGATATCCAAGGGGGTTTGATTTAGTTTGGGTGATCGTAGATCGATTTATGAAGTGTGCGCACTTCGTACCTTATAAGATCGACTACCCAATGAAGAAGATAGCAGAGTTGTATTTGAACGAGATCATCAGATTGCACGGTGTGCCTGTTAGCATCATTTCTAATCCAGACTCTCATTTTACATCTCACTTCTGGAGGAGTCTACAAGAGGGTCTGGGTACAGATTTGAGGTATTCTACCGCTTACCACCCACACACAAATGGGCAGACAAAGCATGTGAACCAGATAGTAGAGGATATGATCAGGTGCTACATTCTAGACCACGACGGAGTGTGGGATGAGCATTTACGGCTCATGGAGTTTGCCTACAAAAACAGTTACCAAGAGAGCCTGCAGATGGCTCCCTTCGAGGCATTATACAGGAGGCGCTGCAGAACTCCCTTATTTTGGGCTGAGACTAGTGAGGGACCTTTATTGGGCCCTGATGCGCTCGAGGATATGGAAATCACTGTGAAGCTCATTCGGGAAAAGCTTCGGATAGCTCAGGAAAGATATGAGAAGAACGCCAACCGGCGTAGGTCTGATTTGGTGTTTGCAGAAGGGGACCTTGTGTTTCTTAAGGTTTCCCCGATGGTGGGTGTCAAGAGGTTTGGCAAGAACCGGAAATTGGACCCGAGGTATGTGGGCCCGTTCAAGATTGTGGAACGGATTGGCGTGTCAGCATATAGGTTGGATCTGCCAGCAAACTTCCCAGGTGTTCATAATGTATTTCATGTAAGCCGACTACGGAAGTGTTTGCGGAGCAGTGGGCAAGTCTTGGATGCTGTGCCCCAGTTGGAGCCTAATCTCTCTTACGTTGAGATGCCGGTCCGCATCTTGGATACTCAGAATCGGGTGCTGCAGACAAAATCTATCACGATGATGAAGGTTCTATGGAAGAATCAGGATTTGGAAAGTGCGACTTGGGAGCTAGAGTCGTCTATGAGGGAGGCTCACCCTCGCTTGTTCCACTGATTTGATGGGTACGTTTTCTTTCTAGTAACTTGTGTTTTGTTACTTTCCTTCTATAGTAGAAGTAGTGTACGTAAAGTTTCGGGACGAAACTTTCTTTTAGGAGGAGTGAATGTAAAGCCCCGGATTTTTCTGTGATTATTTAATTCTCATTTGGCGTTATGTTGGCGCATTTTCGGCTCATGCCATTGTTAGAGTACCTCGTTAGGTGTTCGTAGTGGTTTTAGCCCGTTTGTAGGGTTCCCCAGCTAGCTGGCGTCTGTTTTGGAGGCCCGGCTGAGCCTTTCAGGAAATCCTTGTGCTTTGGCTTCGGGTGAGGTTAGGCCGAGTGTGTGATCGTCGGAGCTTGTTTTTGACTTCGTCGTTGTTTTTGAAGCCCGAGTATTTAGGTACGGTGTGAGTTTGGTCGATATCTGAGGACATTATTTCTTTTTCGCGTCGTTTAGACGATCGCTAGTTAGCGAGTCGTCACTTTATGTGAGCATATAAATATATGGTGGCGCATTTTTTAGTATAGCGCGTGATTTAGACGTGCCAGGTTTTAATAATTTGCGTGTGCGTGTCTACGTTTATGTGTTAGTATGTATATATATATAGATGTGTGTTAGTATATATGTATATATATATATATATATCTGTGTGTGTGTGTAAGTAAATGTATTAATGTACATATAGGTGTTAATATATATGAGATAATATATATATATAGTAGATTAGTTAGTGTTTAGTTAATAGGATCAATTAGGGGCATCCTTTATACTTGAGTCAATTAAAATTAGTATAGGGTTAATTAATTAGATAGGTCATATGATATATACAGGATGGTTTAGTAAATTAGGTCTTCTCCTCCCATTTCCTGAACCCGACGGCTGCCCTGCAGCAGGCCGAGCAAAGGAGAAGAAGAGGGGCGGAAGTCCAGGAGCCTCTCCGACCGCCTTCTCACGACCTCGTGGAGCCCGAAACCCATATTTGAGGCCGGATCCGTGCTGCTCTAGCCAAGGTCTCCATTCCAAGGTATCCATCTTGAGATTTCCTCCATGTTCTTCCCGATCGGATCGTAGATGTCCAGTTTTTCCAAACATTGATGGAGGATTTCATTCCCTAAATTCTATCCAGGTTCTTCTTGTTGTTGTGTTTGAGGGCCGATTATGTGCACATTTTGTGTCCAGGTTTTTCTACTTCAGCCATCTGTGGCCGATGGTGGGGGAGAATGTGCTGGCCGGATTTTGTTAGCCCAGTTTTGTCCAGATTTTCGTAAAAGTATTGCTTGCGGCCGGTTTGTTGAGAGGTGCATCGTTGGCCAAGGTTCTACTAATTATTAAGGCAAGTGCGCCCTTCGTTCTTGCCAATACTATTTCAATTTTTTGTACCTTTGTTTTGCTTGAATTCATATTTTGTTCTCCTAAGGTTTGATCACCTGGAAATCTTGGGGATAACCCTATTGGTATTATGTTGTGGTTTAAATGATTAGGAATGTTTGATCGGGTTATTACCATTTGAGTTATTCGTTTTGCGGTGGCATGTTCTCTACAAGACTTTCATTAGAGCTTGTTGTGTTGTTTTCTTGTTGTTCTTTTTTTTTCTTAAGTGTAACTATGTCCTGTTCACTTCATTACTTGTTTAGTTTAGACTCAAACCACGCAATCTAATAGTATATATATTGGGCGTCAGAAAAAACATTGTTTATGGTTGGGTATCAAATTAATTATGCATGTTTCGGTGTCTAACCTATTTTTTTATGGTGACCAACTAATTGTACATGTTTAGTTGAGTGTCGAACTACTTGCATAATTATAGTATCGTTCTGCTTTCAATTCATTTATGTCAAACCACTAATTTGGGCAACTCGACGTTTAGTCCGTCGGTTTGTACTTAGGGTTCTTAGGTGGGTTGCTCTAGTTGGAATAAGGTTGTGTTGACTTCTTGGTGGTTCATGGAACTACCAGTAAGGGTTTTCCCGAGTCACTTAGTGCTGGAGTAGGATGTGATTTTGAGGTGGGTCGGACCGATGCCGCCACCCTTGTTTTACTTCTTGTCTTACTAAGACAATATGGGTTGTTTGGCTGAGTTGGACTGATGCCACCACCACAGCACCTTGAAAATATTTAGGCCTGATAGACTTGGTTGGACATGTTGCCACTAGCCTAGGCCCTTGTTGATGATTTTGTCCATCTCCAATATTAGGTGATTCTTTCTGCTCTAGCTCTATGTTAGGATTGATTTATTTTGTTAATCCTTCTTGCAGAGGTTCTTGAAGTTTGGCTTCATCCGTGCACTTGGTGCACCCCTTTTTACTCAACTTTTGATGAGTATTTCCCTTTACTTGTCTGCTTTACCTCATTTAGCTTATGTTGCTAGCATTCACAATTTTGGGCCTGGTAAGCCTTATTCTAATGCTCTCTTTTTAAACATATTTTCTTCTTTTCTATTGATAATTGCTTTGCTGAGGTGTTCTTTTCTTTGAATGCCTCATGTTCAGGTTTATAGCCGACTGTGCGGCTAGGTTTCTTCTGAAGCTTGCTAGTGCTTTAGCTGCTGCTGTGATTTTCTCTTCCTCACTCTTGGGAGGTAGTTTTCTATAGACTTGTAGTACATATATGCCTACTCGCCAGTGGGTTAGTGTCAGTTGTTGATGCCCACTGGTGGTTTCACTTTTAGATGCTTTGTACTTTGCTCTTACTGCTAGATGTCCTGTTTTGGAGTTTATTCAACTTGCTCTTGGGAAGATTTATGATAGGTTGCTAGTTACTTTTAAACATAAAAAGCATTGTTATATTTATCTCATGATCAGCATGCTTTATAAAACATTACACTACTTTCCAAACAACGTAAAAGATTATTTTCGTATACATGGTATAAAATAAATGTAGGGTATGCATAGTATAAGTTGTCCTCTAGGAACACTTATGCACTCTTTTAGGATGTCAAATGTGAATAAAGTATTTTCCGCTGCGTATAAGTATAGTTTTAAACTGTGGACTAGATGATCCACTGGGCCGAGGGATATGGCCTTTAAAATATAACTGATTTTTAAATCATTAAACCTATGAATTTTAATAGTCTAGTTAGATGGTGTTCGCCTGAGCGTCGATAGTTATCCCCTGCTCGACGTGGCATCACGACGCGTGTTTTCTCATACTCTGATACTTATTTAATTCAGAGAAAATGCGGGTTGTGACAGTATTTATATATATGTGATTTTAAACTTTAAATGGATGACCTGGATTCTTAAATCAACTAATTTGTCATTTAAAATGAGTTGATTTAATTATAAACGACCCGTCTCAGCGGATACGCTAAGGCAGTGTGTTAAGGCGCTGGGACATGGTAATTATATTTGTGGGTACCCCTGAGACTGTCTCAGCAGTCCCAACAATTCAACTGTATATTTCTCAGCTAATCTCACTGATTTTCAGTGAATAATGTCAAACCGTGTTTGATATACATTAACAGTTAATTTTGCCATTTTATCAAATTAATTAGGAATAAAGGTGGTTAACCTAACGTGCTGATAGGGTTCTTTTAGTAGCTAACCAGTTTGTTAATTCAACTGATAGATAACCTTGCTAGTTAAAGTCAATAACAGTTATTTATCTAACAACATGGCAGATTGATTTCATTATGAATTGAAAATAGAGATATAGACAAGTATATCTACAACTGAAACACTAAATGTGCATTAGTAATTCAACATTAAGCATTCCAAACTCAATTTTAAAAGAATTGAATTTAGCCTCATCCAATGGCTTAGTGAAGATATCAACAACTTGATTATCAGTGGAGACAAATTCAATGCAAATGTCTTCACTTTGTACATGTTTTTTAATAAAGTGATATCTAATTTCTATATGCTTAGTCCTGCTATGTTAGACAAGATTATTAGCAATAAAAATTGCACTGGATATGCCACAATATAAGGTTGAATGACTTACCTTGAGATTGTAGTCCTCTAGCTGATGTTGTATCCACAGAAGTTGTGCACAACAACTCCCTGCAAAAATATACTATAACTCAGTAGTGGATACAACCACACTGGTCTTCTTCTTGCTACTCTATGAAATTAGCATTCTCCCTAGGAATTGACAAGTTCCAATTGTGCTTTTCATATCTTCCTTGCAACTTGCATAGTCTGCATCTGAATAGCCAATTAGTTCAAAATTATTGTTTCTAGGGTACAAAAGGCCAAGGTGTTGGTTGCACTTAAGTTATCTCAAAATCCTCTTTATTGCTGAGTAGTGAGATTCCTTAGGGCATGCTTGTTACCTAGCACAAACATATGTTGCTTACATAATATTTGGCCTACTAGCAGTCAAATATAGCAAGAATCCAATGATATATCTGTACATGGATTCATCAAAGGGCTTGCCCATCTCATTATTATACAGGGAACTATTGGACCCCATGGGAGTTCTCATGGTGGAAGTTGATTCCATCCCAAATATCTTAATAAGCTCCCTAGTGTGCTTGGTATGAGAGATAAAAATCCCTTCATCAGATTGTTTCACATGAATGCCTAAGAAGTACTTGAGCTCTCCAATACTGCACATCACAAACTCCCCCTGTATAAGGTTAGCAAACCTTTTGTAAAGGTTGTCATCAGTAGACCAAACTATTATGGCATCCACATAAAATTCGACTAGGAGAAGCTTGCCCTTTGTATACAAGGTTTCGTACAAAGATATAGGAGCTTGCTTTAACCTATATAAAGCTTTCTTTAATTTGTAAACATGATCTACAAGAGTAGGATGTACAAAACCTAAGGGTTTCTCTTCATATACCTCTTTCTTGACATTGTCATTCAAGAATGCTGACTTGACATTCATCCGGTATACTTTGAATCCCTTGTGTGCAGTATACGCAAGGAACATCCTTATGGCCTCTAACCTTGCAACTAGGGCAAAGGTTTGGTCAAAATCTATTCACTCTTCTTGCCTATAGCCTTTAGCAACCAATCTTGCTTTGTTTGTATGATTGTCCCATTGTCATCAAGCTTGTTCCTATAAATTTACTTGGTGCCAATAATGTTATGACCATATGGCTTTGGCACCAACTTCCATACCTTGCATCTTATGAATTATCTTAACTATTTTTGCATGGTATTGATCTAGAAGTTATCCTTGTTTGCCTCTTGAAATTTGTTGGGCTCATTTTGAGATAGGAAGCTTATGAACAATATTTTATTGTGAGTCCTGCTTCCTGTAATTATACCTTGATGTTCATCCTCAATGATGAAATTTCTTGGGTGATTTCTCAGGATCTTGGTAACAGCAATCAACCTGTCTTCATCCTACTGATTATCATCTATAACATCTGCTGCTCCCTCATTCTGAACACCTATAGCCTCTTATGTAACTACCCTAACATCTGAAGTGACTGTGTTAGGGCTAGGTGTGTCCTCAACAGTCAACTTTTGCAACTGTTGATCAATTCCTGCAATACTAGGAGTGCTTGACTAGCCCTTATAAAGTAGGCTAGTCTCATAAAAAACTACATACATTGATTCTTCAACTATATGAGTCTTCTTGTTGAATACTCTATAGGCTATACTATGTAAGCTATTTCCGACAAGAACACCCACATTGCATTTTCATCAAACTTTGTAAGTTGAGATTTCCCATTATAAATTCTAAAATATGAAATAATTTGTTATTTGCCTTTCAAAATTTCATAGAGGGTTTTCTCATCGGCCTTATTAATGGAGGCTCTATTCAGAACATTACAAGATGTATTGACTGCCCCAGCCCAGAAGTATTCTGGTAGAGAGGAGTCACTAAGCAGTGTTCTATCAGCCTCTATTAAGGTCCTATTTCTTCTCTCAGCCACTCCATTTTGTTGTGGGGTTTTGGGAGAGGAAAACTCTTGGGTGATACCAAAGTCTTGACAGAACTTTATCATGCCCCAGATTGAAACTCTATACCATGGTCAGCTCTACTTTTGACCACTATATATTGTAATTCATTCTAGATAGCCTCGACATGGTTCATAATGACACCTAAGATATCTGACTTCTTCTTAACGAAGAATACCAAGTGTACGTAGACTGATCATCTACAATCACTATGGTATACAACTTCCCACCAAGGCTTTGAATGGGTAAAGGACGAAATAAGTCTATATGCAATAGATAGAGACATCTTTCAGAGTATTTAGAACCAATGCTTTTAAAGGTGGCCCATGTTTGCTTGCCCATTTGGCATGCATGACATGGACCATTTTTAACACATTTTAAATTGGGGCTATTTCTAATCAAGTTTTTAGAAAACAATTTGTTCATTGTCTTATAGTTAGTGTGGGCAAGTCTCTTCTGCCATTCAACACAAAGAGACTCTCGCACATTAGCGATATGACGCACAGGAGATAAGGAATTATTACAAATAAAATCTAAGAATTATACATTTCTACTCCTAGTGCCTGAGAGGATGACCTCTAAGTCAACAGACTTCTTAATCAAGCACTTGTCATTGTGGAATTCAATGACATAGCCCAAGTCATATTGTTGACTTATGCTTACACGGACGCGTTGCAACCCTTCCGCATAAGCTACCCCTGTTTTGAGACTATGTCATTTGTAATCATACCATAGTCTTTGGTGATTCCCTTGTCATAGCCACCAAAGAGGACTTTGGGTCCATTATTTACAAGAACATAGTCTTTAAGTAATCTCCTTATCCCAATCATATGCCTGGAATATCCACTGTTCAAGTACCAAATCTAATCTAGAAAGGCAATTGGACTAACCTGCAAAATATGTTTTACTTAACCTTAAGAGCCTAATTAATTTTGGGTCCTCGGTGCATGTTAGCAACATAAGAATTTTTAACAAAACCTTGTCTGGGCTGAATTCCTTTATTTGAATTACGCACTTGAGAATTGTGCCAATAATCTACGACAAAGTGTCCCACTTTCCCACAACACCAACACTCATGGATGTTGCATCTTCTATTCTGAACAACTCTTGAAGTAGATACTTTAGATTTTTGTTCACGATGAAAGACTACAACATTCTTCCTATTCCTCTCAGTAATCATTTGGCATTTTGCCTACCTATAGTCATTCTTAGTAGACAATATCTGATGGGTATCATCAGGAATCTGCTTGGAGGTTGTGCATAAGTTGTAGCTTCAGAGAGTGCCCTCTGAGATTGAGCATTAGGCTGGATAGCGGCCAACTGTTTAGTTGGTAGGAACTTGGAAGTTAATGCTCCCTTATCCTTGAGTGAGGGGGCCGAGGTCCCAAATACAAATGGTCTAGGATGGGTCATTTGTATTTCCTCATATGTGGCCTTAAAGGCACTAAAGCTCACGCCCTTCCTTCAACTATAACTGTGAACATTTTATTCACATTACTGGATCTACCATTCAACCGGTGACTATACATACTCTCGTGTTCATACTTGTTGGATGGAAACAAAACATTCTCAAAAGAGATAGCAGGCTGGATTGGTGCCTTGCCCTTACAGATTATGTATAGTCACTAACATCCTCTATTTGAGGAGTGTTGAAACCAAAAACTCGGTCTCTTGTGGGGTTCACCGTTGTGGGAGGTGTGATCGCGCACATACTTCTCTCCTGCAAGACAAATAACAAAAAGAAATAGGATCTGACCCAAGGGCTAGGCGTGGAGGTCCCATCACATACCCGGAAGATCTTAGAGCGCTTCCAAACCTTAGCTAAAAACCAAGCTAAGGTTACCTCAGAAAGCACAAGAAGATCTTAACACTAGTAAGCATGCCCTCTGAGGTTACCCTTGGGTCCTATTTATAGTTTTCTGAAAATATCCTGCAAATAGTCAATATTTTCTATTTTAAACAGCTATATGCCGCCCAACTGGGTCTGCCAATAGCGTAGCTCCGCTGTTCTAATAGGCTATAGGCAAACCAGTAGGGGCATAATGGTAAAAAAAGTCATAGGTCGTTGGGCGCGTGTCCCCCTGAAGCCTCTACTCGCCTGGGGCAGCAAGTGCTCGATGGAACTGGAACTCGACGCCTCTTCCTGGACTTCGATGAGTACGGGCCCGACTGGCTGCCGACCTTTTCTGGGCGAGTGCGAGCCCTTCATCTCTGCTCGCCCTTGATAATCCCACCTCACCTGGGTGAGCCGGGAGATGCCGAGTTCTAGCCCCTTGAGTGCTCCCCGAGGACTTAGACCATTCAATCCAGCTGGTCGGTTCTTGAGAATTTGAGCCCGACGAACGCTGAGCCCCATTCGACGAAATGAGTGGACTGGGCAGGTTTCTGTCAATGCCAAGGCAGAACGGCATTGAGTGTCTTGACTTTACTTAACGCAAAAGCAGAAAGGAGTTGAGTGTCTGGACTTCACTCAACGCTAAGGTAGAATGGTGTCGAGTGTCTGGACTTCATTCAATGCTAAGGAAGAATGTGTTAAGTGTCTGGACTTCACTCATCGCTAAGGCAGAATGGTGTTGATTGTCTAGACTTCACTCAACGCTAAGACAGAATGACATTGAGTGTTTGGACTTCACTCAACACTAATGCAAAATGGCGTTGTCTAGCCCAGCGAGTTCTCTATGGAGCTAGCACTCGTCGCCTATACCTTCCTCCTGGCAAGTGCGGGCCCGACTGGCTCTACTCGCCTGCCACTTGCCGGTCTCGCCTTGTTGAGTTGGGGCTGCCGAGCTCTAGCCCCCTTGGTGCTCTCCCGGGACTTGAGAAAAGGGAGCTGGCTGGTCTGGCTCCTTGCGACCCCACTCGCCAGATACAGGGTTGTACAAGGAGCTTACCTTCCAACTCTTTAATTAAAGAGTTCTTACTATTTATGGTTATAATTGGATAACAGTTATTGTTTTAAGTTGGTATATCTCTTTGCTCATTTGACTCAGTAGAGAGGCTGACTCGGTGTGCAAGGGGATATCTTCTCTTAAGGAGTCAATCTCTCTAGCTTGTCTTTTGACAAGCAACTTGCTCTTCTTTAGAGCTTCCAAGATTAAACCATACTTATGAATCAATTAATTGACTTCTTCCTCAGATTATGAGCCATCTTTATCACAGGATGAAGGTGGTCCAGAATTAGGACTTGTTTCATAATCAAATTTAAGGAGGAGATGGAATGAATTAATACCTCTTCTAGATCAGATTGATCATAGATGGTGTCTCCTTCTATCATTGCCATATGTCCATAACAGCCACTGACATCTTCATCCACCTCATTGTCACTATTTGAGTGTGATAGAGGGGACCTGATTCCTATCCTTATAGCTGGATGGTCCTCATCCCCTTCACCACCTGCAGCAGCAGTAGCAAATAGCCCTATAAGGCTTCTTCTTCTTCTTCAAAAATCAGAAGATGTTGAGTCAGTTTAACTCCAGCTCTTCTCATTCTTGGCAATGAAGGCCTTTTCCTTCTTTCCCTTGTGGTGGTGGCGCTTCTTCTCACCTGTATCTTTTATTTTGACTACGCAGTTAGTAATGACATGCTCAGGCTTGTTACAACAATAACATATTATTTTAGAAGAAATATGTTTACTGAGTTTTGCATCATATATATCTCATATGGAAAACTTCTTTCCCGATTTGATGTGATCCTTCTTGTAATGTGTGGAGGAGGAAGGTGTGAAATCCCTACTCCCAAAAATTTATCACGACCATGGAGAGATTTTATGCCCAGAACTGTCGCCTTACAATGAAACCAACTATGAGTTAGTTGCCACCACAAGACAGCAATCCTACCGACAAACATGATCATTCACAGCCAATGAAGGAAGAATTAAAAAAATCCCGCATATCACAACAAAGATATACAAATATCTAAGGACCACATGATATTATAAAATAGTATAAGAAAAAGGGCTTATGCCCAGTACATAAACATCATAAAATATCACTATCTCTCTCAACTAATAATGTGGAAGCTAAACCATATGATCATCAACCTGACGCCAGTTAGTAGTAGTGGTAGTGCGCAGATCCGACTCCACAAATCCTGGTGTCTAAATCTCTGCCTCTGCCTGGTCGAACTGCAGTGGCGTCTCCACGTGTCCCTAAAATGATGTGGTCAAATGACCGTAAATCAAACTAGAGTCAGCTGCTTTGTCCCGGCCTCACCCCCGCTACTCCTAGGCACCGCATGAGAGGAAGAAAGCAGAGGACCAATAGTAGCATAATGTACAAGCAGGTGACAGTGGTATATACATAATTCTCTAGCAGTTCTATATCAGTATGAGCAGTGAAGAAGAACAACAACTAACACAGTATAAAAGTATAGTAAGAGGAGCTAAGTAAAACTAGTAAAGTAAAGCAATTACACTACCATCACATAAGCGTACCCTAACTTATATGAATGTCCGTTCAAACATATAAGTTAAGGTTTCCAAAATAGTAACTTATCATATAGAAGAGACCACACTAATTTATATGATGAGGATCTGCAAGTGCATTTGTTATGCCATGTTATGCAATGCAATGATTATGTAACTCACACACACAACTCTGTGCACAGACCTTTCATGCATCCCCACTTTTTGGAGGTGGCCAACCTCTCAAGTACCAACCGTCAAGGCTTATGGTGGTAGTGGAGCGGGTGTCTCCACTCCTAGGCGGGCAGGTACACTACAGGTGTAGACCTCTCGTATGTCTCAATGCTAAGAACACAACAGCGGAGCCCCTGCGTACTCTTACTGGCAACTACCAGTCTTCCATAGTCAGGTGCGCTCTTAGGGTATATAGTCTTCCAGACCTCGAGATAAACATCCTACCGGTTTCCCCAAATGTCTACAGTCCGCACCAGAGTTATCGTACTTCCATCAGTGTGCCAACAGAACTAGTACTGAGTGACCCACCACATAATCACAAACCAGGTATAACAATACCCTCCTGATCCTCAAGCTCACAAGGCCAACCCATCCTGATATTGACCAACAATTCGAGCCACCAGCTCATAGGATCAGCAAGCCCTATAACACTCCAATCCACACATAGGTGAGATCACTATAACATTCCTTAATCCTATCAGACTACTCTTGTCTAACTTCTAGATTACTTAGAGATTTATCGTTAACCTTGGACTTCCTGAGGTATACCCGGTGAAGGACCCCTGCCGTACTAGGAACTATGATGGGTTGAAGCCCATCGCTCCCTTTCTCAAGTCACTTAGTAATGTTATGCTACCCTTAACCAAATCCACTCTTGTATGTGTGTATGAATAGGAATCCACCAAACACTTGATGTAAGGACCTAAGATTATTTCTTGAGACTTATCATGACATCTTAGACTTAATTCCAGAGATTTATAATTTTCCTAAAACAATCAACAATTATTATAATTTTCCCAAATTATTGCTACATGTGATTTTGAAGATGAAGTGTCACTTTCTGTTATCAAACCAGCAAGATAAAAGTATCATAACATCATCTTAAGAAATAATGGCTCTGGACCAAATTTCACATCATTCCAATAATATTTGATATTTAATTTATAATTATAAATTTCTGATCTACTAGGTCAAGTTACACATGAAGTACTATAAATATTCATCAAATAATTCCAGAAAAATTACTTGAGGTTACAAATGGTAAACAATTATTTATTCCAAAATTTTATAATTTTATAAATCAATTTGAGCACAATTATCTCAATAATATAGAAGGGACAAAATGGTAATTATAACTGCAACCCTAATATTCTGACCTTCAAAAATTCCAACTAATTTATCTAGTATTTATAATACTAAATAATTGCTACTGGCAAGGTTTCATAATTTTTGCAACTATTTTAGTCACCCAAATTTCACTAATACATTTGCATAATAAAAATACTAATGAATTCATTTGCTAAGAAAATCAACTCCAAATATTCTAAAACTTCATGAGAAGGTGTACATTCACTAAATAATTGTATGTATAATATTTCACTGGATTTGACAAAGTCAATCTCGTTAAATACACAAGATACACCTTTTTTTGACAAAATGCAAATCACGTCACATACAACATGACAACTTGCAAGTGGGATTCACCAACCTTTAGGAGACCAAAAGATCTGAAATTATTACCAAGGCCTTATACTTCCCTAAAGAACCTCTCAACACATTTTGGGATTAAAATAATTATTATTATTCAAAATATTACATTTATATGAAAAATCACATTTTTCCTAAAGTCAAAATAAAATATTGTCCAAAAATTCCATTTTTTGACAGCAGGTTTATCTATGGTGTATTCTTATATGCTAAAAAATTCAAGTCAATCACCTTATCGAATTAAAAGTTATTACATAAATAGTGACTGTCCTACACTAAGCACCAGTCCCACAAGAATTGTCCTACAGGGAACTATAATGCTTCAAATGACCTGATTTCAATTTCTAATTAAAGTAGACTAACATGGCTACCTTTTTATGTTGGACACTTTTCATGGTTTAGCCCCTAAAGGCCTCATTTGTCAGCATCAAAAAAGTGCATATTAAAGGGGGAAATATATATATAATAATTAATATTAATCCAAATCAACGACGGTGATTTCGTCTTCCTCCTCTAGCCAAGGGACGGGATCCACACGACCTGTAGCTTTTCTACTGCCATTTGCCAGCCATCCGGCCACTTCCCCGATCGGCCACTGCCACCGCCACCTCCGTTGAGGTGGTGACTATCGCCCAACGATGCTTTGGCGGCCGGAAGTGGTGGTTTTCAACAAACATGCCACCATGGAATGTTCCAAAAATCTCCATTTTTCTCACATTGGATCAGGCTTTATTAAGCCCGATTTCTCTCCTATTGGATCTAGGATACTAGCATAAGGGGGGGGGGGAGGTGAAACATGCCTGATTTCTGGCTTGGATGCAGCTACTCTGGCGGGTTGACATGCTTTTTGGCATTTTCCAGCAAACCTCTCACGATCTCGATTCTCCACTGAAATCATCGATGTAAGAGTCGATTTTGACTGTCAAGGAGCTTATGAAGGTGATGAAAGGATCAAATTGAGTTTTGAGGGCCTCTATATAGGATTTCCAAGTTATGTGGGTTACGGTCATGGTCATTAAAGGCCCTTCTTAATGGTGGCCAACCTATAACTATTGGAAACCTCCTCCTCTTCATTAAAGAAGATGAAAGGAGGGGTTGGGGAAGAAGAAGGGATTGCCACTTGGCCTCCCTCTAATAATTCCCCTCCAAATGAAACTTCCCTCCTAATTACCCCCTTTAAATTCCCTAATTAAAATAATAAATTAAATTAAATAAATATGAAAATTTAGTGGGTCATAGGATGAGCTTTTGGTAAGGCCTTAGCCCACTTGAATTAGCATGGGCTGTCATTTAGCATTTAGAGTTAATTTGACCATGGTTGACCTTGGGGTTGATTTGGTTAATTCAGCCCACTTGATTGACCTTGGGGTTGATTTGGTTAATTCAGTCCGTCACTCAGTTGCCACTCTCTTAGGGTTAGGTAAGTGTTAGTGAGCTCACCTTAAGGGTGTGAGTTCATGTGAGTGTGAAATGGCCTAGGTTTACTTGCACACATTGAGGGTGTAAATAACAGTTTCTCTAAGTTTAAGCTGGGTTAGGGTCACACTAGGGCCTCCATGCACCACTGAAGACTCAACACTAATTTTAGGGGCCTATAAGTGTGGGTGATGCTACAAATTCTAATAAACAAAACTAAAATTCATCCTCGAAATTCAAGCCCGTGTCTATCGGTATTTATAAGTGAAGAAAAGATTAACTTGTAGGAGGTTTAGGTTGTACATGAGGTGAAGAAATCCAGGTGTTACTTCTATATGAGGTCTAAGGTCTCCCAAGTGTCCTCATATTACCCATGATTAGACCACAACACCTTGACCAAAGGGATGCTCTTCTTCCGCAGAACTCAGACCGTTGTATCTTTGATCCAGATTGGCTCCAAATGAACTGACCAGTCAGATGCAACCAGTCCCGGGGTAGAAGTAATATGTATCTCCAGCTGAAGTAATTCTTTCTGAAGTGAGGAGACATGGAAGACATCGTGCAAGTTTGCCAACTCTGGTGGTAGCTCTAGCCTGTAATCCAAGGGGCTGATCCACTCCAAAATTGTATAAGGCCCCATATATCTTGGGCTGAGCTTATTGTGCCTATGCACTCGCGAAACACCGTGCATTGGACGTATCTTAAAAAACACCTTGTCCCCCATTTAGAGCTTTATCTTACGATGCCTCGCATCGTAATTCTTCGCCTGCCTACTCTGAGACTCTAGCATCCTTTCTCTGATCAATTTAATGAGCATAAAAGTGCAGGTTAGATCTGATATACTCTAGATGGGGGTGAATAGAGTATGGTGCTTGCTAAAAACCTTTTACAACTCTTGTTGTATACCTAAGTGAACAGGGAAGCAAATAACATAAAGTAAACACAACAACTAAATCTTCAATTCAGTCTTTGAAAGCTCACATGAGGGGGGAAGAAGTATGCATGATATGTTTTGAACTGAAGGAGATGAAAATAGATATGAAGGATGTGCGAGTAGTGCGGGACTTTCCCGAGGTATTTCCTGAGAAATTATCAGGATTACCCCCACATAGAGAGGTGGATTTTCAAATTAAGCTAGTACCGGGTGCCAAGCCCGTTTCCAGGACCCATTACCGGATGGCCCCTAAGGAACTCGGAGAGTTTAAAGTTCAGTTGCAAGAACTGGTGGAATCAAGGTTTGTTCACCCCAGCTCATCACCTTGGGGAGCCCCTGTTCTGTTCGTTAAGAAGAAGGATGGAACCTTGCGATTATTCATAGACTATCGGGAGCTCAATCGACTGAAGGTGCGGAACACTTATCCTCTATCCCGGATCGACGAGGTGTTCGATCAGTTGGTAGGAGCGCATTGGTTTTCCAAGTTGGATTTGTGCTCGGGGTTTTATCAATTGAGGATACAAGAGGAGGACATTCAAAAAACAGCTTTCAGCTCAAGGTATGGTTTGTACGAGTTCACCGTGATGTCGTTTGGGCTCATAAATGCCCCTTCAACTTTCATGAGTTTGATGAACAAAGTGTTCGAGCCTTATCTAGATATCTTCGTCATCATTTTCATTGATGACATTTTGGTATACTCAAAGATAGAGGACGATCATGTTGAACATCTGACCTTGGTACTAAGGAAGCTAAAAGATCATGCCTTATTTGCCAAGTTCAGCAAGTGCAAATTCTCGCTCCAATAGGTTGCCTTCTTGGGCCATGTGATCTATCGGGCTGGACAAGATGTGGATCCGACCAAAGTGCGTACTGTGAGGGAGTGGTCGCCCTTGAAGTCAGCAGCCAATATGCGGAGCTTCCTTGGACTTGCCGGATATTATCGCAAGTTTGTAAAAGGGTTCTCAAAGGTTGCCCTTCCTCTTACTACTCTGACAAAGAAAGGTGTGCCATATGAGTGGACACCTCGGTGTGAAGTCGCGTTCCATGAACTGAAAGATAGACTTACATCCGCACCTATCCTAGCCCTTCCATCCGGGAAGGAAGGATTTCAAGTTTACACTGACGCGTCGTATCAAGGGATGTGAGCGGTACGAATGCAGCGTGGTCATGTAATTGCATATGCCTCAAAGAAACCAAAGAAGCATGAACTCAACTACCTACTAAATGATTTAGAATTGGGAGCGGTGGTGTTCACGTTGAAGATTTGGAGACACTATCTATATGGTGTTCACTGCGAAATCTTTTCGGACCACAAGAATCTAAAGTACGTGCATACTTAGAAGGAATTGAATTTGAGACAACGACGGTGGTTAGAGTTTTTATGCGATTATGAATTCACCTTGAACTACCACCCCGGAAAAGCAAATTCCGTGGCTGATGCTTTGAGCAGAAAGGTACCGAAATTGAACCCTGAGTCCCGATTGATGAGTATGAAGTTAGCTCGGATGCTCGAAGAGATGGAGATTACCCTGGTATATAAAGACCAATCTGGAGAGTATGCAGAGTATCTAACCGCGAAGAACATCATCTATGATATTCGCGACTGAATCTGGGCGGAGCAAGGAAAGGATACAGCTCTGTCCCTGACAAACAAGTCTATTGAAAAGGGGACTACTGATTAGTATTCCCTAAAAGACGGCCTCGTTCATCTCCATGTCCGGCTTTACATTCCCAAGGGCAGTAAAATTCGGGAAGATATTTTGAGAGATGCACAATGCTCTCAGTATTCAGTGCATCCTGGGATTGCCAAGATGTACGCCGACTTGCGGAAGACCATGTGTTGGCTGGGAATGAAGAAAGATGTTAGATATTTTGTTATACATTGCGAGGCCTATCAAAGGGTGAAGGCAGAATGCAAGAGCCCCTGATGGTTATTACAGTCGTTTCCTATCCCCGAGTGGAAGTTCGAGGATATCTCAATGAACTTCGTCCAGGGATTGCCTCGCTCACGCTCAGGGAATGATTCAGTGTGGTTAATCGTTTACCGCCTGACAAAGGTATCCAGGTTTATTCCTATGAAGAAAGAAGCTCATGTGGATGTTTTGGTAATCCTCTTTGTGGAGCAGTTTGTACGGTATCATGGTGTGCCAAAGACAATTGTTTCTGACCGGGATGGTCGATTTACCTCTAAGAAATGGAAGGCTGTATAGGCGTACTTGGGTTCACACCTTACCTTTAGCACAGCATTTCATTCTCAGACGGACGGGCAGTCTGAGAGGACCATCAGTACATTGGAAGAACTATTGAGACTTTGTGTGTTGGATAGAGGAGAGCCATGGGAAAGACTCTTACCCCTCGTGGAATTCTCCTATAACAACAGTCACCATGCCAGCATCGGGATGGCCCCCATGAAGCCCTTTACGGAAGAAGGTGTAGAACCCCCTTGTCATGGGTACAAGATGAAGACCCAAAGGTTTTAGTAATTGAGTACATCGATGATACTTATGCGGTTGTTAGACTAATATGGGACCGCATGCTTGAGGCTCAAAGTCAGCAGGCTAAATATTATAATGTAAAGCACCAGATGGTAGAATTTCAGGTGGGTGACAAAGAGTTCATGAAAATTCGGCCGATACATGGAGCGTCATGGGTACGTGGTGTGAAGAAGCTCAGCCGAAGGTATGTTGGACCTTACACCATATTGGAAAAGATTGTCCCTTTGGCCTACTGGTTGGAATTACCACCGGAGCTGGAGAACCTTCATGATGTATTACATGTGTCGTCTCTTCGGAAGGAACTATTGCGGCCCGATCAACATATTCCCACCATTAATGGAGCAGTAGCAACCGATAGATCTGTACGACTAGAGCCCGTGCGGATAGTAGAGAACGAGACAAGGAGTTTGGGTCACAAGTGTGTTCCTTTGGTAAAGGTGTTGTGGTCTAACCATGGGAAGGAGGAGTATACATGGGAGCCGGTGGACTTGATATAAAAGCGCTACCCAGAGTTGTTTCCTTAAGATAATTTTAAAAGCATATTTTATTTTATTTTATGTTTTTCTCTCCCCATAGCCTTAGACAGATTTCGGGGACGAAATCTTTTATTTTGTTTATAGGATTTGTAACGTTCCAATTCACGCTAGGCCCCTCATGCGCACTTTTAAGTCAGGAGAGCTGACTTGGGCTCAGGGAGTGCTGGTAGCTAGGCCGACACTTGAGTAAGGGAGGAGAAGTTTGGTCCAGAGTTGGACACGGGTAGTGACACGGGCGTGTCCATACCCGTGTGGCTCTCTGGCAACATTGCAGATTCCTTATTATGTTTCCCGAGCAGGACACGGGTAGTGAAATCGGCGTGTCCCTACCCGTGAGTGTCGAGCAAAGCTCGACTAACACTGTCGGCTGCGTTCCTCCCGAGTAGGACAGGGTAGAGATACAGGCGTATCCCTACCCGTGTGTAGCTCGACGGTTCGTCGAGCAAAGCTCGATGAATCCTCGACCGTGTTCATACTGAGCAGGACATGGGTGGATACATGGGCATGTCCCTACCCGCGTGTGTGACCAAGAAGTAGCTCGAGGATTCGTCGAGCTCTGCTTGACGAATCGTCGACCGTGTTCCTCTCGACTAGGACACAAGTAGTGACACAGGCGTGTCCCTACCCATGTGTGTCCATGTAGCAGCTCGACGATTCATCGAGCTCCGCTCGACGAATCCTCGACCACGTTACCCCCGAGCAGGACACGGGTAGTGACACGGGAGTGTCCGTAACCGTGTAGTTCATTTTCGGGTTTTGGCGAATTTTCTGGCCGCATCATTTCGGAGGGACTCAATTACTGAGTTGATTGGCGGTCCAATGATAGGCCGACATATGGCTATGCAGTATTCAACTTCTCACATGAAAAGGGGAGAAAACCCTAGCCATTTCTAGTCTTCCTTCCCAAGTCGTGCTGTAAGAAATTTCTATAGAGGAAGAAGGCATTGGAGCCAATTTTCTTCCTTTGAAGGATGAACACCAACCAGCGGGTCGAAGATGCCGCCAAGAAGGGTGAAAAGATCCATGGCTGGAAATGGTGGAAATGCCGGAAACGAGGTGAGCTTCCTACCCTCTCCCTTGGTGCTAGATCTTTAGTTATTTCTAGGAGTGATATCGACTCAAAAGGGTCTTGATTTGTGAGAAGAAGGTTTCTAGGAAAAGGACATGCTAGGACTTGAGTCCTAGGAACTACAGTATTCAACCTTTCCCTCACTTCAAATGTAGTTTGTGGACTGGTTTCGTGAAGAGAAGTGGCCTTGTGAGCGTGAATAAGGGAGGACAAATTCTGGATGTTATTAGGAAGTTTGGTTTAAGGAAGAAGACGAACCGATGTCGTCTGCTCTGCTCTAAGATGCGCGCAGAAATCTGTTTTCTGCGTGCAGTAGTCTTTGAGGCCGTTTTCAGTCATGATGCGGCCAGGTCTTGGATTTCGAATAAACACGAAAGTCACAGCCCTTGGAAATACCTTTCCAACGATGGGTTAAACGCCTTCACCGGATTCATGTAGCCACAGTAATCCCCGTTTGAAGTTGTTGCACAGTAATCATTCCAACACATGAAATTCTTGTGTTTGTTTCGTATTGGTAGAGAGATCATAGTGCAGTAACGATAATGTTTGTGGAATTTAGACTATAAATGATTGGGGTCAATATGTTAATGACATTTGTTGGTTAGATCCTTAATGAACAAATGGTGTAGTAAGGTGCACTCAACCGAGGTGATTTGGTGGAGGTTAGAGAAGATATAAATATGTGAAATAATGAGAACATACTTGATAGTGGTAATGTGTTGAATAATTATGAATTTGGCTTGAACATGCTGTATATAATTGGTAATGACTGTTACGAACAAATGTTCGTGGTCTTAGAGGATGAATATGTGAAGTAGCCCTACACTGATAATGAACCCATAAGTACCTTGAGGCACGGGGTTGTGAAAGGATGTAAGTGCGAGGGTTTTGACCACACTAGTTTGGAAATATTGAGAAGAGTCGTAAGTAGACGGTTGGGCTTGGTCCTCGGTGTTCATTCCCGAGGCTCCTTTTGTGCCACGATGATGTGAAATTGCATGCGGGATGAGTTGACACGCGGTGTCGTAATCCTGGGTTAAGGATAGTGCGGTAGGTCAACGGGCTCGCCAGTCGTCACACCGACGGGAGTTGACAGATAGACTTTGGGCGGTTGGGCTTGATCCTCGGTGCTCATTCCCAGGGCTCCTTCCATGCCAAGTGGACAGTTGGGCTTGGTCCTCGTGCTTTTTCCGAGGTTCCTTCCGGGTCACAAGATAGGCCAGTTATGGGCTTGGTTCTCGGTGCACATCTACCCGAGACTCCCATTGAGTCGTAGTACGCATGGGAGCTCCGCTGTTGTGTTCTTAGCATTGAGGCATACTGAGGCGTAGTCTTGGTAGTGTGGATGCCCCTTAGTAGTGGAGGAGCCCGCTCCACTGTCACTGCTTGGCCACAATAGTTGATGCCTGAGAGATTAGCTACCTCCTCGAAAAGTGGGAACTATGTGTCTGTGTCGACATAACAATTGCATGTGCGTGATCATGAGTGAGTCATTGCATTGCATTCATATTATCACATTGCATTGCATACACAATATCCTTATAGTATATGTTTGTATGGGCACTCTTATATGATGAGTTACTATACTGCTGAGCTGATCCTCAACTTATATGTCTGTATGGGCATTCATATAAGTTGAGTTACTTTCTGTTGTACCTCTTAATTCTTATACTGTTGTAATTGGTAGAACTACTAGAGTAGATGGTTTACACATTTAATGTGTTGTTTATATACATTGATATTGTTCACTCTATACCACCTGTTTGTACTTCTATTCTGCATATATATTGTACCCTTGTTCCTTTCTCCGCCCAGTGCGGGGAGTTGCCGGTTTAGCGGATGTGATAGCCACTTAGTCTTTATGACTAACAATTACTACATCTTCCTTTTAGGAGGAAACCTCGCAGTCGGAGCATCCGTAGATTTTGTAGTAAGACAGCCATGCCAGGACGACAGGGCCTGAAGTGATGGTGATGTCGCTACCGTCAGTCTCCGAAGTGAATTTGAGAGACTCTTGATGTAGCCCCTTTGGGCAAGTTTTTCCCGTCCTCTGATATTTTAGAAGCTTGTTGTATCTTCTTTTCTTGATGTACTTTTGGACTATTTTACTTATGTGTGGATTGACTTCTATTTTATATTCTTGGTTGGGTTGGCATTGGATGATATTGTTTTTGGCCAGCAGAATAGGCGGTTTATGGTGCAGACCGACACGTGCATTGGTGGCACCTAAAGGTGGCAGCTCTGGGCATAAGACTCCCCTCGTGCCGTGTTTTGTGTTCCGGAAGGGGGGGTCTTACAACCAGCTTGTAGGACCAACAAGCCCTATATCACTCCAACCCACACATGGGTGAGATCACTATAATATTCCTTAATTCTATCAGACTACTCTTATTTATCTCCCGGATTATTTAGCGATTTATGGTTAACCTTGGACTTCCTGAGATCTACTCTTTGAATGGCTCACAACGGTACTAGTAATTATGATGGGTTGAATCCCATCGCTCCTTTTCTCAAGCCACTTAGTAACGTTATGCTACCCTTAACCAAATCCACACCCAGGATTACTAAGTGTGTGACTTCTCCAAAGTATGAACTGCTGAAAACCCTAATTTTCCAAAAATTTTAAATGCAGACCATATGTTCTTGTAAGTGTGTATGAATATGAATCCACCAAACACTTGACCCAAGGATCTATTATTATTTCCTGAGACCTATCATAAAATCTTAGACCAAATTCCATAGATTTATAATTTTCTTAAAATAATTAGCAATTATTATAATTTTGTAAAATTATTGCTACATGTGATTTTGAAGATGAAGTGCCACTTTATTTTATCAAATCAGTAAGATAAAATTATCCTAACATCATCTTAAAAAATAATAGATCTGAACCAAATTTCACATCATTCCAATAATGTTTGATATTAAATTTCTAATTACAAAAATCTGATTCACTATGTCAAGTTACACATGAAGTACTATAAATGTTCATCAAATAATTCCAGAAAAAAAAGTTACAAATGATAAAATATTATTTATTTGAAAAATTTATAATTTTATAACTCAAATTGAGCCTAATTATATCAATAATATAGAAGGAGCAAAAATTATAATTATAACTACAACTCTAAGATTCTGACCTTCAAAAATTCCAACTAATTTTTCTAGTGTTTATAATACTAAATAATGTATACTGACAAGGTTTCATAATTTTTGCAACTATTTTAGTCACCTTAATTTCACGAATACATTTGCGTAACAAAAATACTAATGAATTCATTTGCTAAGCAAATCAACTTCAAATGTTCTAAAATTTCATGAGGAGGTGTACATTCACTGAATAATTGCATGTATAAAATTTCACTGAATTGCACAAAGCCAATCTTGCCAAACTCATAAGATACACAATTTTTGGCTAAATGCACACCACATCACATATGACATGATAACTTGCAAGTGAGATTCTCCAACCTACAGGGGTCAAAAGGATCTGAAATTTTTACCAGGGCCTTAAACCTCCCTAATGAACCTCTCACCAAATGGTGGGTTTAAAATAATTATTATTATTCAAAATATTCCATTTATATGAAAAATTACATTTTCCCTAAAGCCATTGGAAAATTTTGTCAAAAATTTTTCATTTTATGGACTGTAGGTTTATCTATGGTATATTATTATTTGTTCCAAATTTAAGTCAATCCCCTTAACCAATTAACAGTTATTAAGTAAAAAGTGACTGTCCTATCCTAAGGACCAGTCCCACAAGATTTCTCCAACAAGGAGCTACATCTCTTCAAATGACCTAATTTCAATTTCTAACTAAAGTGGACTCAAATGGCTACCTTTTTATGTTGGGACCTTTTCATGGTTCAACCCCTAAAGGAATCATTTGTCAGCATAAAAAAGTGTATATTCAAGGGGGCTAAATATACATAAAAATTAATATTAATCCAAATCAACGGTGGTGATTTCGTCTTCCTCCTCTAGCCAAGGGACAGGATCCACCCAACCTGCAGATTTTCTACAGCCATTTGCTGGCAATCCGGCAACTTCCTCGGCCGGCTGCCACCACCACCACCTCCAATGTGGTGTGGGTATCGCACGACGATGGTTTGGCCACCGGAAGTGGTGGTTTCCGGCAAACACGCCACCATGGAATTTTCCAAAAAATCTCCATTTTTATCACATTGGATTGGGCTCTGTTGAGCTCGATCTCTCACCTATTAGATCTAGGATACTAGCATAAGGGGAGAGGAGTAGAAACATGCCTGATTTTGGGCTTGTATGCGGTTCCTCCGGCGGGTGGCCTTGGTTTTTGGCATTTTCCGGAGAACCTCTCCCGATCTCGATTCTCCACCAAAGCTTTGATGTAAGTGTCGATTTCGACTACCAAGGAGCTTCTGAAGGTGATGAAATGATCTAGTTGAGCTTTGAGGGTCTCTATATAGGAGATACAAGTTATGGGGGTTATGTTCATGGTCATTAAAGTCCCACCTTAATGGTGGCCAACCTATAACTATTGGAAACCTCCTCCTCTTCATTAAGGAAGATGAAAGGAGGGGTTGGGGAAGAAGAAGGGAGTTCCACTTGGCCTCCCTCCATTATTTCCCCTCCAAATGAAACTTCCCTCCTAATTACCCCCATTAAATCCCCTAATTAAAATAATAAATTAGATTAAATAAATATGAAAATTTAGTGGTCCTTAGGATAGGCCTTTGGCAAGACCTTCGCTCACTTGAATTAGCTTGGGCTCTCATTTAGCCTTTAAAGTTTATTTCATCATGGTTGACCTTGGGGTTGACTTGGTTAATTCGGCCCACTAGATTGACCTAGCCTTGAGTAAATCGCTCAGTTGACACTCTATTAGGGTTAGGGAAGTGTTAATAAGCTTACCTTGAGGTGGTGAGTTCAAGTGAGTGTGAATTGACCTAGGTTGATTTGTGCACATTGCAGGTGCACATAGTAGTGTCCCTAAGTTCAAGCTGAGCTTGAGTCACACTAGAGCCTCCATGCACCACTCAATCCCTAACCCTAACTTTAGGAGCCTAGAAGTGTGTGGGATGTTACAGACGGTTTGTTCTTCCACTGCTTCCTCTTCATCATCTTCTGAAATTGCCTTAAGAAGGCAGCAAATTCCCAATATGATATGTTGTTGTCAAATGAGCTGGAATCATAACTTTCTGAATTAGCTAGCCTGCTTAGGGAGATGCAATTATCTCCTTGCTCTTCTTAGAGCTCTCAGCCTTCAGAGCCACTATCCTCTCCTTGGCATGGGACCTAATGGTGGTCTCCTTCTCCTTCCTAGCAGATAGCTGTATCTCATAGGAAAGCAGCTTTCCAAACAAAGTGCGAGGAGGAGTTTTTGCAAGCTTGGACACTTTTCTTATAGCACAAATCTTTGTGTCCCAATTTATGATTAGAGCTCTTATGAACTTATCATACATCTCATAATTGTTGAAGACCCTTCCATAGGTCCTCAGCTTATTTACCACTCTAAAAAATCTTTCATAGAACTCAGTTATATTGTCCTTGTTACTTTGTCTAAAGGCCTCATATTCTTGATTAAGAGGGGATTTCCTATCATCCCTAACTTCTTCAGTTCACTTCATGTATACAATAAGGGTAACCCACATCTCCTTGGCTGTCTCACAATGCACCAAGTTCTGGACAGTGGAATCATCAATAGCACTTACTATGATATTTTTTGCTCTTTTATATATAGTAGCAAGTTCTACTTCATCCCTAGTCATTTCTGTGTAGGTCATGGGCACTCTTAAGTTAGGATCAATGGTGGAGGCCTTTTGGAGGATAAAATATCCCTCCTGAAAAGTAATATAAATCCTATGGTCATTGGTTTCCATAAATAGCATGACCCTTTGCTTCCTTATGCCAAAAGTCTCCTTCTTGCATATAGGCACCAAGTTAATTGACATCTTTGTTATGATCCTCTTCAGCAGAAATCTTGGACTAACTAAACTACCATTTATATGATCTGGTCAGACTATTAAGTCCTTTTTGACCAACCTCCCCCCGATACCACTTGATAGTTAATAGGGTAGTAGACTAAATCACCTAGAAGGGGGGAGGTGAATAGGTTGATTTTAACTATCTTATTTTTACTGGATTATTTTCGGTTTAACCACACAAACACAGATAACGCAATTATTTATAGTGGCTTCCCAAGGTATGTATACATCCACTCTCCCTCCCACCTTTCTAACAGTGGGTTATACCAGGCAATCTTCTCAGGCCACTGCCCTACACACTTACAGTAAGCTTTACTCTTATAGCTCAGTAACCCTCTAGGTCACCAACCTTAGGCTTATCAAGAAGTCGTACAACTCAGGTTAGGAGGATAGCCCTACCTAAGGCACACAGGCCCTACAAACTCAGAACACTGATGTTAATATAGAGAAATAATGTATAGTTTACAACAGAAGACTTTATGGAATTTAACCTTTAGCTTTTTTGTCTTCTGTTAAGAATGAACAGCAAAAAGCTATCCTAGAGTAGTGCAGGAGATTTGATCTTGAGCTTTATCCCTTGCTCCACCTTGATCTTTTGTCTTCTGTAGAAAGTGGAGAAGATCAACCTCTGAGCCCTGATGGACTCAACTTGTTCTTAGATCAGATCTGGGAGCATTTAATGGAAGCACAAAGGTTTTAGCTCATTCACAACACCTCTAGTACTCAACAGTAGCTCTTACACTTCACAACAATTTGCAGCAGCACTTACTTTGATCCAGCACTTCCTTGTGTTCTTCTTTGACCTAGAAGATGCTTTTTATATGCCCCACCAATCTACAATGGCCCTTTAGTTGATTTGACATCACATGGTCGAAAATGGAAAGGGCTATCCTACTTTATTTTCTTTCCGCCAAAAATTGATCGCACCAAGTCAACGGCTAGATTTAAATTTGTTTGAGTAGTTGGGTTGAGACAGGCCTCTGTCTCAGCGGTATATTGATTGTCTTAGTAGTTCTGCTGAGACTAGTCTGCTTTCTCAATTGGGCGGAGATAGGAATTTGTCTCAGTGGTAGATGGCTGCATTCCAGCTGTTTCGCTAAGACTAGACAGTCTTCTCAATAGATTTTCACAAAAGGGCTGAGACAACTACAACAATTTCCAGGAATGTTCTATCCATTTTTAGAATAACTTGAACCCGTGAATAATTAATGTAGAAGGTTTATCAAATATACCATACACTTAGCATTGATGGTGATGCCTCTTTAAATCCAAGGCACATTAAAGGGCAATATTCCCAACAGTAGTAGTTATAAAAATATCAGAAGAAGCTAGTCTAGAAGTCCTAGACTTCTTTTTCCACTTTTAGAACCAAGACTTTGTAGAACTCGATACTTTGAACTCGGGAATCTTCACAGTCACGTCCTTCTTACTCTGGACTCTCAATATATCTTGCTTCATAGATCAAGTAGTATTGACTAATGTTAGAAAGCCCTGCAGCATTGGACCTACGAGTAAAAACCTCAGATCATCCCGCAGACCTTCATAAAACTAGTTGGTCTTCTGCTCCTCATCAGTAAAGTTGGAGCTCGTATACTTCCCCAATCTAGTAAACTCATGCAACTAGTCGTCAACACGGCTCTCGCCCTGAGTTAACTTATGGAATTGATTCTCCATAACAATCCTCTATGTTGACCAGAGATATTGAGCCAGAAACAACCTAGAGAACTCATCCATCGAGATATTAGTAAGTTGTCTTCCCATAAAGTGATGCAACTCCAACTTGTCCCACCATAGCCTTGCCTCACCATCCAACAAGAAAGTAGCCATGGTGATTTTCCGCCACTCCTCTGTTTCAATTGTCATCATGGTTCTCTTAATTCAAGAGAACTTATCTTCGGGTTGTGTTGGGGTTCCAGTCCCCGTAATCACTAAAGGATTGAAGCTCATCACATGCTTGGGCTACTTCTATGTTGCTCTTCTTGCTACAAAGGCTCTACAACAACATTTTCTGCCACTATGGGCTCAACTATGGCAACGGGCACCTAGATACTGAGAGAGCAGGAATTTGCACTTGCCTCCCTAGTTGGGCATTGATCAAGACAAACACTGCCTCAACTACTAGCCTTATCATTTCAGCAGGAGGGTTTACAGGCACATCATTACAACCACTATTCTCCAAGAGTGCTGATGTTGGGATTGCTCTATAGCATTACTTGTCACATATAATTAAACAATACGCAATTTAATGACTCCAAACCCAGCCAACAACAATAAAAGGAATGATCAGGTTCCATAAATAATGTTTTCTAGCTTGTTTCATGTGTGTTTTTCATTCCTAAGTCGACATTTATGAGTTCTTTCTTATTATAACGGCGACGCACCAAAGTGATCACCTTTCCTTACAAGAATTTGTCCACAAATTCATAGAAGGAAACAACAACAGATTCTGATACCAAATTATAACACACACATCCCTCACGAGAAATATAACAGAAGGTCCGATCGCCCCCCCCCCCCCCCCCTCACGCTATATTAAACAGAGAAACGAACGAGTTACGTAATGAAACCATAATTCATGCTAATCTAACAACACACCCTAACACAGAGTTGCATTCTAGCAGAAACTTAAAGAGTTAAGAATCACCCATCCAGTAATGTCCACTACTAAAATACTGTTGGATCTTGAGGCGCCCTTAGGGGGGGGGGTGAATAAGGGTTCTTTTTATTTTGTCTTAAAAAAATAAGCAAACTTTACTAGATGAATAACTAAAAGATTTCTCATACTTTGAGACATGCGAAAACAATTTCACGAGTTTAAGAACACTAGTACTGAAATATGTAGAACATATATAAGAGTGATGAACTAGAGAACCAAGTTAGTATAAAACTAAAAAAAACATTACACCTGGCCTAAATCTGAGTCAAGAAGACAATTTGAAGAAATAGCAAAGGAAAAAAGCACTATCGCCAGGCGATATCGGGTATCGCCGATCAGCGATAGAGGTAAAAGTATAAAAACAAGCTCATTCAGTCAAAGGCATCAAACCAAACCTTTTTCCTGAAGACAGATCGCGGAAGACGTAGCTGAAGTCGGCGAAACCCTAACACCTAGGTATGAAACTTGGATTTTGGCTTTAATTCTTTGGCTTTTTATGGATCTAATTTGTAGGATAGTGTACATGTAATCCTAGATGAGAATTTTCCCGGTTTTAAAGTGTTTAGATTGTGTGTGTGGATCATAAGAAAATAGGGTTGTTTAAGTGAAAAATGTGTATAGTTTCTTGAATTGAAGAAGTTGTAAGAGGATTTGGAGTAAAAGAACTTTCATATCTGGTATTTGGGATGATGGGGAAACCAAATCTGAAGTTGGAAGGGGCGGAAAACATTTCCCGTTATCGCCCGGCGACAGTGAGTGTCGCCGGATGGCGATAGCAAAAGAAAAAAAAATTTGTTTCTGAAAAAAAAAAAATTGATATGCAAGAATGGCTTCCAGTTCCAAAACATGAAGAAGCACAGGGAGTGACTCATATTCATCATATCAAACATTTCCTGTAATAGAGAATGCT
This sequence comes from Platanthera guangdongensis, assembly GCA_039583875.1. Classification (NCBI taxonomy): domain Eukaryota; kingdom Viridiplantae; phylum Streptophyta; class Magnoliopsida; order Asparagales; family Orchidaceae; genus Platanthera; species Platanthera guangdongensis. Next base: position 66,974,496 of record CM077159.1, read on the forward strand.
AACATAGGAATCGGACGGGTGATCGAATTCGACCCGGCCCGACATGCTCATATCCATGATTTATTAGCAATGGCTGGAATAATGTCGATTATTATTCCAGATACATTCTCCTTCGTACTGATTAGAGAATTTTACAATTATATCAAAGATCTGCATTTCACGGAGTTGAATGGCAGAGTCCGATCGAAAATTCAAGGACAGGCGGTAGAAATAACACACTATGACCAAAGAGATGAGTTTGGATTAATCGAGCATGAAAACACTTTAGATGTAGTAGAGAACTATCAGAAGGATATGGATTGGACATTATTGAATATAGTTTTGCAAGGAAATTCCATCAAAATAATAATTCAATCAACGACCACCCTTACGGAGGATGCACGACTAGTGCAAGATATAATTAGGCATACTGTCCTACTGAAATCCGGAGATACACGGAAAATAACGGCTCAACTCGGTTATGTGATGTACATGATTTTGGAGTGAGAGCCGTTTGACATGGCGGATTTTGTCCTTTCGATAGTATGCTATGCATTTAGATTGAAGAGTCGTAATTGGAAGAAATTGAACACACTACCACTTGGAGCCGTTATCCAACGGATTTTATATAAGAAATATACGTGGATCGACCCAGAGTTGTACTTCAATGATTGTATCCCATCTATACATTCGACGAGTGGAACGCCTTCCATCGGTCGATCAATACGAGGAGTGTCATCAAGATGGATTGAACTGGTGTCCACTATCCGAAACCCGCCAATTCCTAGAGGTGGATCGTTGCGAGAATGGTTAGATGACTTGCGAGAGTCGTTCGAAGAACACAAGTGGGATGTGAAGAATAACTTCTTGGGAATTCAGAAATTTTTTAAATTTCTGACAAAAAGTTTGAAGTTGAAGCCCACTACAGCAGAGGCAGCAGAATGGGAAGATCCGGTCATGGAGCCGCCCCGTACATCGACTCGCCAAGCACGTCGGACGCGGAGCAGCGAGCACAGTTCGGCAGATGACCAAGGAGATACTAGTGCAGGTGACAGCGGAAATTTTTGAAGATTGCGGGATGGCAGGAAATTTTGCCGCTATCGCCCGACGGTGACAGTGAATTTTCTTCAATTTCCTGAAATTTTTTATGCTGTGATATTATGTGGGACTTAAATGTGGTATTGTGCTTCTGTAATAACATAAGACTCAGAATGTGATGTTCTCATTTATGATTTATGTAAGTGTATTTTAGTTTAATGTTCATGTTTTTAGCAATTTAATTATTAATTTTATGATTTTTTTGTCTTGCGATGGTAATCTACTATTTTGAAAGATCTAGAATTCCTAGTTCCAACCGTAATAATGAAAAACGGGAATCTGGAAGTGGTTTCGTGAAAATATCCGCAAGCTGTGAATCAGTGCTTATAAAATTGACTTTGATCGTATTTTGTTTTATGTGGTCTCTTATGAAATGGTGACGTACATCAATGTGTTTGGACCTAAAATGATGAACTGGATTATATGTTAAGTCAATTGCACTTTTATTATCACACTTCAATTCAATTGTTTCATGAACTATTCCAAAATTTTCTAAAGTTTGCTTCATCCATAAAACTTGTGCACAACAACCTCCTACTTCCATGTACTCAGCCTCAGTGGTGGATATGGCAATAGAATTCTGTTTCCTACTCGACCACGAGATAAGTGAAGGGCCAAGAAAGTGACAGGTGCCACTGGTGCTTTTTCGATCTAATGAACAACCAGCATAATCACAATCAGGGAAGCCATGTAATATAAACATATCGTTATGAGGATACCACAAATATAATTTAGATGTGCCAATAAGATATCTAAAAATGCATTTAACTGCTTTTAAATGAGACGCTTTGGGATTAGCTTGAAATCTAGCACATAAACATACATCGAACATAATGTCAGGCCTAGAGGCAGTCAAATACAATAGCGATCCTATCATTCCTCGATAAAGTGTTTGATCTATTGATATTCCACTTTCATCTTTTCCTAAATTTAATGAGACACTCATGGGGGTATTTGCTTGTTTTAGATTTTCAAACCCAAATCTTTTTAAAATATCATGAATATATTTAGATTGATAAATAAAAATTCTATCATGCTTTTTAGTGATTTGAAAACCAAGAAAATAAGTGAGTTCGCCTACCATGCTCATTTCAAATTCATTCTTCATAATTTCAATAACACTATCACATAATTTTTCATTTGTTGATCCAAAAATAATATCATCAACTTATATTTGTAAAATGATAAGATCATCATTAATATGTTTAACAAATAAAGTACAATCAGCACTGCCCATTTTGTAATCATTTTTTAGTAAATAAATAGTCAATCTATCATACCATGCTCACGGTGCTTGTTTCAAACCATAAAAGGTTTTTTCTAATTTAAAAACATGATCAGGAAATCTAACATCAACAAAGCCTGGAGGTTGTTCTACATAAACCTCCTCCTTAATATACCCGTTAAGAAAAACAGTTTTAACATCCATTTGAAATAATTTAAACTTCTTAAAACTAGCAAATGCAAGAAATATTCTAACTGCTTCTAAACGTGCTACGGGTGCAAAAGTTTCATCAAAATCTATTTCTTCTATTTGTGAATAACCTTTTGCTACGAGTCTAGCTTTGTTCCTAGTGACCCTAGATTCACTATCTAGTTTATTTTTAAAAATCCACTTAACCCCTACAACAGGATGATTTGACGATCTTTATACTAACTTCCAAACCTTATTACGTTCAAATTGATTAAGCTCGTCATTCATAGCTAAAAACCAAGAATTATCATTTAAAGAAGCTTCAACGCTTTTAGGTTTTATATCAGAAATAAAGCACATATTTGAAAATAACTCACGTATGGATGAACGAGTACTTACCCCTCTTGATGGTTTTCCTATAACCAAATCTTGGGGATGATCTTTTGAAAATCTTAGTTCGCTTAGAGGCACGTATCCTTGCCCTTCTTCTTTTTCTTCTTCTTTTTCGACTCCTTTTTCTTCATCTTTGTCTCCAAGGTTTTCATCGCCATCCACTCTTTGTAGAGGGGAGAGCTCTTCATTTTTACCTGTATTATTAGCTTCTACACAAGGAAAAAACTCATCAAATTTAACATGTATCGATTTTTCAACCATTTTAGTCCTCTTATTGTAAACTCTATAAGCTTTACTTGTAGAAGAATAACCAATAAAAATGCCTTCATCACACTTTTCATCAAATTTTCCTAAATTATCCTTCGTGTTCAAAACAAAATATTTACATCTAAAAACTTTAAAATAAGACACATTTGGTTTCTTTTGAAAATATAACTCATAAGGGGTTAATTTTAAGAGGGGTCGAATCATAACACGATTAATAACATAACAAGAATTACTAACAGCTTCGACCCAAAATGATTGAGGTAATTTGTATTTAGATAGCATAGTGCGAGCTAGTTCTTGCAAAGTTATATTTTTCCTTTCCACCACACCATTTTGTTGAGGTGTACGAGGAGCAGAAAATTCATGTTTAATTCCTAACTCATTGCAAAAAGAAACAAATTTCTCATTATCAAATTCACCTTCATTATCTGAACGAATGCATTTTATTTTTAATTGTATTTCATTTTGAACACGTAAACATAATTTGGAAAATTCTAAAAACGCATCAGATTTAGACGATAAGAAAATTGTCCAACTAAAGCGAGAAAAATCATCAATCAAAACAAAAGTGTACTTTCTACCACCTAGACTTAGTGTATTAACAGGACCAAACAAATCCATATGTATCAATTCTAAAGGCCTAGTGGTGGAAACAACATTTTTATTTTTAAAGGAAGACTTTGTAAATTTTCCTTTTTGACATGGTGAACATAAATATGATGAATTTCCATGCAAAGAAGGTAAACCTTTAATAAGTTTATTTTGAGACAATTTTATGATTAGTTTGGAACTAGACTGTCCAAGACGTCTATACCACAAATCTAACTCCTCATTTTTTAGAAACAAAACACTTTAATGAATAATGTGACAAATCATTAAATATAATCATGTAAACATTTTGAAATCTAGGAGCGGTAATAACAATATCATTTGTTTTACAGTTAACAATCTTGCATTGTTTGAAGATGAGTCAAACAAGATGTTTAAGCCAATATCACATAATTGACTTATTGAAATTAAAGTATGCTTCAAACCTTTAACATATAAAATATTTGAGATAGTAAATGATTTGTTACCTACTACTCTAATGCCAATGATTTTTTCCTTTTCGTTGTCTCCAAAAGTAACTACTCCTCCTTTCTTCATCTCCAAGCTAAGGAACTTTGATTTATTGCCCGTCACGTGCTTGGAACATCCTGAGTCCAAGTACCACATGTCTTCTTTGTCCTTAGCATGCCAACACACCTAGAAAGAGGATGAGAGTAAAGATCCGGCTAAACAAGTGGTTTCTCCCATAGAATAGGTGGAAGCCTTAGGCACCCAGATTTATTTGACTAAGCAGTATCCCGTCTTCTTACAAGTATGTGTTGTGTGATAAAACTTATAACATTTGGCACACTTGATGCAAGAAGTTGATGGGTTTTTTAAAGTAAATTTTGACCCTTTGCTGGAAGCTACAGGGAGAGGGGGTTTATTGTTTTTAATATGAGAATCAGATTTTGACCCTTTCCTAGAATTTTTCCTATCGCCGCCGACAATGGATGTCGCTGGGCGATAGTGCTCAGGAGAGTATCCAAGTCCGAATTTTCTAGAACCATAGAACTAGTTTCCCAAAATAATATTTAGAGATTTTTGGCCCACTCCAAATTTGTTAGTGGCCATTTCTAAATTACGGACTTGTCCCCTTAATACATTATTTTCGGCAACTATGGTGCCGCAACGATTAGCAAAGGGCTTCCTGCTGTCTTCCACTTGAGATTGAGAAAACTTTAGAGATCTCTCTAAGGCCTCTTTCTCTTTTGTATGAGTCTCAACCTGAGTCTGAGTCTTAGAGAGATCTTTCTCAAGCTCCACAATCTTTGTCAAGGACGGACAATCCTCTTGACAAGACGCTTTCTCCTTTCCAAGAACTTTTACTTCATTTTTTAGTTTTTTATTTTCTTTAACTAATACTTTATTTTTAGATTTAATCGATTTAATTTCATGCAGTTTTTTGTCTAAATACTCACAAGTTCTCAAAAATTCAGAATATAAATCATCAAAGGTTTCAGGAGTTACCTCAGTGTCGCTGGACACTGCTTCCTTCATCATAAGATGAAGTACTGTTTCCTATCAAGCACATGTTGGCCTCCTCTTCACTTTCTGACCCTGAACTACTTGACTCTTCAGAAGTGGCTTCATCCCATGTTTCAGCCTTTAGAACTTTCTTCTTATCTTTCTTTCCGCGCCGCTTCTCCTTCATCTCTTTCAGATACTTTGGGCACTTGCTCTTTATGTGGACAGTCTTCCTGCAATGATAGCATTCAGGTGGTGGTCTATCTTCGTCATCCTCTCCTTCAGCTTGGAACTTTTCATTCCTATTCTCAGATTCTTGCCTCTTGAAAAATCTCTTGAAAGAATTTCATCTTTCAGGATTTCTCATAAATCTCCTGAATTTCTTCACAAACAAGCTCTCTTCATCTTCATCCTCACTTTCATCGGACTCACTTTCCTTCTCCTTCGTGGACTTCAACGCCAAAGCTTTCTTTCTTGGCTCCAAGCTATACTCTTGTTGTTGAATCCTCAACTCTACTTCATGAGTTTTCAAGTTGCCTATGAGATTCTGAATTTGGAGAGACTTTAGATCGTGTGACTCCAAGATGGAAGTCACTTTAGGATTAAACTTTGGAAGAAGCGATCTAAGTATTTTCCTCACCAAATCTCCATTTGAGAAATTCTTACCTATAATCCTTGAGTCGTTTACTATCTTGTTAAACCTTGTGTACATGGAGTCTACATCTTCATCAACCTCCATTTTGAACTTCTCAAACAATGATTCTAGCGGGAAAAGCTTTGAGTCCTTTACCTATGATGTTCCTTCATGAGTAACTTCAAGAAGATTCCAAATATCATATACAGTATCACATGCACAAACACGGTTAAATTCAGTCCTATCTAACTCACAAAATAAAGCATTCATTGCCTTAGCGTTAATCTTACATCGAAACTTATCTGCTTCATCCCATTTGTCCTTGGGTTTTTTCATAGAGACACTTCCTATAACAGTTATAGGAGCAGTGTAGCATGTTTCTACCATGCCCCAAACATCGATATCTAGTGCTATTAGAAAGCATCGCATTCGAGCATTACTCCTGTGGGTGAAACTGATTTTGGAGTAACCTGCTCTGATACCAAGTGTTGGATCTTGCGGCGCCCTTAGAGGGGGGTGAATAAGGGTTCTTTTTATTTTGTCTTAAAAATTAAGCAAACTTTACTAGATGAATAACAACAATAAAATTGAAGAGTGCAAATGTATACTAGCTAAAAACAATAATGATATATTTCAAAAGAGATAAATTGAATACAAAGTGTCTCTATAGAGCAGAGACAAAGGCTCATGAAATAAATAATTTGCTAGTGTTTTCGCCGGTTCTTCTACCAAGAACCTCCAGGCTAAAGCGTATCTCTTCCTAAATCTTGCTAATAGCCTCCCCCTAGATCTAACCACGATCTATATGCTGCACACAAGGCAATGATTTCTCCCTAACCCACACAAGGACTTGGATGCCACCCACAAGGCGGCGATTCTCTCCTAACCCAGACAAGGACCTAGACGGCACGCACAAGGCGGCGATTTCTCTACCAATTATAATGAGAAAGTAAAAGAAAAGAACAAAAACAAATTGAAAACTTTAAGCTAGATACTCCCTTCAAACAATGCGCTGAAGATGCCGACGAATCCTTGCTAGAGATGCTTTGAATGCTTCGCACATGCCGTGAATCTTTCACGCTTTTGCCTTCTTGAATGTATGAAGTATCTCTGAGTTCTGGAGATTTCTGAAACATCAATGCAGGAAAATACACTCCAGGTAATGAAATTCGTGATTTCCTCAGAAAATGAAAGGTTTTTATATTGTGGCGCTATCGTCGGGCGATACTGGTATCGCCATCTGGCGATATCGGTAACCGCTGTCACGTGTCCCACGAACTCCTGATTTTTGCATCGCACAAATGTTGAGCGCCGAATCGTGCATTTTTGCCGAGCGATACTGGTTATCGCCGTCTAGCGATAGCGAAATAATGGAAGCCATGATTTTATCGAGCGTCGAGCGGAAATGCGTCGAGTGGCGCTATCACTTGTTTGCGCTAGCCAATATCGCCTGGCGATATCTCCCGAGCTCAAGTCTGATCCGATTCTGCATCAAAAAGATCTTAGATATTAACCTGTGTTATCTGCACACCAAAAACATCCAATTGTCAAATACAAACAAGATTTATTATTAGCAAACTAGGAAGCGTGGAATGCATGCTCCAACAAATACAACAGGAATGAAAGTTACACAAATAGTTTTGGCTTTAAGGCCTTACAACACCATGTTCATGTTTACAAGAATGTGATTTCCATACATCAGCATGCAAGCCAACAACAAATGAAAATGTTAAACATAAAACTTGGGCCTTAAAGGGCCTGCTCAGCAAAAGGGTATTAGCCCGCTACTTCCCGCTTAGCTTTATCGCACATGCATAAAAGCATTCCACCAAATAGTGGCAAACAAGGCAATGGTCAGCATTAGCTGACAAATTATAACGAACCCACTCCTTTCTCGTGGTGGCGGTGCTCCTTCCCTGCAAGCAAATAGCATGTTCACAAATATCAAGAATGTGCAACTTAAGCACCAATCATCACAAATGAAGGCATGATCAGCCAAATATCTTGTGCACTCAGGGCACCTTATCGGTGTACCAGATAATCTAGGGTCTCACATTTTGCCATCATGGGTAATAACCGGTGCATTAACACCCAACGGGAAACTCCATGAGTCCCACCACCATCCTCAGTCCCATACTGGATGGTCTCACCTAAGCATTACTAGCCTGGCATACAGCCATGTCTCTCTCCTATGCCAACGATAACTACCATATACTTTAGATCTGTTTAGCTGAATGATATAGTGCAGGCATATTTTATATCTTAATCATTGCTCAAATCTCTATGCCAATTAACGACAATGATGCAGGTCAGCCCCCCCTTTACCGTAATCCAAAATACCAAGGATTCATACTACGGTTGGCACTCACGGACAACAAGGCTAGTCACTCTAGGCACACAGCTCAACAAGCTAGCCATTGTGTCCCCAGGACACATGATTCACAATCACAACAAAAGTTCACTCAGAATCATTGCCAACAGAACTCCTAAACCAAATAATTTATATGGAGTCTTCTCCGACAAGCAAAAAAAACATTACCAATTTAGATCAATCTGTCCATATGAGCTTCACACAGCATGCCTAATCTGTACTCATGTTTCATGATATTATATGCAAAACATACTCAGGGATAAACATATATACCCAATGGAAAGCACCTTTTCTCAACCAATCTGTGAGGGAATCCATGCAAACATGCTAAAAGAGGACCTCACTTGTCCGAGAGGAGAATTGTTATCCTCGTAGTTCCTTTCTGTGGAGCCATAAACAAGGATCTAGTCTTCCTCTTCACAATACTAGGGTCGGCCTAAGACTCAGCCACTACTTCTTTGGTTGAAATCCATCCAAGTTGAGCTACAGAAATTGCTTGGGTTTGAGAGAAAGGAGAAGAAGTTTCTCAACCTTCTTCCCTGAAGCTGCTTAGTGAAGGAACCTGTCGACTTTAATTCCACCCTTCCTCGGATTCATACTCACTGGAGGGTATACAGAGAACATCTACCGGGCGTTTAATACTTCTATCCCACTGAAAAATCTCGTACAAACACCCGTAACTTCTTCCTCGTTTGGCTCGGGCAGAAAGAAAGAATAATGAAAAAAAACAACTTGTCTCTCATCTAGATGGGATGAACCCTAGCCGTACGATCTAAACTAATTAGAATGGACAGCCAAGAGCAACCCAAACTATTAATTTAAAGGTAAGGTCCCATAGTACTTAGCCGCCTAAGGGCTAGAAGACACGCATTCGTCTAGAACACTCGACAAATTATCCAGACCACTCGATGAATTTCGACTTGATCACTCAATGAATTTATCTTGACCACTCGACAAATCTAGCTTGACCACTCGATGAATTCATTTAGACCACTCGATGAATTCATCTTGACCACTTGACGAATTCATCTAGGTCACTCGACGAATTCACTTAGCCACTCGAGACCATTCGATGAAATCACTTTGATCACCAAACAAATTCACTTAGATCACTCGTGATCATTCGGAAAATTTACTTAGATCACTCGATGAATTCACTTAGATCACGCGAGTTCATTCGACGAATTCCTTAGATCACTCAATGAATTTACTTGGTCATTTTCAGCTAGAAGACCTGTGGTGTTACATGCATCGTAGGACTTTAGCCCCTTTTGGTAGGTCAACTATATGCCAAGTTTTGTTCTGTAGCATCGAGTCCATCACATTATTGATATTTTTGCCCTAACAAGAATTCTCTAGATCTCATTGCTTCCTTGTAGGAGAATGGATCATCCTTTAAATGGTAGGTAATGAAATTCTCACCAAAATTCATAGGGATTCTTTCTCTTATATATATTCTAATTGAACAGGTTCTACTTCAAAAGGTTGGGGAGAAGTGTTAGTGGGGCTAACTTCAGGTTCATAGTAGATTCTGATATTATATCAGAAGACCAAGAGACAGACAAAGCATGATCCTTGACAAATTTATTTTCGAAGAATATGAAATCTCTAGACTCTATCACTGTATTAGTGGATAGATTGAGAAATCTATCAGCCACACAATCTTTTGCACTACCTAGATAGACACAGGTTATCGTTCTAGATCCCACCTTAGGTCTCTTAAGGTCTTGTATTCGTACATAAACAATACATCCCCAAATCTTTAGAATACCATTTCTACAAGGATGACAGTGCCATAACTCATACGGGGGAGAAGTGAGCTGAGAATGAGGCACTATGTTTATAATGTGATTTGTAGTAAGGACTGCTTCTCACCAAAAGGAATAAGGCATGTCTGTAGTTAGGTGTATAGAATTCAACATTTCTGTTAAAGTTCCATTCTTACGCTCTCCAAGACTATTTGAATATGGTGAGTAAGGAGTTGTGGCTTCAAGGATTATTCCCTCAGAGGCATAAAATTCCTTGAACCTAATAATAGTGTATTCTCCCCCTCGATCACTTCTAAATATTTTAACTTTAAGGTTCAATTGATTTTCAACACGAGACTTATGTCTTAGAAGTTTCAAAGGCCTCATCTTTTGATTTCAACAAATACACATGACAATATCTGGAAATATCGTCTATGAATGTAATTAGATACTTCTTTCCCCCTCTAATGACATGACTTCAGAAATCATATAGGTCTAAATGTATCAATTCTAGAAGTTATGTGTTTCTAGAAACCGACTTGAAAGGATTTCTAGTGATTTTGGTTTTAGCACACACCTCACACTTGTCAAATCGAATAGACAGATCTAAGGGGATGTTATGACTCTTAGCAAGATCTAGCATTTTCATATAATTGACATGTCCATGTCTGTTATGTAACAACTTAGCATCAATAAGGTTTGAACTCACTTGGTTAATATTATCATTATTTAAGCTAAGTTTATACATTCTGTTGATAAAATATGTACACTCAAAGTTTTGTGAATTGACCGTTACGGTCATTATGTAATTTTGAGTAGTAAAAAACATTTCAACCTTATTTGATAAACTTATGGAAATCAGGTTCTTAGTAATTCTAGAAACTAGTTTAACATTATTTAAAAATAAAGTTTTACCTAAAGAGAGGTTCAGCTCTGCTGTCCCAGCATGGGTCACCACGGTCTCTCCTCCATTCCAGTTATTCACCTTATCCCAGACTGCCACAAACTCTATCAAAAGACCACTATCATTCGTTACATGACAAGTTGCACCACTGCCTAGCCACCACTCATAGTACGCACTATGTTGACTACTCCAGATCATAGCCATAAAGGGCTTGGGTTCGAAGTTGTCGACTAGCAGGTTCAAAGCAATTTGATCCTCAAAGTGGATAAACATTTTGAGTTCATCAAGTTTGTTATCCATTATCTTTAGCATTTTTGCCTTGAAAGTGATTCACTCAGGAGGCAGCTTGAACAAAATTAGACCCACAAAATGATTATTGGATTTCTCGAGCTGTTCATCCGCCAACTTGAGGCGCAGTTTTTCTAGGTCAATAATTTGGGAGGTGATTGAAGAGTTTGTATCAAATTTAGAGTTAAAAATCTCTCCCTACAAAGAGTATTTAACAATCCCTCCTCCTACTGGAAGTGTGCATTCAAGCGATCCCAGAATGGTTTTTGCAGAGGAGGACATGTGGAAACTGGAGGAGATATCACATGCGATATCTACCTATTATCGGGCGATAGCTTAAAATCAATAAAAAGACTGGATTTCAGGAAATTTTTGTTACACACCTCCTAGAGCTTTCATTTTTGTGAATTCTCAGCTAGATAACTCAGAAACCAGAAAAACTCCCAAGTTTGCAAAAAAGGAAAAAAAGGCGAAGAAGAAATTGTTCGTGTACTTCAACTCTGGTGATCTTCGTAAGGCTTCACAGTCTTCTTTAGTGCTCAAAACTAGAGATAAGTTTTATTTGCAGTTGTAATCTTGTAATTTTTCCATTATTCTTTGTAACCAGTAGAGAACTCGCCGCCTTATGAGTGGCAACTAGGCCCTTGTGCGGTTTAGGGAGTATTTTCCACCATGTGTTCAGCGACTAGGTCATGGAGGTGATCTATGGGTAGGCTTGAGGGTATATTTAGGGAGAGATATGCAATAGTTGATCGGTCCTTAGGAGAAGGGCCAGTGAATTACCAAAAAGAAATTTTTACTTATAGCCTCGATTTCAAGCTCTATTGAAATCACTGTTTATGTTTTCATCATTTGTGGAATAAAATCATTATCTTGTTTTTCCTTGGTATTCTAAGTATTGGCTTTAGATAATTGTTTGCAAGAAAATTTCGCTTAAATATTTTTATTAATTTTTCTAAGTCTTTGATTTTCATTAAAAATTTAACATTAGCCCTTATTCAACGCATCCCCCTCCCCTCTAAGGGTTCCTCAAGATCCAACATTTGGTAATAAAGTCAGGTTACTCCAAAATGATTTTACCACCGTGAGTATAGGGGCACCATAACCATTATTTTTCTGAGGGGCTAAGAATTAGCGGACAACCCTTGTTTACGAGCATCAATTATAATTATTGGAAAATAAGGATGCGTTATTTTCTAATTTCCTTGGACATAGATGTTTGGAATATGGTAAACCAGTGCTACACTCCACTTACAATGGTAGTTGGAAGTGTTACTTTGAAAAAACTGAATAAATTGGATGATCTAGATACGTTGAGATTTAAAAATAATGCTAAGGCTATGAATGCATTATTCTATGTGTTAGATAGAGCTAAGTTTAATAGGGTTAATGCTTGCAAAATTGCATTTGATATTTAGAATTTACTTGAAGTGACTCATGAAGGTATTTCGCAGGTGAAGGATTCGAAGATGATCCAACTAGAGTCAAACTTTGAAAAGTTCATAATGGAAGTTGATGAAGACATTGATTCAATGTACACAAGATTTAAAAAAATCTTCAATGATTCTAAATACTTGAAAAGTGTTTCTCCAATGGCGGCTTCGTTAGAAAGATTCTTAGATTGCTCCCTCCAAACTTCAATCCGAAAGTAACAGCCATCTCAGATTCACAAGTTCTAAAGACTCTTCAAATTGAGAGCTTCATTGAAAATCTTAAAACTCATTAGGTGGAGTTAAGGATTCAACAATAAGAGTACAATTTGGAGTCGAAGAAAAAGGCATTGGCGTTGAAGTATAAAAAGGAAGAAGAGGGTGATACTAATGAAGATGATGAAGAAGATGAAAAGAGTTTGTTTGTGAAAAAGTTAAAGAGATTTATGAGAAATCCGGAGAGGAAAAATTCATTTAAGAAGTACTTTAATAATAAATGGTCAGGATTTACGAAATAAAAAGAAAAGGTCAATGATGTTGATGACGATGACTGCCACCAGAATGTTACCATTATAGAAAGGTTAGACATATCTTAAGTAAGTGCTCAAAATATCTGAAAGAGAAGAAGGAAAAGAGGCTCAAAAAGAATTTTAAGAAAAAAGGTGTTAAAGGCGGAGCCGTGAATGATTATCATCTGAGGATTCAGGTGGATCAAGTACCAACAATGATGAGAAAGCCAACATGTGATTAATGGGAAAGAGTAACTCTCTATCCAATGATGAATGTAGTGTCCAAAGTGATACTGAGGTAACTCCCCCAACTTATGATGAATTATATTCTGGATTTTTACAAACATGCATTTTTTGACAAAATCTTAAAAGATGTTGATTTGTTGAAATATTCTTAGATTGCTCCCTCCAATGGCAGCTTCGTTAGAAAGATTCTTAGATTGCTCCCTCCAAAGATTTAATGAAAGAAAATAAAAATTATCTACTGAACATAAAGTGCAAGAGAAGGAGAATATGACTTGTCATGGGTGTGATCACTCTTTGTCAATAGTATAAGAATTGAAAGAAGCTCTTGTTAAGTCTCATTTTGTTGTTAAAACTTTTACTAAGGAGAAAAGGGTCTTAGAAATATCTCTTAAATCTTTTCATTCTCAAGTAAAAGAAGACAAGAAAAACTTTGCAAATCTGTGTGTCAGGCTAGTTTCTGAAAAACACTGCTTTGAAAGGCCAGATCCATATCTTTAATATAGCGATTAAAAAGTTTGGAATTTGCCAAAAGTCACTGGATATGAACTTAGCCAATCAGTGTCATAGATCTGCTAAGTTTGGGCTAACTTATATCTCTGGAAGTTATCACCCAGTGATAGGTGTTATTGCTGTTGATATCAAAAATACCAAAAACTAAAATTTATTAATAAAAATATTAATTCTGCTGTTACAACTGTTAGAACTCCTTATTACTATTTTTGGATAGGGTTACTATTAGGATTTTTATTTTGACCCAACTTGTATAGACTAGGGTCATATTTTATTTCCAGAGTTGTTTCAGAAGGTATTCTAGAGATGCTCAGTTCGACAAACTCAGAACTTAGTTCGACGAACTCAGAACTCAATTCGACTAACTCAGATCTTAAACTCTGAGCTTAGTTCGACGAACTCTGAGCTCAGTTCGACGAACGCAGATCTCAGATCGACAAAAGTAAAAGATCAGTTCATAAAATATCAGTTCGACGAAACCCAGACTTAGTTCGATGAAATCCTTGTTGAGCTCGATGAATCAGACAATTTTTATATTAACAGAAGACAAAATGATTTCAAATGTTTGATTACTGAAACTCTGATAATTAATGCAAAATATTCTAAAGAATATAGTCGTTTAAGGCAACATTAAATATGGATTTATCATAGAGTTTAAGATCTAATTAATTCCAAGGAAGTTACAAATTCTCAAGGGATTCTTCAGACGTTTCAAGGATCATTTTATTTCAAATATTGAATTCTTCCCTGACTGCATATATATATCTGTAGAAGATTGCTGCTTCACAAGATTTTGACACTCAATGATTTTGAGATATACAAATATTCTGCTTCAGACTCTTCTTAAGAGACCTCCTAATTCATATATGTCTGAAATATCTACTGGAGAGTAAATGTATCAAGAAGGCCTACACCCTAAAGAAAAATCTCCTCCCTTGATCACAATCTCTATTCAAATAAGGGGGAGCTTTTTCTTAAGAGACGTCCCTTGTTCTCAGAGATTCTTGACAGAGAATACAACATCTAACTCTTTAGTTTATTCTTAAATTGTGTACATGGTTCTAACTCCCTTCAAAAGTTAACACATGGTTCATAAGTCACCTGATCAAAAGACTTAAGTTTGGTTTTTGGGTACCTAGTCAAAAGCCCAAGGGGTTGTTAGATCTTCCTTAGAAAATATAACTTCTGGTGACATGGCACCTAATCAAAAACTTTATTGGATTCCTACCAGGGTGCTAGAAGAGCAGACATACCCATAATTATTGGAGAACCACTATAAAATCCTTGTGTCGTCCGTGATTGATACTTTCTATTTTGTGTGTTGTGATTATTATCTATATATATCACTATTTTTCAAAAATGCTATAAAAATAAACTAAAGTTTTTAATATACTCTATTCACCCCCCTCTAGAGTAAAGTTAGATCTATCCCTTTCACTTTTAATTAGTATCAGAGGGAGGTTAGTGGTTTTACAGTCTAACACCTGAACCAACAAATCCTGATAGAACTTATTTTACCTAAAAGTTTGATTTTATCATGGCACAAAATAAGGAGTATGCAAGCATTAGACCTCCTGTTTGCAATCTTAACAAGTTTGCACTATGGAAGGCAAGGATTATGCTATATATTAATTCTATTGATGAGAATATCTACAATTCAATTTTGACAGGTCCACCTCTACCACTGACAGCAACAAGCACCAGTACTATACCTCCACCAGAATGGATAGAGGCTCAGAGAAAAGCAAATACTGTTGATGCAAAGGCTTTGAATATACTAGACCAAATAATGTCTGATGATATTTTTCAGAAGGTTGTTGAATGCACCTCAACAAAAGATATCTGGGACTCCCTCATTGCAATGGTAGCTGGATTAGCAGATGAAAGAAAAGATAGAAGATCTCACCTGATTTCTCAATATGAGAATTTCAAAAAGGGAGAAACTAAATCTGTTGTTGATATATATACAAGACTCAGTCTCATAATCAATGTGCCGAAGACATTGGAAAAAGACATTACATTGATAGAAGTAAATGACAAAATTCTCATGTGTTTCCCTAGAACATGGGATTCAAGAATTTGGCCAATTGGAGAAGCTAGAAGTGTGAATGAAATTTCAACAACAACTTTATTGGGCAAGCTCAAATCATATGAGCAGCTCATAAATACAAGAGAAGCTGAACAAATAACCTTATCCTCAGTGAAGAAGGACAAGAGTATTGCTTTCCAAGCAACAAAAGAGGAAGAACAACTTCCAGAAAATGAAGAACTCATGAGTCTATTGGCTAAAAGATTTTACAAGATGGTCAGGAAAGACTTCAGGAGATGTTTTTCCAGAAACAAGGACAAGCCAAGGTATGACAAAACATCTACTAAGGAAATTATTTACTATGGTTACAGGAAACCAGGACACATTCTTCCAAAATATCCTGAAAATCAGAAGAAAGATAAGAAGAAGGAGAAATACTTTAAGAAGCAGTCAATTAAACACACTTCTAGTAAACACAGACAGAAGGGGAGAGGCTTTGTAGCTGAAACATGGAGTGAGTCAGTCACTGAAACTTCATCCAGTTCTAGTGAAGATGAAGAAGAATCAAATGGTAAAGAAGTCTGTATGATGGAAATTAATGTATAACATCCCTCAAACAACTAAACTCCTAAGAGTGGTTTTGTCATGACTAGGTCATGACAAAACTCTAGGAATCCTAAGAAGACCAAGTGAACTTAGGAATGAAGGTGAGATCACCATTGTCTACAAATAACACTTTCCAATTACCTAACTGGTTTGACCTTAGGGACTCACCCTGACTCTTTGACACCACCATAACATCCCTACCACTTTATAAGGCTCATTGAGTCACCAAGGACCCATTGGGGTCAACTAAAAAGGTCAAGTTGACTAAAGTCAACCATAACCTTTAAAATGGCCAAAATGCCCTATCTAGGGCCAGAGGACCTTCCATCAGCCAAATTTACCCCACCCAAGTCTTCCTAACCCTTAGGGGAGTCCAACGGATCACTAACTACCCATTGAGGTCAACAAAAAAGGTATAATTGAGCAAAGTCATCTCAATCCTAAAATAGGTCAAACTAGCCTAAATGAACTAACCAAGGCCAAGCCACTTGGGCTAAGCCCAATTTGAGTGGCCCATTAACTTTAGGAGGCTGATATTTACATGAAATCTCATCTAAATTTCAGAGGAGATGACTAGGAGAGAGAAAAATTGAGATTTTTTCCTTTAATGTAGGAGAGAGAAAGAAGAGAGAGAGATGAGTTATGGAGGGAGGCCATGGGTCACTCCATTCATCTCCCCATTGCCCCCATTTATCTCCCTTGCCACTTGGGATGAGGATGCTATCAATTCCAACCAGCCAACACTAATGGGGGGAGCCCAACCACCATGGCCAACCACCCCCTTCACCTCCACTCCCATGAAAAATATAAATCTCCCAATACAGCCCCCTATTCCCACTTTTTGTCATCCCATCACCTTCAAAATGTCCTGGGCAGTCAAAATAATGTATTGGATCAATGGTTTTGGTGTAGGATTGAGGAATCGGGCAAGCTCCCCAAAGAGGAAAAATGCAATGGCCGGTCGCCATCGCAGCCGTCGTCGAACCCCAAACAAGGTCCACTTCTCCTCCTCTCCCCTTGTGCTAGTATCTAGATCAAATTATGCTGAGAAATCGGGCTCAAACGACCGGATCCAAGTGAGAAAAAATGGATTCATGGTGGCGGGTTTGCCGGAAACCACCACTTCCGTCGGCCAAACCACCACCCGACAATAACCATCACCTTAACTGAGGTGGTGGTGGTGGCTGGCCAGGCAGGTGACCAGGTGGCAGGCATTAAGCATTGGAGATGCTACAGGAAATGGCATTTTTTGGAGTTCTGTTCGGGTTGATGAGGAAGATGAACAATGTTCATCATTATTCTATTACATTTATAAATATTGTATAGTGATTTACATATTCCTTTACATGTCTTTTATTGATACTATTAAATAAGGACATTAGATGTTGAATCTTGAAAAATGGCCAACATGAAAATTGTAGCCCTTGAAGTCTACTTTATTTTAAAATTAATTGCAACCCATTTGGGTAAGTGGTTTGACCACAACACTCAAAATAGTGCAGCCTATATATAGGCTTGATCAGATACTAAATTGAGTGCCCCCATCAATCCAGCCATCCAAATGACTTGAAAGTTTGGTTGAGGCTCACTCATAACTATACCTACAGCATTTCCAAAAATGGGAATTTTGGAAAATATTTTTCTAATATTTTTATAGAAATGTAATAAATAATTTATGAATAATTTAAGTGGTCTAATGAGTTCTAAACCCACCAAAATTTTGTTGATTGTCTCTTAGGGTCATTGCATGACTACGATAAAAATGTCAGCCCAATTGGGTTTGATTTGAATAGGTTTGGGTGTGACCAAAGGTTGGACCCTTAAGGGTAATTTAGGGCAAAGAGTGTTCAGGGCATAGAGGGGCCAATTCCCACCGAAAGGGGTTGGGACTTTGGCCAGAGCTCCAGGGTCAGTTAAACACCCTTTCATGGAGTTGGAGATGGTTTGGGGTGGATTTTCCCGAGAACTCTAGTTCAAACCCTAAGGTTGAACTTTGTGGGTTTGTGAAGGACATGGAGTGATATGTCCTTGTATGTTCTTGGAGTTTTGTCCATGAGGTCATAGGGTGGTGAATAGCTCTAAGAAGGAGTTTTGTGACAATTAGACTTAGGCTCACAACTTAAACCAATTAGGGATAATTTAGGCCTATATAATATATGAAAATATTGAAGGGTCAAGTGACCTTAAATCCTTATGAAATTTTGGTAGAAGAGGTTTTATAACATTATGAGTCTTTGGAATTTATTTTACGATATTTGGAAGACATTAGATCATACTTGTAGTTTTAAACATTTATGTTTCCCCTATGGATGATTTTGATAAAATCATGGTTAAACTAACTCAGGATGTTATGAAACTTAGTCAGTGATGATTTACGACCATATTAAAGATCTGGAATGTTGGAACCAGCTTTCTGGTCCCTCCTAAAGTTCGAAACAGGATGCAGCCCACACGTACTCTCCCTGTACTATCCTCCTG
This sequence comes from Platanthera guangdongensis, assembly GCA_039583875.1. Lineage (NCBI taxonomy): Eukaryota > Viridiplantae > Streptophyta > Magnoliopsida > Asparagales > Orchidaceae > Platanthera > Platanthera guangdongensis. Next base: position 66,993,455 of record CM077159.1, read on the forward strand.
ACGAGAGTCAGAGACTAGAAAACAGACCGAGGGGTCTCAACTTGGAGGTCTCACCTCTTTCCCGGAATAACTAAAGATCTTCCCCTCCCTAGCCAATGCTGAGCTAGGTGCCTGTGAGGAAGATAGTGGAAAGATTCAACAACCAATCTCAGGCACCTTATCGGTCTATTTATAGGCCTCTAAATCTGATCTGCAAATAACACTTCTGAATCAACATGAAAAGACCAAAACACCCTGTGCTGGGTCTGCCAATAGCCAAACTGCGCTGTTCTGGAGGGCTATACGCAGACTTCCAGGGGTAGAAGTGTAAAATTACCTGGGGCATAAAGGTAAAATCCCCCTTTGGGGGTAAAAGGGTAAAGGCATCTTTTCTCCCATGCGGCGAGTGGGGAAGGCACTGCCGGGCGAGACGAACGCTCTGTCCGTCTCGCTCCCCCTCTCGGCATGTCGGCTCTCTCGCCTCCTAGACTGATCTCGCCCACTAGGAGGTCTCGCCCACTTCAGAGGATCCCCCAACTCGCCTCTTGCAGGTGGGCATCCTCTCATCTCGTCAGTCCCCCTTTCTCGCTTGCTGGACCACCTCTCGCGAGCCCAAGGTTGTACACAATGCCCGCTCTTTTTGAGGTTGCCCTAACCTTGGAAAGATAAGTCAAACCACGGCTCACGATGCCAGGACTCAATCATGAGAATCTTTGGTGGGTCCCCCCTATGGGGCTGATAAACATGAGATGCCAGTCTTCATTTGGGACCCTTTTTCCTTCATTTCTTCTTCCTTCAAATGTCTCATAGCTAGAGCTTTCGCGAGCGCCTCGCGATGGTGCGAAGGCGAAATAAAACCAACACGGATGCCCTATTCCCGGACCTGGGGCGTATTCCTCCCTCGGCCCCTCCGTCCTCTCGCCTGAAAAAGATGAAAGCCGCCTGCCCTCCCCTCTAGGCGGGCACGACCTCCTCTACCCCTTCAACAGACAATCCTCTACCTTCTCCCGGAGAGAAACGGGAATTTTTTCACTCTCTCTTATTCTTTTGTCCCGCCTATTGAGCATACTTTTCCAGGGAAGTTTTGCTGATTCCCCGATGCCCGCCAATCCCCCTGATAGTATTGACCAAGCTCATCAGCGCGCCGACTCGCCTGAGGCATCTTCCCCACCTCTCTCACGGAAAGAAGACCTTTTGCGTATTGTGGGGAACCCTCGCATACCCAGTAAGAGCTTCCCTTCTCGCTTTTTTTCCTTCAATTCTCCTTCTTTTCCCCAACCCATGCATGCTCATCCTTGTTTATGATTTCTCACTTTCTATGCAGGTATCCAATTTGATTCTGATACTGAAGATGCTCCCGCATCTCCCCCCTCTCGCCTCTTCCTCATCCTGGCGAGATCGAGGACTACTTGGGTGATCCCATGGATACCCTGTAGTTGAAGCGGAGGACGGCTAGGATGTTCCGCAAATACACGCACATAATCCGCGAGATGGAGCTAGAGAAGCAAGACCACGACCGATGCATGGACTGGCTAGAAACAGAGTGTCACCACCTTTCTGCCGAGATGGAAGTTGTTGGTGCACTAAACGGGACAGATCCCCAAGCCATCTTAAACGAGACGGACGAACATCTCCATCTCGCGCGCCGCGGCGTGGTCGCCCCTCGCGCTTTTCATCTTCCTGGCCGCCCTCCATTCGCTGGAGGTCAAGATGGCCGCTGGAAATGGGTGCGGAACTAAGCTGTCACGGTCCCGTCTCGCCTTCTCCAGGCCCTCCTATATTATTATTGCCAATTTAGTTGTTTAATTATCGAAGCATTGTATAAAACTTTTTTGGGCAAGATGTACCCTTCCGCGGGATGAACTATTTTATCCTTTCGGTACTGTGCTTGTCATATCATGCTGTTTTTTCATCATTACCATGATTAGCTACTTTTTTAATTAGTAGGTTTATAATGATGGCTTTTACCTCGAAAAGACCGCTGCGGCGCCCCCGCCCCTTGGGCTCTAGAGAGAGAGAGAGACGAAGCGTCGGGGTGCCTCTTCATTTCCCGCTGCCTGATTTTCCCGCTTAATCTCCTCTCTTCCTTACTCCTTATAAATATCTCCAATCCAAACATTCCCCTGCTTTTGTTATTCTTGGCCGCCACTTTGGTTGGAGCTTCCGTCTCTCTCCTCTTCCTCACTCATCTCGCGTACCGCTCTCCTAAGTTACTCTCTTCCCCTTTACTGCCTTCTCGCTCGTTATGGGAAAGAAGAAGATGGAAGAAGGAAAGGGCCACAGCCGCTGTGGAAAGCGGTTTGTGGATCACGACTTCCCTCTCGACAGACTGCCAGAGGAAGAATATGCCCATTTCGCCAGCGAGTATCTTGCAGATGGTTATTTATCCTGCCCGCCCAAAGTTGGCGAATGCATCAACACCTTCTACCCCAACGAACTGGCCTTCCCCATCTCACACTTCGAGGCGGGGCTGCAGCTTCCCCTTTGTCCGGAGGTCAAGTTAGTTCTTAAATACTTTGGGGTCGTCCCAGCCCAATTCAGCCTCAACGCCATCTCCATGCTGATTGCTTTCGCCTGCTACCTGCGGCGAGAGCGCATTGAATTTAGTTTGACGGACTTTTGCAAGCTGTTTGTCTACCACACAAAAGATGACGACGTCTCTTATTTCACAGGACAAGGCCTGAAGGTGTGCGAGACGCCGAATAAAAACCACCACTGGTTGATTCGCTTCGTCTTCATCCGCGGGGATTTGGGAGGTATTCCTCTCGCCCCAGTGTATCCTGCCGAATGGTATTATGACACCCCCAAGGTGGGGGGTGCCGAGAAAGATCACTGCGACTTCTTCGCAGGGAAGAATTTCGAGGTCCAATACCTCAGGCGAGACCTCGACTCGCTTCAAGCCATCTTCCCCGGCGAAGGTATACTTCTGTCTCCCTCTTTATCCGTGTAAATTTTTGTTCCCTGCTGACTGTCATCTCATCTAGGAGAGAGAACAATCCCCGTTCATCCCCCTTACCAAAGTAACTTTTGACAGGCCAATGCCTCTTTATCCTTGTAAATTATTGCTCTCGCCTTAGCGAGTATGGCGGCGGAGGCTGCGAAGGACACGCTGACACCCACCCCAAAGAAGAGGCCCGTGGGTGAGGGCACTTCTCGGCATATCCCCAAGAAGAAGGTGAAAAAATCTGTGTCCTTCAAAAAGGAAAAATCTGCTAAAGAAAGGAAAGAGCCAGCAGGATCCCTGTCCCCCATCTCTTTATCGTCTCCCTCGCCTCCCCGACTACCCGTCTCGCCTGCCCGCGAGACGGTCTTGTCAAAACCAGCTGCCACCACCAATGTTCAGCCTTCTAAGCTCCCTTCCGGCGAGACTGGCTCCTCCAGTCACCCGTCTCCCGCCTCGTACCCCAACTACAACATGGGGCCTGTGACCGACGATGATGCCGGCGAGCCGGTGCTCCTATGGGACAAGGATGCTAACCGCGTGTCGGTGTCCACTCTCCATCCTTCCTGGAAAGAGCAGGACCCTCCCACCAGTCACGCATTCTCCCTAGAGTTTGGTCTAAATGGTGGCCTTGGCTCTGAGTCCGCCGACAATGAGGCATCACGAGATCTCATTCTGAAGAGTGCCCACTCACAATTTCTCTCCCTGGAACTCGCGCACCGAGTCTCGCGCTGCCTGGTTTTCAACAATATAAAATGGAAGGATGCGGAGGCCGGCCTCGCCGCGGAACGGGAGAAATCCAGTGACCTGGAGAAGAGGTTTGTTGTTGCCGACAACCTCCTCGCGCAGAGCTAGGGTGGCGTGGTAAGTTTTCTTACCGTTGCTTTGCTAGTCTTACTCGCTGCTCATTATAGTCCTTTACTCGTTCTCTTCCCGCAGGATGCCGAGACAGCAGACAGGATGCGCTCACGCATTGAGGAGTTGGAGGGAGAGAATAAGAAATAGAAAGCTGAAAATCTCCGCCTCCGGAATAGCGCGGCACCCCCCTCAGACCAATTTCCCGTTCCTTCCCGCTACTCTGTGGACGAGGTGGATGCCATCTGCCGAGACTCCAATATCAAGACGGCGGAGCTTGTTCTTAAAATGACGAAGGAGCTGGGGGGTGGTGCGCGATGATGCCGAGACGGTCACTGCCCGCGACCTGGTCCCCCGCTTGTACGGCTAGACGGACGACAGCTCTTCTTCGGGCAGCGAGGAGTAGAGGAGTATCAGCATCAGTGCCTTAACCCCCCCCCCCCCCCCCCCCCGTTTTCTTTTTTATCTTCTGGTACTTCTAATTTCGATAGACTATTCCTCGAAAATAGCGAGGTGTTCTTTCTTTATGGCCCAAGGAGATTTTGTCAGACCTTTTATATGTTAATTGTTGCTCTATCTTTGGCCCTCTCGCTTAATAGCTAACCAAAAACGCGAGACAACCCTTTTATATGTTAATCTCTGCCTTGATCTTCGGACATTTCGCTCAACAGCTAACCAAAAATGCGAGGCCAACCCTAGATCCCTTTTCATCTATACAACCCGCAAGATCAGTTAACCCTTAGCGTTCGCCTCGCCGAAAGACCAACATGCGTTGATGTACCTGGAGACAGCCGCCTCGCTTGACAGGTCCCGCCTTTTTATGCCAGGCTTGCGTATTGAACAAGGAAGGTCCACTCGCTATGGGCGAGACCGCACATGCCGAGTGCCGGCCAGAAATCCTCCTCCCTGGCGTGATCCCCGATCCTTCGTTTTTCTAAGGATTTTCCACCAATCCTCTGATTAGCATGGACCTTTCTCCCCGTGAACTCTTACCAATAGACTTTCCCTTGAGCCTACAGCCCTGCCAGCCAGGTGAGAGCCTTGTCAGCGGGTCTGCTTGGGGTCTCCACTCCAAACCATCTCCAACCACCGAGTGAGCCTACAGCACTGCCAGCTGGATGAGAGCCTGGTCAGCGGGTCTGCTCGGGGTCTCCTCTCCAAACCATATCCAACCACCGAGTGAGCCTACAGCCCTACCAGATAGATGAGAGCCTGGTCAGCGGGTCTACTCGGGGTCTCCTCTCCAAACCATCTCAAACCACCGAGTTAGCCTACATCCCTGCCAGCTAAATGAGAGCCTGGTCAGTGGGTCTACTCGGGTCTCCCCTCCAAACCATCTCCAACCACCGAGTGAGCCTACATCCCTGCCAGCTAAATGAGAGCCTGGTCAGCTGGTCTGCTCGGGGTCTCCCCTCCAAACCATCTCCAACCACCGAGTGAGCCTACAGCCATGCTAACTAAATGAGAGCCTGGTCAGCAGGTCTGCTCGGGGTCTCCTCTCCAAACCATCTCCAACCACCGAGTGAGCCTACATCCCTGCTAGCTAGATGAGAGCCTGGTCAGCGGGTCTGCTCGGGGTCTCCTGTCCAAACCATCTCCAACCACCGAGTGAGCCTACAGCCCTGCCAGCTAGATGAGAGCCTGGTCAGCGGGTCTGCTCGGGGTCTCCTCTCCAAACCATCTCCAACTATCGAGCGAGCCAACAGCCCTACCAGCTAGATGAGAGCCTGGTCAGCGTGTCTGCTCGGGGTCTCCTCTCCAAACCATCTCCAACCACCGAGTGAGCCTACAACCCTGCCAGCTAGATGAGAGTCTGGTCAGCGGGTCTGCTCCGGGTCTCCTCTCCAAACCATCTCCAACCACCGAGTGAGCCTACAGCCCTGCCAGCTAGATGAGAGCCTGGTCAGCGGGTCTGCTCGGGGTCTCCTCTCCAAACCATCTCCAACCACCGAGTGAGCCGACAGCCCTGCCAGCTAGATAAGAGCCTGGTCAGCAGGTCTGCTCGGGGTCTCCTCTCCAAACCATCTCGCCCTTGGTGCCCTAAAAAGGTCACCCACACTTTCATCACATCAAAAGAGCACGTCAAAATGGTAAGCATTGTACAATAATAAAAAGTGCAATGGACAGAAAGTGCTACGGGTAAAATCTCTTTAAATCATCACCACTTCGAGCTCGCTCGAGGGATACCCCGTCCACATCCTGGAGGTGGTACCCTCCTGACTTTAAGACTTCCTTCACTACAAAAGAACCCTCCCAATTGGGATTAAGCTTCCCTACGGAGGCCCCTCTACCTGCTGCATCTACCTTTTTTAGGACCAATTCTCCCTTCTCGTACTGCCTGATCCTTATATGCTTGTCGAAATACCTTGCCATCCGGCGCTTGACCTCCTCCTGTCGGACCATCGCCAAATCCTTGAGTTCCTGCATGAGATCCAAAGAGAGTCTCTGTTCTTCCTCGTTCTCTGCTCTCCATCCTTCGGCTCCTTCCCTTGCAACTGCTACTCTTGGTGATGTGATCTCAAACTCGATAGGTATGACAACCTCTGAGCCATAAGAGAGCTTAAACGGGGTTTCCCCCGTGGTGGTGTTCGGTGTGGTCCTCAAGGCCTATAGGACTGAAGGTAGCTGCTCCACCCAGTTCCCCCTCAAATTCTCCACTTTCTTCTTCAATAGATTGACAATGACCTTATTAGATGCTTCCACCTGCCCGTTACTCCGTGGATGATGAACAGAGGCAAAGCGGAGATCTATTCCCAAACGAATGCAAAAATCAACGAACTCTCTACTTGCAAATTGTGGTCCGTTAACTGTCATAATGGCTAGGGCCAACCCATGCCGGCAGATGATCTCCCCCCATACGAAATTCTTGACCACCTATGATGTTACCTTAGCAAACGCCTTCACCACTAGCCATTTCAAAAAGTAGTCCACCTTGACTAGTAGGAATTTCCTATGGCCACTCGCTTGAGGAAAAGGACCCACCAGATCTAGCCCCCATATAGCGAAAGGCCAGGGAGCTGTGATTGTCCGTAACCTCTGGGCCGGAAGGAGCTGGAGGGGGGCGAACTCCTGTCATTTTTGACACCTTTTCGCGAACTCCTCTGCATCTTTCCTAGTCAATAACTCCTTGAAGTCTTCCCATGAACAACCATCCTTAAGGTTCTCCTTCTCTCTCAACCACCAGCCCTTTGCAAGTCCTTTCAATTGGTACTCAACAACCATTACTCTCTGGTTTGCAGATATTCCTGAGTACGAAAACATCTCCTCGATTACAATCTAATCGTCCAAAACCATGAAGTCGACTCTACCATCATAGGTAGGGGGTCCTACTCACTGAAAATGCGAGATAAAGTTCATCTCTAGTAGCAACACAGCTAGGGGCACCAAAGGAGCAGGAGGAACAAGAATGACCTTACCTACTGTAGGCTCCTGCACTCTAAGAGGCTGCCCGAAAACAACTGACAATAATGTCTTGATCTACAATTGCATCTATAATATATGCCTGGATAGAGCCTCATTGCTCTGTTGCAGTCCTTCGATCACTACCTCACCCTGCGCCCCAGACGACTCGCCCTCAAATTAAGGAATCAACCTTGTCATAGGATGCGTCAACGACATTCTAAAAACACAACAAACAATTAATTTATACCTAGCTTACCGCTAGAACTACACAACTTAGTTCAAACAATATATGTACAAATACTTACTCAAGTTGCTAACTTGATCTGGGAATTTCATTACTGACGCCATGCTTAAACTTAGGATGATATACCATCATCCCACTGACTGATGTGCATAAACCATGAATGCATGAATTCTTACCCCTTGGCCTTAAAATTATGTGTGTACATGTGTCATCATGTAAATCTTTAGCTTGACACGTGTGCTAATGCAATGCTATGTCATGCATGTTGTTCTATGCAATCTAATAAAGGTCTTAGTGCATGTTATGAGCGGCGTACACATAAAATATTATGCATCACATACTACATAATATCACATGCAACAAAAAGAAAAATTTAATGTGCATTCATGCTATGATTGTTGTGCATCCCATACAACATAACAGTCACATGTTTCCCCCTATGAGGATCCATATACAGACACATATTATGCATCTTATACTACATAATATGCCCCATATAATTCTTTTCATGCTTATGAGTGTAGAGTTCAAGCTTCAGCCAAGACGTACTGATGACACATCGGTGGGTGTATGCAATGGAACAAGACAACTGAAATCTACACCAGATTGTTGTTCGACCAATTGCCAAACAACCTATCCCTCTGATTCCAACTGTCACAACCCGCATTGTTTTCCGTATTTAAACGACATATCAGATTAAGAGAAAATACACGCCGTGATACCACGCCGTGCAGGGGATAACTGCAGATGTTCAGGCAAGACTCCAACTCAAAATTTTATATGAAATTCATGAGTTATTGTGAAAAAATGTAGTTTAAGTTTAATTGGTTAGTTGTATCCCTCGGCTCAATGGATTAACTAGTCCACAAGTAAAGATATAATTATACGTTGCTGAAAATAGTTTGTTTATAATGGTTAACATCCTACATGAACATAAACATCCGTATGGGACAACTTATGTTATGCATGACTCTAGATTTAGTATAAGTATAGAAAATAGTTTGTACGTTCAATAAGATATAGTGACTTTAGCTTTTAAAAGATGGCATGTGAATGAGATCGTAAAAACGATACTTTTTATTGTTAAAATAACTAACATGCAATCCTAGCATAAAACCTTCCCAGAGAGCCAGTAAAAACTAACAAGTCATAAAGGAACATACTTAGCAGCTAGTAAGTACTTAACACTTTACAAAATCTAGTCAGAATCAACAACCTAACACAAACCCACAAAAAGTATGTATGTCTGAACTAAAAGAAAACAAGCAACAATTACCTCACAGTGGTGCGGAAACGACAGCTGCAAAACAAAAACCAAAACCAACCCTAGCCGCTCAACTGGCCATTGCTTCAAACCTGAGGCATTCATAAGAAAAGAATAACTCAGCAAGAAAAACACAAGTGGTGATCAAAGATCAAAAGGTTAGCAATAAACCAAAAAGGAATAAAGGGTTACCGACCCAAACATAAGGAAGCTATCAAATCTTAACAATTAAGCATATGACAATGGTAAAAGATTTACTTATCGAGTTCAGAAGTAAGAAAATTGCACCAAGTGCGAACTGAAGGCATGCTTCGAGAATATCTGCAAAAGTATGCAGAATAACATATAATTGCATAATATGGGGAAAGAGACTTAATAACTCTACTCATATGAATCATTAACACTTGGTAAGAAATGGTCATGAGTAGGTGGCCACTTTGTCCAACCCGAACTTACAGACCCAACATATTTCAAGAAGGTACTGTGATGGTGGCAACATTGTCCAACACAACATGACAGTCTAATTGTCTTAACAGGACACTAGGGTGTTGGCAACATTGTCCAACTCAACACATCAATCCAAATATTTGTAAACAAGGTGCCGTGGTGGTGTCAATATTGTCCAACTCAACACACAGACCAAAAACAAGCCCAACAGTGTAATGATTCCAATTTGGCACTAGGTTGGGGATTCTTTATCCTCTACCAACCAAGGGCCATACACAACATCCATAAACACCCATAACCTCAACCAGAATACAAAAACATTCCTTGACATAAAGGAAGGAAATTTCCAAGTGATAGCCATTCTAAGTCATACCCGACAAATTCAACTTAATCCGGCAAAAATTTTTAAGCCCACACTGATTCGTCGAGTATGCTCGACAAATCATTAGACACACGATGAATTCCACTTAACAATAATCATCAAATTGATACACATCGAATTGACAAAAAAAATTGCAAGTCAAGGGAAAAGTGGCGAGTGAGAACTCGACGCCTGGCCTACACTCAACGACAAGTTGAGGGCATTCAATGGAATCAACACCAAACAGTTTTACTCAACGCATTACCTTTACTCGACGCCACGTTGAGTCTACACAATGCTTTTGACTTGGTCTCACACAGACCAGTCAACGCTAAGGCTTCACTCAACGCCAAGGCTTCACTGAATGCCAAGGCTTCACTCAACGCCAAGGCCTCACTCAATGCCAAGGCTTCACTCAACGCTGCGTTGAGACACATAACGCAGTCAATGCTTTTGACTTAGTCTCACAGGACACTCAACGCCAAGGCTTCACTCAATGCCAAGGCTTCACTCAATCCAAGGCTTCACTCAATTCCAAGGCTTGACTCAATTCCATGTTGAGTACACTCGACGCACTGAACTCTTTTGACTTAGTCTCAAAACTACTCAACGCCCAGACTACAGTATACGCAATTTCACTCAACGCTAAGCATTACTCAATGAAATTACATCAGATACTCAACGAATTTGACACTTCTCCTACTAATACTCGCCGAATTTTACTTAGACCAATCTCAACCTATATCTGACGAATTCTACCTATCCATATTCGACGAATTTACACTTAAGTTAACTATTTTACAAAAAAAATTTGGCTTAAGTCAACAGTTCTATGCTCGATAGATTAACCTAGTCTAACAGTCATGTATGAAGGAAATACTTTACTAGATTAATCCCATAATCCATGGATTCACTCGGCTAGCACCTACATAATAAACTAGGCTAAACCTGGCCGGAAAACTATATTCTCTAGCAGATCATAAAGGGTCGAACATGAAATTACTCCTAAATACTAAGGAGGAAAGGAAAGAAGCAGGGAATACACCATGAAAGAAAAACTTGGCAAGGACAAAAAGTCACCACTTGCCTCAATCTGGCCAAAATTCGGCCACACTGTTGGATCCCTAGTAAGATTTGGGCTAGGTTCACTTACGATCATATGACCCACAATGTATAGCCAGGGTCATGGTTGTGTCCTATTGTCTAGGCCAAGTCCTTAGAATCAACATCACATGGACCAGCTATCAACAAGACTGTCAGAGACTCAAGACTTAGTGTTTTTCTAAAGACCAAGTAAAATGAGTTCGACGTTCGTCGAACTCAGGTCGACGATAGTCGTGCTTAGCTCGACGATCTCAGAGTAAATTATCTGAGCTGAGCTCGACGAACTTGGTACTCAGGTCGACGAACTTTGGAAACTATACTTCAACACTTCAAGATCAGAAAACATCTCTTTATTCTAAGTCCAGAGTCAGACTCAGGTCGACAAACTTGATTCTCAGCTCGTCAAAGTGTGACCACAATAGCTAGAGTTATCCAGCAGTAGTTAAGTGGTCCTCTGCTCGATGAATCAAATTCTTAGGTCGACTAATTCTGGATACTTCACTTCAACACCTTCATCCAGAAGCATCTGAAATTATTCTAAGTCTCGAAATATTTTGCTGAACTTCAGTCGACGAAACTAGATATCAGCTCGACGAACTCCATACACAAAAGGCAAAGTTTCTAGAGATTATAGTTCTGCTCTCTGCTCGACGATCTTGGAACTCAGCTCGACGAACAGAAGTCATCTGGTTGACGAACTCAGCAACTCAACTTGACGAACTATGAACTCAGCTCGACGATTTCTGTTATCAGTTCGACGAATCCAGACTTAGTTTTTTTCCATCATTCTGTCCCCTTCTTACTGCAATAATTCCTAAGTAATTAATGCTCAAATATTCTCTGGAATATAACCATTAGACAGAGCATTGATTATGGTCTTCTCCAGGATTATTGCCTGCCATTTTTCCATGGGACAGTTGGGGAAATAATTCAATGTCGTTTATTCTCAAGACCGTTAGCATTGATTGTAGAGGATTTCAAAATTTTAAAGGACCATTTTGACAGGAAATATAAAAGAGATTTTTTTCTCTTCTTCCTAGATACAAACAGACAGAACAAGATACACAATATAGAGACGACAGATACAGAAAATAGTCAGTCTGAAACAAGAGATTCACTGTTGTCTGTCAACACAGAATTATGACACAACAAGAGGCCATATTCCTGAAGATCATCAGCTATCTAAAGAAGAAGAACAACTAATCAAAATCAAGAGTCTTCTATCTTCAACACTTCATGATACTTCAAAGGAAAACTACATCACTATCTGTCAAAGAAGTTCCTGAACAGCTGCTGATCAAGGCTGTACTACTGAAGGCCTATTACCCTGCAGCAAGGCTTCTTCTACCTAAAAGATTCTATATCTCAGGGGGAGACTATGCTAAAATCAAATATCCACCAGTCTTCTCAATTGTATATTGAGAAAGAGAAGACACAATCATCTCTCACCCCCACTGTGTAAACGGTTATAACTCCCTTCAAAAGTTATTCCTACTTGCAAGTCACCTGATCAAAAGACTTGAGCATTGGTTTTTGAGCACCTGATCAAAAGCTCATTAGTGTCAGGCATCTGATCAAAAATATGAGTGGATTCCTACCAGGGTGGTAGAAGAGTGGATGTGCCCAAGTTTAGGGGAACCACTATAAATTCTTGTGTTTTCTGAATTGCTCTTTTCCTTTGTTTCTTGTGTTGTCGTTGGTTGTTAGGATTGCTGTTTTAATTTTGTTCCTACACTAGATTAAATCAGAAGAAAATTTTATAAACCTTGAATACTCTATTCACCCCCCCCCCTTCTAGAGTATTCCTAATCTAACAGCTCACTTTCAATTGGTATCAGAGCTTGGATTCCTTGGTGTACACAAGCTAACCCTTGAACCAAAGATCTTGTGTTAGATCATATTTCATCTTTTATCATTATTTTTATTTAGATTATATACACAACAATGACACAGAACAAAGACTATGCAAGCACCAGACCTCTAATTTGCAACCTAAATAGGTTTGCCATCTGGAAGACAAGAATCAAATTGTATATGAACTCTATTGATGAAGATATCTACAATTCCATCTTGATAGGTCCTCCTCAAGCCACTACTTCTACATATACAGCAGCCTCAAGCACAAATGCAGTTCCACCACCTGAGTGGATTGAGGCTCAGAAGAAGGCCAAGGTTGTTGATGCTAAGGCAATGAACATACTGGCACAGACTATGTCAGATGACATCTTCCAAAAGGTTGCTGAATGCACTTCAGCAAAATCCATCTGGGATACCCTAAACCAAATGATGGCTGGATCAGTAGATGAAAGAAAGGATAGGAGATCCAATCTAATATCCTTATATGAGAACTTCAAGAAAGAAGAAGCTGAATCAGTGGCTGACATGTATAACAGGTTAAGCTCAATCATCAATGAGCTAAAAACCTTGGACAAGGACATCACCCACACTGAAGTGAATGACAAGATCCTAATGTGCTTCCCAAGCTCATGGGATTCAAGGATCTGGCCTATCAAGGAAGCTAGAAGCCTAAATGAGATCTCCACTGAATCTCTTTTAGGCAAGTTAAAGTCCTATGAACAGCTGATAAAGTCCAGGGAGGCAACTGAGCAAAGAACACCTCCTCCAGCTAGAAAAGAACAAAGCATAGCATTCAAAGCTGCTGATGAGACATAGACTCCCTCAACAAATGAAGAACTGATGAGTTTATTTGCCAAAAGATTCTACAAAATGGCAAGACAAGATTTCAGGAGGAAGTCACCAAGGCGGGATGACAAGCCTAGATATGATAAGACACCGACCAAAGAAGTTGTGTGTTTTGGATGCAGGAAGCCTGGACACTTCATATCTGAGTGTCTAGAGAATCAGAAGAAAGAAAAGAGAAGAGAGAAAGATACCAGGAGACAGCACAACAGCAGACCTTCTTCCAACAAATATAAGAAGAAGGAGAAGGGTTTTGTGGCTGAAACCTAGAGTGAGACCGAAGAAGAATCAACATCTTCTAGCTCCAGTGAAGATGAGGAAGAGTCAAGGGACAAGGAGGTTTGCCTCATGACAATTGATGCTTCCAGGAGCCATTCAGAAGAAGATGATTCAGACAATGAAGTAGCTTTAGATTCTGAAGTTGACAAGGTGAAGAGCTATGCAGCCAATAATCAAACATGGTACTTGGACAGTGGGTGCTCCAAACACATGACTAGCAGCAAGGACAACTTACACAACTACAAGTCCAAGCTGGGGCCAAAGGTTATCTTTGGGGATTCCAAATGTGGCAAGTCAGAAGGCTTTGGAGAAGTGAAGATTGGAGCTGTTACCTTCAAGAAAATAACTAATGTCAGAGGACTCAAGCATAACCTCATCTCCATTAGTCAGTTATGTGATGAAGGTTATCAGGTACACTTCAACTCATCTTCTTGCATTATCTCTAATTAAGAAAACCAAACTATTTTAATTGAGAATAGACAAGGTAACATATACTTAGTTAATTTTTTGTATGTCACTTCTGATATCTGCTTACTTAATATAACTATTAATCCAAATGATTTATGACACAAAAGTCTAGGTCATGTAAACTTGAAAAACATTGCTAGGCTATCAAAAGATAACCATGTTAGAGGTCTACCTTCTGATCCCTACAAGAAGGAAGGCCTTTGCAGGGCTTGTCAACTATGCAAGCAAACTAAATCTAGTTTTAAATCTGTTAATAAAAGTGATTCACCTAGGATTTTGTATTTGGTACATATGGATCTCTTTGGACCCATTGTTATACAAAGCCTATGAGGGAAATCTTACAACTTAGTTATTGTGGATGACTTCTCCAGGTTCACTTGGGTATCGTTTCTGATATCTAAGTCTGATATCTTCAAGGTTCTTACAAAGTTTCTCATGACCATACAGATTGAGTTCCCTACTCATGTTGCATTGATCAGAAGTGATCATGACACAGAGTATGAGTCTCTTCTCATGCATGAGTTCTTTGAGAAGGAAGGTATCAAGCACTGTTTCTCAGCTCCGAGAACTCCTCAACAAAATGGGGTAGCTGAAAGGAAAAATAAGACACTCATTGAAGCTGCATGTACATTGCTTGCAGATGCTTTCATGCCCCTAACCTTTTGGGCTGAGGTTGTGAGCACAGCAAATTATGTCCTGAACAGGAGTTTAATTCACAAACTAAAGAATAGGACTCCCTATGAATTACGTAAAGGGAAGAAACCTAAAATCAATTATTTTAAAGTATTTGGATGTATATGTTATATTCACAACAACAACAAAAAATATATTAGAAAGTTTGAGGCTAAGGCTGAAGAGGGAATCTTTCTAGGATATTCCCAAGTAAGCAAAGCCTATAAGGTTTTTAATAAATCAACTCTAAAAATTGAACAGTCCATTCATGTTACATTTGATGAAGCTAACATGTCTTGCAAGGAGAAGGAGATTTTTACCAATAGAACTTTACAGGTACCTCACTTGTGTGAGAGTTTGGATGGGCTAAACCTCACCCAAGAGGTTCCAACACATCCTTCTCCACAAGTCATTGAAGAAAGTGAAGATGAAGGCACTGAAGTAATTGATATTCCCCCAACAGCAAACATAATTCCACGAGAGGAATTAGTTCCTAATGTTGTTGCAGAACCAACTCCCCCCACTGATCTTGTCACACTAAGGGATCACCCCAGATCTCAAGTGATTGGAGACATATCAGCAGGTGTACAGACAAGACATCAACTCAACCAAGATTTGATGCATGCCTGATTTCTCTCTCAGGTTGAACCTCTATCCATCCATGATGCTGAGCAAGATCCCCACTGGATTATTATAATGCAGGAGGAATTAAATCAATTTGAGAGATGTAGAGCTTAGGATTTGGTTCCAAGATCCCAAGACTATCCAATCATTGGAACCAAACGGGTATACAGAAATAAATTTGATACCCAAGGTACAATAGTGAGGAACAAGAATAGGCTTGTTGCTCAAGGATACAAGCAAGAGGAAGGAATAGATTATGACCAAACCTTTGCACCTGTGGCAAGGTTAGAGGCAATCAGAATATTCCTGGCCTATGCAGCCTACAAGAGATTCAAGGTGTATCAGATGGTTGTAAATGGTGCATTCCTGAATGGAGTACTTAAAGAAGAGGTTTATGTTGAACAACCTCCAGGTTTTGTCTCTCCAACTCACCCTTATCATGTTTTCAAATTGCATAAAGATCTTTATGGTCTTAAGCAAGCTCCTTGAGCTTGGTATGTGACCCTAGCCAGCTTTTTGATAGAGCATAAATTCATTAGAGGCATATTAGATATAACACTTTTCACTAGACATCATAAGGATCAAATATTATTAGTGCAAATATATGTGGATGACATCATATTTGGGTCTACTAATTCCAAATTATGCAAGAGGTTCTCTGACCTCATGCATTCAAAATTTGAAATGAGTAGAATAGGTGAGCTTTCCTACTTCCTTGGCATTCAATTGAAGCAGTTGCCTGATGATATCTTCATCTCTCAAGCTAAGTATGCTAAAGAGCTTATAAAGAAGTTTGGGATGGCTGAGGCCTCAGCAAAGAAAACACCTATGACTACTAATGCTGTGATTGACTTTGATGCACATGGGAAATTTGTGGATCAGAAATTATATAGGGGCATTGTTGGGTCCATACTATATCTAATAGCAAGCAGACCTGATATCATGTTTGTCACATGCTTTTGTGCTAGGTTCCAAGTGAACCCTAAAGAATCTCATCTAATTTTCTTAAAAAGAATTTTGAGATATATAAAGGGTTGTCCTAGTCTAGGCCTATGGTATCTTGCTGATTCAGAATTTGATTTAACTGGATTTTCAGATGCTGACTTTGCTGGATGTAGGGTTGATAGAAAAAGCACCTCAGGGACTTGTCAGTTCCTTGGTATGAGGTTGGTATCTTGGTTTTGCAAGAAACAGTCTTCTGTATTCACCTCAACTGCTGAAGCAGAATATATTGCAGCAGGAAGTTGTCGGTATCAGATGATGTCCATCCAAAACCAACTCCTAGACTATGGTATCAACTTAAATAATTCAACTCTCTTTTGTGAAAACACAACTACTATAATAATAGCGCAAAATCCAGTCCATCACAGTAGAACTAAGCATATAGACATTAAGCATCACTTCATTAGAGAGTGTGTAGACAAAAACAAAATTAATATTGTCTATATCTACACTGATTTACAAAGAGCTGATATATTCACCAAACCTCTGGATGAGAGAAATCACTTATTCATTATAAATCAGCTTGGAATGATCAATGGGGAAGACTTAGTTTAGTTTCTGTCTGCACTCGAAGAATTATCCAGAGTTCGTCGAACGTAGCTCGACGAACTAGGGAAAGTTCGGGAGATATTGGTCGAACGAAGGTCGACGAACTCTCTGTGAGTGAAGTTGTTTTCATCGAACAGAGATCGGCGAATAGACTTCAGAAAACTTTCGTCGAACGGAGCTCGACGAAATGTCTTCAACTCTTCCAGCTAAGCTCGACGAATTATTTCACTATCAATTATTTCGTCGATCTCAGGTCGAAGAATTTCTTATTTTTCGTGGAACGGAGTTTGTCGATTCATATTCCAGAAAATCTTATAACTAGGTTTTTTTCGGCCTCCGTCCCGCACTTTCTGTTCCCTTTGCACATGATCGCTGTTTTTCTCTCTTGCAGGTGATTTCATGGCGACTCAAGCATGAACCCTAGCTGCAATGAAGTTCGACACTGGCTTTGATGTCGATTTCGACTCATTTCAACACTCAGACCCGATCTTCTTACATATTCTGGAACTTCTGGAAGAACAGAAACTGAAGAACCTAATGAGAACCAGGATCAAACTGGCTGGAACAGAAAATAGAGAATGGGCCTATACTTCATCTACATCAGTGGAAAACACCATTACAGGAACAATTGCGGGTAATGCCGTTTCTTTAACTCCCGCGGTTTTGACTGAAATTTTTGATTTGATAAATGGAGAAGAAGAACTGGATATAGATACTGTAGAATATGATATGATGTTAAGTCTGATGGGTTATGCTGGAGATAACCCAAATAAGCTATTGAAGAAGCACCTATTTGCAGAATATAAGTTTCTGGCAGATATAGTGGGAAAAGTCTTGCTGGGCAAGCACACTGCCCATGACTACATCACCAGGCATCAATTATTGGTCATGTGTGCAGTGGTCAATAAGAAGAAAGTGGATTGGGCACAGATCATCTTTGATATGATAAAGAAAAAGAATAATAAGAAAGAAGTTCGCTTTGGAAGGATCCTAGGGATTTTCCTGAAGGGGAAGGCTGCTGAATTCCTGGTCTCACATACCATATTCATAAATGCCAGCAGAAGGCTCACCTGTGCCTTGTTTGGCAGGTGGGAAAGGACCATAAATAAGCTATCCAAGGCTTAAACCTCTTCCACCCCAGCTTCTGAAAGCACAAGGGCTGTTAGAGCCACTTCCTACCCTGCTGAAGAGATCATCCACACACCTCCATCTCTTCCAGCAACTCAATAATAATCACCCTCCACAGTTCATACTCCCTCTCTTCAACCACATCCACAACTCCAACAACAACTTCAACCACATCAACAACTACAATCCTCTGATCATATTCCTACTACATCTACATTACCTGCCACCTCTCCACCAATAGACCTCACTGATTTCCCTTCCTCACCCACCCCTGCATACCATCAACCCACTCCACCTCAATCACCCCAATCCCCAAATGATATACCTGACCCAACACCACCTTCATATTCTCTTCCACCATACTTGTCCTACATACCATCCTTCAATCTGCTGACATCTCCTCCCAATTCTCCTCCTCCACATCCATCCACACAGGAGGTCCACATGCAAGATGTCCCTCCTCCATCATCACCACCATATACCATCCCTCCAACTGTTTCCACCAACACCATCTGCCCTTCCAATACTAGACCCCTCCACCATCTCTTCTGTCCTTGCTCTCATCACACCCCTCCTAAAAACTATCATAGCAGAGGCCATTACACCTCTTGCTACTTCCATCTCTACCATATCTGCTCAAATCTCTGCCCTTTCTACTGCCCCTCTTCATTTAGGGGCATGGCTCCAGTTATTACTGAAACCAGGCAGGGGGAGATGCTTGATGAAGAAGCTGCAGCAGCTCAAGTAGCAGCAGTCTCAGTTTTAGTTTCAGCAGCTCCAGCTCCAGCAGATGTAGAGGCAGTAGCAACAACAATAGATACAGAGCTTACAGATACAGATTTAATTGATTTAATGCAGTTTATTGAGAATGACATGGATATGGAAGATGCAGTCCCAGAAGAATTAATTACTGCTGATGATTTCATTTTAAATCCCACAGTAGATTTGGTTAATTTGTTAAGCATTTTTGATACTGCATATTTGATATTCCTTCCAGCAGACTATACTAAGCCATCTTTGGCTATTATCCCATACACCTCTCCTATAAGCCCTAAAGTGGCTAAGCAGCTTAAGAACAACATTGCTTCTCAAGAGGTTCCTACTTCACCTCTTCCTAAAGTTGTTTCCCCAATTGTCTCTTCCCCTTCAGTGTCAACTTTTGTAATGGATGACTCACCCTTGCCTGATCTGGATGAGTTAATCAGGGCTGACATTGAAGAAGAGAATATGGAAGCTGCTGAAAGCACTATCACAGTTATTTCTCCAGCTCCTCTTGAAATTTCTCTTCCAGCTCCAGCTCCAGCATCTACTCCAGCTCCACCCCAAGTTGAGAAACTCATTATATCTGATGAAACACTGAAAAAGCTAGATGCTTTATATGATAATCCACAGGATAGCAGTGATGATGATGATGAGGATGATGAGGATTCTGTTGAGGATGCTAAGAAAAAGAAGAAGCCAGTATCTAAAAAGAGAAAAGCTCCAGCATCTACTACAAGAATACAGGCTTATAGTGACGAAAAATTTGTGAAAAAATATTTTTCATCACTAAAAACACATCTTTAGTGACGAAGTAATTATTTACTCACTGAAGACACATCTTCTGTGACGAAGTAAAAGTTTAATCACTAAAGACTTATCTCTAGTGACGTGTTAAAATTTAGTCACTAAAGACTCATCTTTAGTGACAAAGTGAAATGTTAGACACTGAAGACACATTTTTTTGTGACAAAAATTAAAAATTGATCACTAAAGAGAAAATTTTAGTGATAAGATAAGTGTTTGCACTAAAGATAAAACTTTAGTGACGAATTGTTAGTGAGAGAATATATTTGGTAACTAAAAACATTTTTTAGTGACAAATTAAAAGTTTATTCATTAAAAACACACATTTAGTGACGAAGTTAAATAGTCGTCACTACAGACATATTTTTAGTGACAATAAAGCTTGGTCACTAACGAAGCAGCTTTATTATTAAAATATAAGCTTATTGGTATTTGTTGGAGTTGTGTAACACTTTCGGTTCTCTTGTTTCTCACACCGGGTTCGCCCACGTGAGCTTAGAGGAATGAAATTGTGAATCCCTCCGACATATCCAGTGCCGACGACAGCGGGGGTTCGGGGGCGGCAGCCCCCGGCGGAGGTCCCATTGGTAACTGCAATGTGCGGATATCAGCCCGTTTTCGCACACACACTATTTAAGAACTTTTCCCATGTTTAGGGTGATTGTTCTTTTTGGGTTTGCCGGTTGTGCGGATATCAGCCCGTTTTCGCACACACACTATTTAAGAACTTTTCCCATGTTTAGGGTGACTGTTCCTTATACTAATGTAATTAGGTCCTACAAAATTTAAATCGCAGACTCCAATAAATAAAGGCGATTGTTAATGCAACCCGAATTTGGCTGTTCGCATCCCATTGGTAACTGCAACCCGAAAATATAACCGTACCTCTTTATTGTACTATATATATATATATATATATATATATATATATATATATATATATATATATATATATATATATATATATATATATATATATATATATATATAATGAAGAAACAGAAAGGTATCTTGCTGCTTAATATATGCAGAGAAATATAGGCGATTATTAATGCAACCCGGATTTGGCTGTTCGCATCCCATTGGTAACTGCAACCCGAAAATATAACCGTACCTCTTTATTGTACATATATATATATATATATATATATATATATATATATATATATATATATATATATATATATATATATATATATATATATATATATATATATAATGAAGAAACAGAAAGGTATCTTGTTGCTCAAATATTCCATCTCTAAAAATACATATAATGACATAATTAGTTTGGTCACTAAAATTATTTGATTTTAGTGACATGAATACTTTGGTTGCTAGAAGTACTTTTAGTGACCAAATTAATCTGATCACTAAATTCTTTTTTAGTGGCCGAGTTATTGTAGTCACTAAATATGCATAAATAGTGATGAAATTGATTTGTTGCTAAAAATATTTAGTAACGCCATCATTCATCACTCAAAATTGTTTTAGTGACCATTTTATTTTAGTCACTAAAATTTTTAGTGGCTGAAATGGTTTAATCACTAAACATGCACACCTAGTGACAAATATTTTTGTCACTAAAGGAAATTAGTGATGTGATTAATTCGTTACTAAAAGTTATTTTAGTGACCATTCTATTTCCGTCACTAGATTTTTTTAGTGACTAAAATGCTTTGGACACTAAAAACACTTTTTGTGACGAAATGTTTTTTGCCACTGTAAACATTTAGTGGCGGGCCTTTTGTGACAACTTCGTGACGAGCTGAGTTTGGTCACTAAATGTCTTTAGTGACCACAATTTAATATTTAGTGACGAATTACTTCGTCACTAAAAGTCAATTTTCTAGTAGTGTCCTCCTCCTGCTCCTAGGCCAAATCCAGCCAATGACACTCTCTATTATATTCTCCAGAAGATAACTCCATATAAAGGGATGCTAGCTTGGATGTGGTTATCTAAAAATCAATAGAAAGAAAGGAAGAGAAGCAGAAGATACTCTCCTCCTCCATCTCAGAAATACAGAAAAGATCCACCCCCTCCTCCTCCAGCTGCTAGTGCTTTAGGCACAACTTCCCAAAGATCTACCCAATCCAAACATATCAAAGACCTCAAAGGAGATCTTCTTCTGAAAGCAGCCAGTATAGGCATTACTCTTCAGGCAAGCAACATCAATTTCAACATCAACCACAGCAGCAGCATCAACCACAGCAGCAACATCAACCACAGCAGCAACATCAACCATAGCAGCAGCATCAACCACAGCAGCAGCATCAACAATAGCTATCATTCCCTGTAGATCAGAAAGCTGAAAGTCCTAAAATACCAACTTCTCCTCCTGTTCCTTTTGAAGATCCTGAAACAACTAATACAGCTAGAATGGCTAGCTTCCAAGAACTTGTAGGTCTTTCTATGATTAACAAGGCCAAAGCTGAAGGAAAGGATCCTTCTGAGTATTCCACAATGTCTAAGTACAGGAAAGAAGAGCTTAAGAGGTTTGATAAAGCAAACAAGTTTTTCAATGTTGATGACTATATGAAGTTGCACCTAGAAGCAGTTGTCCCAGAGCCACATCTTTGAAGATTATAGGGCTGCTGATATGACCATGACAAAAGTGCAAGCTTCAGATCCAAACAGAGAAATTGTCTTTACCAAGCTTGGAGATAAAGGTAAAGAAGTAATGCCCAAAGAGAAGAAATAAAAGAAGTGATTCTGAACTGCTTTACTTCTGTTATGTTCTTATAATTGCTTTCTATTTCTGAACAGAGCTTATGTACATATATATATCTGTTGCATGTGTTATTGTTTTCTGCCAGATATATGCTTTCTTGCCTTGTGTTTTTCAATTTTGATTTGAGTCTGTAATTAGTGACCTCACCCAAATAGGGGGAGATTGTTGGATCACTAGTAAATTTGGGCTAGGTTCACTAAGTTAGGATCTTATGACCCACAATGTATAGCCAGGGTCATGGTTGTGTCCTAGAGTCTAGGCCAAGTCCTTCGAATCAACATCACATGGACAAGCTATCAACAAGACTATCAGAGACTCAAGTCTTAGAATTTTTCTAAAGACCAAGTAAAATGAGTTCGACGTTCCTCGAAATCAATTCGACGATATTCGTGCTCAACTCGACGATCTCAGAGTAAATTCACTGAGCTGAGCTCAACGAACTTGGTACTCAGGTCGACGAACTTTGGACACTATACTTCAACACTTCAAGATCAGAAAACATCTCTTTATTCTAAGTCTAGAGTCAGACTCAGGTCAATGAACATGATTCTCAACTCGACGAACTGTGACCACAATAGTTAGAGTTATCCAGCAACAGTTAAGTGGTCCTCCGCTCGACGAAGCCAATTCGTAGGTCGACGAATTCTGGATACTTCACTTCAACACCTTCATCCAGATGCATCTGAAATTATTATAAGTCCAGAAATATTTTGCTGAACTTCAGTCGACGAAACCAGATATTAGCTCGATGAACTCCATACACAGAAGGCAAAGTTTCTAGAGATTATAGTTCTGCTCTCTGCTCAATGATCTTGGAACTCAGCTCGACGAACATAAGTCATCTAGTCGATGAACTCAGCAACTCAGCTCGACGAACTGTGAACTCAGCTCGACGATTTCTGTTATCAGTTCGACGAATCCAGACTTAGTTATTTTCCATCCTTCTGTCCCCTTCTTACTGCAATAATTCCTGAGTAATTAATGCTCAAATATTCTCTGGAATATAACCGTTAGACAGAGCATTGATTATGCTCTTCTCTAGGATTATTGCCTGCCATTTTTCCGTGGGACAATTGGAGAAATAATTCAATGTCGTTTATTCTCAAGGCCGTTAGCATTGATTGCAGAGGATTTCAAAAATTTTGAAAGACCATTTTTGACAGGAAATATAAAAGTGATTTTTTCACTTCTTCCTGGATACAAACAGACAGAACAAGATACACAATACAGAGACGACATATACAGAAAATAGTCAGTCTGAAACAAGAGACTCACTGTTGTCTGTCAACACAGAATTCTGACACAATAAGAGGCCATATTCCTGAAGATCATCAGCTATCTGAAGAAGAAGAACACCTTATCAAAATCAAGAGTCTTCTATCTTGAACACTTCAGGATACTTCAAAGGACAACTACATCACTATCTGTCAAAGAAGTTCCTGAACAACTGCTGATCAAGGGTGTACTACTGAAGGCCTATCACCCTGCAGCAAGGCTTCTTCTACCTGAACAATTCTATATCTCAGGGGGAGCCTATGCTAAAATCAAATATCCACCAGTCTTCTCAGTTGTATATTGAGAAATAGAAGACATAATCATCTCTCACCCCCCACTGTGTAAAGGGTTATAATTCCTTTCAAAAGTTATTCCTGGTTGCAAGTCACCTGATCAAAAGACTTGATGATTGGTTTTTGAGAACGTGATCAAAAGCTCATTGGTGTCAGGCACCTGATCAAAAATCTGAGTGGATTCTTACCAAGGTGGTAGAAGAGTGGATGTACCCAAGTTTAAGGGAACAACTATAAATTCTTGTGTTGCCTGGATTGCTCTTTTCTTTTGTTTTTTGTGCTGTGGCTGTTTGTTAGGATTGTTGTTTTAATTTTGTTCCTACACTATATTAAATCAGAAGAAAATTTTATAAACCCTGAACACTCTGTTCACCCCCCTCTAGAGTATTCCTGATCTAACAGCTCACTTTCGCACACAACGCTCCTCGAGGATTTGGCCTCAAAAACACATATGCAACATAACCTGGAACTTTGTGAGAGGAGAGGAGGCCAAAACTCCGTACCCTAATGTCGAAAAATCCAAGAAACAAAAAAAACTAACCGTACAAACTTAGTTCTCATTGAGGGCTAACCGGATCAACTCTCCGATGACGGTTTCGTGCACCGAAGCTCCTACAATCAACGACTGAAAGCTTCGCATGGTCCGCCTCTCTCATGCTTCCGCAAAAACAGTCCGACGGTTTGGGGAAGAAGATAATGAATAGGGTTTCCGTCTTATCGCAAGGCTATTTATATGGAATAAACAATATAATATATTATTATTATAATTAAAACGTCCAAATGATCAAAACCTGCACTAACTCGGATTTCTATGAAAATCGCACCGTAGCTAAATATCGATGCTACGAATCCAACGACGAAGTCGAAATCTTACAAACCAAACTCGTGTGAAACTCCCAAAAGTCTATACATCAAATATCCCAAAAAAGCTCTGCCGTGTTCCAATACAAACCCTAGCGCAAAGGAATATCAAAACACAGGAGAAATTAGCCAAGCTAATTCTCCCTAACCAAAACCTTGGATACCTATGAGCAAAAGTCACGATCAGACAATAGTACCCACCAACTACGCATCAACATAACACCATTACATCAAAATACATCACGAAAGGGGTTTTAAATAAACATTGGAAAATTAGGGGTGTTACACTGAGTCCACTCAGCACACTCAAGGCCAAAGGCATTAACACTCAAAGCACTCAATGTCGTCCGGTTCACGCGAAGCTCCTGACGCCAAACTTCCAATACTCAACGAATTCATCGAGATTACACGAGACATTTTACGTAGAGTCACATATCACTCAACGCTCTCAACACTCTCGACGCCTAGATGATAATCAACGAATTCGTCGAGAATACTCGAAGAATTTGACTCAGCCTCACCGACACTCGACGCTCACGATGCCAAAACAAAATCACTCAATGCCAAGCCTGATAATCGATGAATTCGTCGAGATTACTTGACAAATAAGACTTTACTCAACGGCTAGACTCTTCGATGATTTTGACTTAGTCCAAGACCCATACTTGACAAATTTCACTCAGGCTGAGCCCACCATATTTAACGAATTTAAACTTAAGCTAACTGTCATATACGACGAATTTTACTTAGGCAAATTGTCACCAAATCTGCAGATGGCCCTTAACCGGAAATCAAACACTATACAGCAGATCGGCCTCATCCAAACCAATCACTACTTCTAAATGCTAAGGAGGGAAGGAAAGTAACAGGAAATACACAAAGGAGGACATAATAAGGCAAAGAAATCACCACTTGCCTCAAATCGCTTGAAATCCGGCAACGCAAGCGCTCCTCCTCCAGGATCGGGCCGCAAGAACACCTAGGCATCGATTTTTGAAACTTTTTAGGGAAAACATGGGTAAAAATGAATTCCCTATGCCCAAAAATTCATGAAACTGCAAAAACTAACCATACAAACATAGATCTCGTTGAGAGCTATCTGAATCTACCGTCCAACGATGATTTCGTGCACCAGAGCTCCTACAATCGATGGTAGAAAGCTATACAATGACCGCCACATTCCCTCTTCTGCGAATCGGTCCGACGGCTAGGGAAGAAGATGACGAATAGGGTTCTGTCTAAATCATTGGGGTATTTATACTTATAATATTTTATTATATTATTATTATAATAAACGTCCAAACTACCAAAAAAATCCAATAAACTCGGATTTCCACGAAATTTGCACCGAAGCTAAATATCGATGCTATGAATCCAACAACAAAGCCAAAATCATTATCCGACAAACTAAACTCTGGTAAACCCGCCGATGTCAAAACACCAAAAATTCTAAAAAGGTTAAACCGAGTTCCAAAATAAACCCGGTTCCCAAGGGAAATTTCAAAAACACACTAGAAATTAGCCATGTTAATATTCTAAGTCAAAACCTCAAATACTAATGAGCAAAAGCCACGCTCCAGTAATGGTACCCGTCAACTACGCGACAACGTAACGCTTTGACATCAAAAATACGCCACAAAAGGAATTAAAATAATCATCAAAAAATCAGGGGCGTTACAATGATATCAATAGTATAGTCTTTTATTGCCAGTGCATGCTGATAGTTTGTTCTTAGTGGTAGTTTAACTCACCTACATGTGGGTAAATAGGTGGCTTTACACTTTCTTTGATACTTATCATTTTCTAGTAGATTATAATAAATATAAAACATACCAAGCACACACATATCAACATAGAGATATTTATAGTAGTTCCCCAAGTTCTGGGTACATCTACTTTCCCTCTACGCCCATCTAGTATAGTGATGGACTCGGCAATCTTCCCCAAAATTTGTCTCCTAAGAGATTACGACTCAAATCACTCAGGATTTCTCAGATCTCTTCCAAGATCCTACCTCAGGCACACAGACCCTATAACTCAAAGTACTCCAAATTCTATAACTCAGAAACACACCTGATTTCCTACCTCAAACTTATCTCCAAGTCCTACCTCAGACTTATCACCATGTCCTACAACTCATGCTGGGAGCATAACCCTACAAATTAGGCACAAAAGGCCCTACAGCTCAGATCTACAAGTAGATACTACATAAAAGATGATTGAATATTTTACAATAGAAGACTTGAAATAATAAGACCATGATGTTTCATTTCTTCTATTATTCTTACTGATGACAAGTTTCTGGAGAAGCCCCAGAAGAAATTGATCTTCAAGTAGAATAGGTTGGAGCTTTCTCCTCCTTGTTCTTCTTCTCCAGCGGCTTGAAGAAGATATAACAATGAGTTAGATTTTTGACTCTTCTTTGTTCTTATGAAATTAATCTGGAAGAATAAACTTTCTTTTAATGCGCCCCTTCAAGTTTAGCGATAAACGACGACACTTTGTCATATACTTGGGTACTATTCCATTATTGTTTGGTATTGTTTTCATAATAATCCTGATTTGAAGAAGTCCACCTTTGTAACACCCCCTATCCGTCGCATAGCATATAACAGTAGGTCCGGCAGGGGCCCGACATCATATACCGCAGACAGACCGGGTGGTTACTCAATGGAAACCATCCAACCAATCATAACGTCCTACACAGAGCATTCTAATGGAAGCAGTTTAAATAGTTGCAATTAAAAGATCCTAACAACAAGCATGAATGTCCACTAACAAGCCAAGAAGGAATGAAGTACATACACAAGTACTGGCCTTAATGCCTTACAAACGGTTTACTCATATTATATGTTTTCCATACCACGGCATGCAGGCCAGTCATACATGAACAAAAGCAAGTAACACTCTATTAGGCCTTCGAGGGATGGCTTCGCAATTTGGGCTTTAGCCCGCTATTGACCACTTGGTCCAGCAGCACCTGCAAGCAACAAACCACCGCACGGTGGCAAACAAAAGGAACGGTCAGCAATATTGATCAAATTATAACGATCCCGCCCCCAATTCGGGGCAGCAATGCTCCTTCCCTGCATTTTATTAGCATAACCAAGCAGTATAGTAATGTCACTACATCACAGGCGTAGGCTCGCACGACCACACACCCCGTGCACTCAGGGCACATTCTTGGTGAACACGGTCTAAGTTCGCCGACTCACCACCGTCCCCAGGATGGCCAAACAATAAGCATTTTGTCTTCCCGGCATGGGTCACGGTAGTTTAAACCATAGATCGCCGAAGACCCGCATCTATGCCAACGACTCTAACCGAACGACATAGAACGGGTACGGTTCCACCTGACCCGTTGCTCACACCGCAATGTTAATTTAAAACATATGCGCAGGTCAAATGTCTCCCTAGTCACGTTTCCGTCACACATTTCACATAACCCGGTTATGTTCAAGTTGGCTCCCAGGCCACCAAGTTGGCAAGATAACGCATCTGCCCAGTTTTCCGTGTGCAGCTTAGGGTTAATCCCCAAGACTCCCTGTTGCAATCTACCACGTAGAAAATTCGAAAAACAAACATTCGCACGAAGTCTTCTCCGACATTTATGCAATGCAACATCACCGATCTAGACCAATATGTCCGGATAGGCTTCACACATCATGCCTATGTCCGTTCTCGTTTATGGACTCTACGCAACGGGGACTTCACATATCTACCCGAAGGAACGCCTCCAACTCACCGCAAACTCGTGAGAGCGGGCTTCCTATGCAAAAGAAGTAGAGCTTCACATGCTCAAGTAGAGAATCGTTACCCTAGCGTTCTTCCTTGGCGCTATGGAAATGTAAGCGGATGAAAAGCATCGCAATCTCCTTGCCTTCGTAGATCCGAAGTCGGCTCGCGATTTGGAGCTCTAAAACTCCTCCAAAGACTGGATCTAGACTTCTTATTCCTCCTTTGCTCTCCCCACACTCTAGGATTTAGACAGAGAACTTACGATAGAAAATAATGGTTTTGAAACCCTTCTCTCCGATATAACCCTTTTGGGATAACCACAGCCGACGGATCCCACAAAAAGGGATGCACGGATACGATCCAGGTCTGACCTGGACAAATGTCTCTAAGCACCACACGGTACACCAATAGGAGCAGGACACGTCCGCGTCAAAACAGTGTCGGAACATTTAGTTAACTCCTGCCAAAAACCCCTGCGTCGACCGAGTCAAACACGCCACAATCCGCCCCGCGCTCGACGATCGTCGAAGCAAGATCATTGACCGCTGACAGATCGTCGACCGGAAGACTGTCCAAATCGTCGAACGCATGACCTGATCGTCGAACGGAGATCGCTGGCCCGATCGTCGAACCCACGGCCCGATCGTCGAACCCAGAATATCGACAGATTGTCGACCGCAGCATTGTGACCAGATCGTCGACCGCTGCTCGACGATCGTCGAACCCAGATTTCTGCCTGATCGATTTGCCAGAACTTTGAACTACCACGACACGCCCTGGGACACGCCCGTGTCGAGGGCCGTGTTTGCTGCTCCACGATCGTCGAACCCAATTTCGTCGACCTCTCGGACAAATCGTTAAACCCAACACGACACGCCCTGGGATACGCCCGTGTCCCAGGCCGTGTACCTCCTGCCAAATTCCAAATTTGGCCCGGAACGCCTCCCGTCACTCTTTTGAGTTTCGGGGCGTTACAACTCTCTCCCTCTTAAAAGAATTTTGTCCACGAAATTTCATAAAGGAAAGATAAGCACAAAATTAAAATTGTACCTGAGCAGAACAACTCCGGGTACTCGTCAAGAATAGTCTCCTCTCGCTCCCAAGAGAGCTCTTCTTGACCCCAATTGTCCCAACGGACCTTGACCATCCTAATCTCTTTATTGCGTAGCCGCTTGACTTCTGAGTCTTCAATACACACGAGCTTGTCCTTTGTCGTCAACTCACTATCAATCGGCACTTGAGTGACAACGATCACTTGCGTAGGCTATTGCACCGCCTTCCGTAGCACCGATATATGGAATACATCATGTAAACCACTAAGCTCCACCGATAGCTTCAACCGATAAGTCGCTTCGCCAATCCGCTCCAGAACCTCAAACGTTCCAAGGTACCTCGCGCTTAGCTTTTACAAGCGCCGCACCCGCGAGACACCCTTGAACGACTTGATCTTTAAGTATACGCAGTCGCCCACAGCGAACTCCACGTTCCTGTGCTTGGCATTATAGTACTTCGCTTGCCGGTCCTGAGCGATAAGCAATCTCTCCCGAATGGTTCGCACCAACGAAGTAGCATCTTCCACCTCTTAACATTTGTACAACTTTGACTCACCCATTTCCAACCAGGACAACGGCGTGAGACATCTTCTACCATAAAGGGCCTCGAAGGGCGCCATTTGAATACTCGCCTGGTAGCTATTATTGTACGCAAATTCCACCAAATAAATATGGTCTTCCCATTGCTTTATAAAGTCCAAGACACACATGCGGAGCATGTCTTCCATAGTTCTATTGACCCTCTCGGTCTGCCCATCCGTTTGCGGATGGAAGGCTGTGCTAAAACTCAGCTTTGTTCCCAACATTTGTTGCACAAGCCTCCAATCATTGGACGTGAACCGCACATCTCGGTCACTCACGATGCTGCAGGGCACACCGTGGAGCCGCACTATGTTATCCACATATAACTTTGCCAACTTTTCCACCGGATCGTCCTTCCTATGCAGAATGAAATGCTACACCTTCGTTAGCCGATCTACGACCACCCAGATGGGTCGTTCCCCTTTTGCGACCTTGGCAAATCGTGCACAATATCCATAGTGATGTCGTCGAATTTCCACTCCGGAATAGGCAAGGACTTCAGAAATCCTCCCGACTTTTGGCACTCCACCTTCACCAAGGCGCAAGTTTGGCACTTCGCCACGTAGAGCGCCACATCCTTCTTCAAATGCGGCCACCAAAACAGTTTCTTAACGTCGCGGTACATCTTTGTGCTCCCCGGGTGAATCGAGTACTTGGTATGGTGTGCCTCATACAATAAATCCACACGCAAACTGCCCACGCTTGGGACGCAAAGACGACTGTCATTCCAAAGTAATCCATCCACAACTTCATATTGGGAATTTGACCCATCCAGAGCATCTATCATAAGTTGCTTCATGTGGCCATCCAAATCCAAATCCTGCCGAATCCGATCAGTCAGGGCATATTGAACTTCTGTCCAATTCAAGAGTGCTTCAACACTTGACTGCTTATCTACACAAACAATCTCCAACGCCTCCAACTCCCGAACCAACCGCTCGTCATGGATCGACAGCCAATTGGCTTGAGCTGGGGCCCGGTGAATCAACGCGCCCGCAACCGCATTGCCCTTACTAGCACATAGTGGATCTTGAATGTATAGTACCCCAGGAACTCCATCCATCTATGCTGCCGTATATTCAGATCTTTTTGATCGATCAAATACTTCAGGCTCCTATGATCGGTGTAGATATCAATCGTCACACCGTATAAATAATGTCTCCACAGCTTCAAGGCAAAAATCATGGCCGCTAACTCCAAGTCATGGACCGGATAGTTCCTCTTGTGCTCCTTCAGCTGTCTTGAGCCATATGCTATAACGCTTTCATGCTGTAACATCACACAACCCAAACCACTGCCCGAAGCATCGCTATAAATCTCATAACCTTCGGTCCCACTCGGCGAACTCAGCACAGGCGTCGTGGTCAACCGACATTTCAGCTCCTCAAAAGCTCGTGCACACTCCGGCGTCCAAACGAACTTCTTCTCCTTCCTCGTCATTGTAGTGAGAGGTAACGCTATCCTCGAGAAGTTCTCTATGAAGCGCCTATAATATCCGGCAAGCACCAGAAAGCTCCAGACTTCCGCTACCGTAGAAAGCTCAGGCCACTCCCGTATCGCAACAATCTTCGTCGGATCCACGGTAATACCTTCCCCACTCACTATATGACCGAGGAACGCCACTGAGGACAACCAAAACTTGCACTTTGAGAACTTGGCGTACAATTGATTCCTCCTTAGCATCTCCAAAACCAAATGAAGATGCCTGAAGTGATCTTCCTCACTCTGCGAGTACACCAAAATATCATCGATGAAGACGATCACAAAATGTTCCAAGTAGTCCCTGAAGGTCCTATTCATCAAATCCATGAACACTAACGGCGCATTAGTCAGCCCAAACGGCATGACCGTAAACTCGTAATGCCTGTATCTCGTACTGAACGCTGTCTTTGGGATATCACTCTCCCTTATTCGCAGCTGATAGTACCCGGACTTGAGGTCCAACTTTGAGTACACCGTCGACCAGACTAACTGATCCAAGAGATCATCAATCCGTGGGATCAGGTACTTGTTCTTTTTTGTCAGCTTGTTGAGCTCCCGATAATCAATACATAGCCTCAAGCTTCCGTCCTTCTTCTTAACAAAGGGGACTGGCGCGTTCCAAGGCGAAGAACTTGGACGCACATACCCTTGCTCCAACAACTCTTGTAGTTGAACCTTCAGCTCCGCCATTTCCTTAGGCGCTAGCCGATATGGAGAGAGTGACACGGGCTTTGCACCTGGTACGAGCTCTATCGTAAAATCTATCTCCCGCTGCGGCGGGGATCCAGGAATATCGCTAGGGAATACATCAGGGTACTCCGATACCACTGAAATACTGTCCAACGCGGGCTTAGGCTTTGCAACCTCCACTAGTGTAAAGAACAGTTCTACACCGGCACAAACCGCCTTTACCACCTGAAGAGCAGACATCAACGTCTTGCTCGACCCCTTCAAGCCCATGAAAGTCGTCTCACGACCTGCTCCCAGCTTAACTTCCTTGCTACCGCAATCAATGTAGGCTCACTGCTCCGAGAGCTAGTCCATGCCAAAATAATATCGAATTCCACTAGCGGCAATAACGACGCTTGCAGATCGAACTCTTGATTTCCAATACGAATCTTAACACCGCAGACTTTATCCGCGCGCATCGAACACCCATTGGGCAACAACACATCCAACTTGTCCTTCGCCATCTAAGAAGGTACTCTGATGCGCGATATGAATTCTTCGGACAAAAAGGAGTGTGAAGCTCCTGTATCGAAGAGTGCTCTTGCCGAATTTTCACAAATCAAAACAAATCCTAAAAAAGCAGTGGTAAGGTAACATGCACATAACAAGTATTTAAGAGATTAACTTGCTATAAATTTAAATTTTACTTGTCACTGCATCCGCCTGTTTAATGGCCTCCTGTTGGCCAAGATTATAAACCCTCGGTTGGGCCAGAGCATAATGGGACGCGGTTGACTCCACCGCCTTGCCCTTCTCTTCATAAGTCGCTCCCGGCTTCCTTTCGGACTTGGGACGTCCGCTTCAGCAATCGCGGGCAAAGTTCCCCGACTTTACACAAGTAAAGCATGCACCCGTGGTCCGACCCGTAGTCGCCCCAGAAGCACCAAAAGAAGGAGATGGACCCGAAGTCCTAGACTTCTTAAAGAACCTTTGATAGCTGGACTTTGAAGTAGTCGGCACTTTGAACCCAGACTTCTTATCACCAATGCTCTTCTTCGTTTCAACATTCTTCATGTCATCCAAGGACCGGGCCGTGTTGACCAGGGTCAAGAAACATTGCGTCATCGGCCCCGAGAGTAGTAGCCTCAAATCATCTCTCAACCCTTTGTAGAATCGGTTCGTCTTGTGCTCCTCATCCGCGATGGTGGAGCTAGCATACCGACTCAATCGAGTAAACTCGTGGAGATATTCATCCACGCTACTATCTCCTTGAACCAACTTCAGGAACTCGTTCTCCAAAGCTATCCTCTGCGTCGAAGGGAGGTACCTAGCCAAGAACAGTCTCGAGAATTCCTCCATCGAGACGTCTGTAAGTTACCTACCTCTCAATAGATGCAGCTCCAATCATTCCCACCACAGTCTTGCTTCACCATCCAGAAGGAATGTAACAATAGTGGTCATTTGCCATTCTTCCATCTCCGTTGCTGTCAAGACCCTCTTCACCCTGAAGATCCAGTCTTCAGCTTGAGATGGGGTTCGCAACCCCGAGAATATCGGAGGATTAAAGCTCATAACATGTTTGAGCTGTCTCTCGGTTGCCCTCCTTGGCACCACCGGTTCCTTTACTACCTGTTCCACCCTTCTCTGCTCAGCCGCTTGTAGTGGTACCTACTCCATCATAGGAGCGGGCTGCTGCATTTGCCTTGCAGGCTGCACATTGATCATGGAAAACACTGCTTCAGCAACCAATCGTATGGTCTCAGCCGATGGAGGTGTTGCAGGAGCATCATTTGGTGCACTGCTAGCCTCAGAAACTCGACGTTCTGACGGCCCAGCACCGCTTCTGGTCACCTATAGTGGTACAAAACACCGTTAAGTGACCAAACAATACTGCAAACAGCAATTATAAGAACACGCAGGTTCCCCAAACACGTGTATTTTCATTCTTAAGTGGACATTCATGGGTTCTTTTACTGTTATAATGATGACGCACACACATGTGCTCACCACCCCTAAAAAAGAATTTGCCAACGAATTCATTTTAAGCCTGACCGAAACTAGTAGTCTGATACCAAATTGTAACACCCCCAATCCGTCGCATAATATATAACAGTAGGTCCGGCCGGGGCTCGACGCCATATACCACAAACAGACCGGATGGTTACTCAATGGAAACCATCCAACCAATCATAACGTCCTATACAGAGCATTCTAGTAGAAGCAGTTTAAATAGTTGCAATTAAAAGAACCCAGCAACAAGCATGAATGTCCACTAACAAGCCAAGAAGGAATGAAGTACATACACAAGTACTGGCCTTAAGGCCTTACAAATGGTTTACTCATATTACATGTTTTCCATACCACGACACGCAGGCCGGTCATACATGAACAAAAGCAAGTAAACTCTCCAATTAGGCCTTAGAAGGCCGGCTTCGCAATTTGGGCTTTAGCCCGCTATTGACCGCTTGGTCCAGCAGCACCTGCAAGCAATAAATCACCGCACGGTGTCAAACAAAAGCAACGGTCAGCAATGCTGACCAAATTATAACGATCCTGCCCCCAATTCGGGGCGGCGATGCTCCTTCCCTGCATTTTATTAGCATAACCAAGCAGTATAGTAATGTCACTACATCACAGGCGTAGGCTCACACGGCCACACACCCCGTGCACTCAGGGCACATTCTCGGTGAACACGGTCTAAGTCTGCCGACTCACCACCGTCCCCATGACGGCCAAACAATGAGCATTTTGTCTACCCGGCATGGGTCATGGTAGTTTAAACCATAGACCGCCGAATACCCTCATCTATGCCAACGACTCTAATCGAACGACATAGAATGGGTACGGTTCCGCCTGACCCGTTGCTCACACCGCAACGTTAATTTAAAACATATGCGCGGGTCAAACGTCTCCTGAGTCCCGTTTCCATCACAAATTTCACATAACCCGGTTATGTTCAAGTTGGCTCCTAGGCCACCAAGTTGGCAAGATCATGCATCCGCTCAGTTTTCCGGATGCACCTTAGGGTTAATCCCCAAGACTCCCTGTTGCAATCTACCACGTAGAAAACCCGAAAAACAAACATTCGCACGGAGTCTTCTCCGGCATTTATGCAATGCAACATCACCTATCCAGACCAACATGTCCGGATAGGCTTCACACATCATTCCTATGTCCGTTCTCGTTTACGGACTCTACACAATGGGGACTTCACATATCTACCTGAAGGAACGCCTCAAACTCACCGCAAGCTCGCGAGAGCGAGCTTCCTATGCAAAAGAAGTAGTGCTTCACATGCTCAAGTAGAGAATCATTACCGTAGCGTTCTTCCTTGGCGCCATGGAAATGTAAGCAGATGAAAAACACCGCAATCTCCTTGCCTTCATAGATCCGAAGTCAGCTCGCGATTTGGAGCTCTAAAACTCCTCCAAAGACTGGATCTAGACTTCTTCTTCCTCCTTTGCTCTCCCGTCTCTCTAGGATTTAGACAGAGAACTTACGGCAGAAAATAATGGTTTTGAAACCCTTCTCTCAGGTATAACCCTTTCGGGATAATCACGGCCGTCGGATCCCACAAAAAGGGATGCACGGATACGATCCAGGTCTGACCTGGACAAATGGGGCTAAGCACCGCACAGTACACCAATAGGAGCAGGATACATCCGCGTCAAAACAGCGTCGGAACATTTAGTCAACTCCCGCCAAAAACCCCTGCGTCGACACTCCGCGTCGACCAAGATAAACACGCCACAATCCGCCCCGCGCTCGACGATCGTCGAACCAAGATCGTCGACCGGAAGACTCTGGCCAGATCGTCGAACGCACGGCCCGATCGTCGAATGGAGATCGCTGGCCCGATCATCGAACCCACGGCCCGATCGTCGAACCCACGACCCGATCGTCGAACCCAGAATATCGACAGATCGTCGACCGCAGCATTGTGACCAGATCGTCGACCACTGCTCCACGATCGTCGAACCCATATTTCTGCCAGATCGATTTGCCAGAACTTTGAACTACCCCGACACGCCCTGGGACACGCCCATGTCCAGGCCATGTTTGCTGCTCGACGATCGTCGAACCCAATTTCGTCGACCTCTCGGCCAAATCGTCGAACCCAACACGACACACCATGGGACACACCTGTGGCCCAGGCCATGTACCTCCTGCCAAATTCCAAATTTGGCCCGGAATGCCTCCCGTCGCTCTTTTGAGTTTCGGGGCGTTACACCCTTGAACTAAGATGAACTGAGTTATATTTTACTTTACTTTCAAGTTGTGTGCTTGCAGGACTTAATTGTCAAGTACACACCAATGTTAGAATACAATGAGTCATGTAACACAGGATTATGCAATGTAATTCCTCATTGTGTAGGACATGGTGTTGACTCATTTGTAATCTCTCTATTTGGGTGTACTTCATTTTGAAGTGCATAGGAATCAAAGAAAAGGAAGGTTACTGAGTTAAAGAAGAATCAGAAAATTTCCTAAGTAAAATTCTTCAAGTATATACATGATGTCTCGCGTCATTCGTTGAGACATTCCCGTGAATACTTGTGGAATTCGTCGAGTTTACTTGGAATCTTTCTGACAGCTTCTTAAATGTCTTCAGAAATGGAAAAGTTAAATTCTTCGAGTATATGCATGAAGTCTCGTGTCATTTGTCGAGACATCACATGAATACTATTGGAATTCGTCGAATATACTCAAGTGGTCTAGTGACTGTTAACAAAAAAATTTCTAAGTCAAATTAGTCGAATGAACTCGTGTAATTCATCGAATGCTCTCGTGTAATCTAAGTAATTCATTGAGTGCTCTAGCTATTACTCGTGTCATCTCGATGAATGGACTTAACTTTTTTCTAGATCGATTTTTTCGACGGGTTCTTTTTCAAATGACGACCATGTATAGTGTACGTGGAAGCTTATTTTTGAAAGGAAATTTCTAGCCGTTAAAGATGGATTATATATATATATATATATATCAAGGATTCATTTCAGAAAAATAATTTTGCTAATTGATCGCTAAGAATTACAAGACCTAATTTCTAACTCATGTACGACCAAACTCGATTCTCTTGATCTACTGTTCTCGAAATTGTTCTTGTTGTTGACCTAGAGTTCACGATCATTGATTCTTCTTAAAGATAGGTTCGACAAGAACATTGCTTTCACATTCCTCAATGGTGGTTTCGATCAAGTCGGATTTCAAGATTTCAGATCAAGGTTTTTCATATTTCAAGTCTTCTCCTTCAACGTCATTTCAAGAACTAATCTCCAAGAAAGAAGAAGATTGAATCCCTTCAGATCTGAAGAAGAAGATTGTTTTCAATTTAGAAAGTTGTAAAAACTAATTTTCTAATTATAGGAAGTTTCTACTTCCGAGTTTGTAGATCTGTGTTGTTGGATCGAGTTGTAGGAGTGTTGTCTTCGAATTATAGGAGAGGTTGTTCTCTGAGTTATATGACAGTTGTCTCTGAGTTAAATGAGTCGAGGCTTTGTGGTGTAAGATTTGTATAATCTGAGTTTTGGTGAAGTAGTAGAGTCTAACTCAAAGTGCTAGATAGGAGAGGCGGGACATCAGACGTACCCATTCTGTGGAACCACTATAAATCCTTGCGTGCTTCTGTGTGCTTGTTTATTAGTAATTTTTTATTCCGCAAAAAGACACAGAACTAACATATTCACCCTCTCTAAGTGATTTTGGTAGACAACTAGATACTTTAAATTGGTATCAGCGCCAGGTTGTTTGTTAAAAGGTCAATACCTTGAATAAGATCTCAATCTAGTTATCAAATCACAAGATTTCCTGTCATGGATTGAAGCAACGATTTGTCCCCCATGAAGCTGTCAGTGTGCTCAAAGGAAAACTTCCCCATATGGAAGAAAATAGTTAGGTTTTTCATGGAAGCTGCCGATCCTAGAATTTTTCAAATTGTTGAACGAGGTCTGCAAGTTCCCATGACAGCTTCAACCACCAATCCAACTTTGATGGTTCCTAAGAAAATGTTGGATCTAACTAAAGATGAGATTGCTCTTATCTCTCTACATAAGAAAGCAAAGAAAATTATTGCAAGTGCTGTGGATGACTCAATGTTGCGAAATCTAATCCACTGCAAGTCGGCCAAAGAAATGTGGACTTATCTGAATGTCCTCATGGAAGGTACGAAGGAGTTTAGGGATGATCAGAAATCTCTCCATAATTAGGAGTACGAAGCTTTCAAATAATACATAAGAGACCCCATACTCGACTGCTATGAGAAGATCTTCAGGATTGTCAACGGGCTAAGGAAATATGGTCGTAAGTTCACAAATGGTGAACTTAATGAAAAATTCTTGAGATCCCTGACAAAAGAATGGGATAAGAAGATTTGCACAATAAGGGAGTTTGGTAGACTTGCTGATACTAGCCCTCAGAATGTTTTGGGAAGCTGTTGTAATGTACCGATTCATGCTAGACCCCTCAAATGCATTTTTGAGTGAAAAGAGTTGACTCGGGCTTGGGGTATCACAACCGCATTTTATCCGCAATTAAATGACATATCAGAGTAATAGAAAACATGCGTCGTGATGCCATGCCGTGTAAGGGATAACTGCAGACGCTTAGGCAAGACCCCAACTTTAACGACTCCATCCGTTCGTATAGCATATAATACAAGGTCCGGCCGGGGCCCCACACCATAGGCTACAAAACATGTGGGTAAGTCACGGAGTGATACCAGAGTTGTGCATCCTAACACATAACATTCTAGCGAAAGCTTATAACACGAAACTGAACTCCAAACATGAATGTCCACCATATAAATATCCACATTGATATATAAAAATATTAATGTTCACTAAATACAAAGTCAGATGGCCTTATGGCCTTACAGTTGTGCTTTACAAAAGTGGCTTCCAAACATCGGCGCGTTGGCCGACCACACTTGAACAAAACATAACAGTTTCATTTAGCCTTCAAAGGCTAGCAGCAGCAGCATGGACTTCAGCCTTTAAATATCACGCTCGGTTCTCCAGCACCTGTACAAGGACAGCCCACCCAATGGTGGTAAATAAGGCAACGGTCAGCATTCAGCTGACCAATTTATAACGACCCTACCCCTTGTCCCGGGGCAGTGAAATTCCATCCATGCAGGCATAGCAATTCATATGTAGAAATATATTGTCATCACCTATTGTGCACTCACGCACAAACATTCCATCACAACTGTCAGCCACGCGACCCGACGATCCGTTCACTCAGGGCACATTCTTGGTGTACCGACGAACCAGGGTCCCACCACTGTATCAGGGCCGAAACCCAACGGTAAAAGTTGAGCATTTAGTCTTTCCGGCACGTAGGCCTAAGACTCTCATTATGCGCTCCAACTGACCGCACTTTCAGGTCTTCGGTCAGACGGACATAACGCAGGTACGGATCAGGCACCCCCCATTGCTCAAGTCGCCTTGCCATCACCGAGTACAGCATACCCAAGGCTAAAAAAAAGGCGCGGGTCGATTTCACCTTTCCTGTTCGACACAAGGCCTTTTCCGAGAGCTCATCAAGCTCACACTCTCCACAGTGTCCACCAAGGAATGGCGTCATAATAAGAGGTTAGCTAGGTGCCACTCTTAGTAGCGACAGAACTCACATTCCGGCCCTTTCCCAAACCTTAGCTGATTCACTTGACCAGCCATCCCTGCAACCATCTGCAGTGCCAGACACCTTGGTCTTCAGTATACATCACAAACACTTGCGGGTATTTTCTTGGGCTCCTATACTTGTACTTCCTGTTACTACCCTTCACAGGCATAACCCATCAAGCATCGCAAGCATCACAAGGGTCTTTTCCTGGAATACCACTCTAGTACTTCCTACTACTGCCCTTCACAGGTCCAACCCCTCGACTCCATAAACTACACGTTTAACCACGGAGTCTTCTACGGTGCGTATATGCAATATCACCAATCCAGACCAACCTGTCCAGATGGGCTTCACACAACATT
Organism: Platanthera guangdongensis; assembly: GCA_039583875.1. NCBI lineage: Eukaryota > Viridiplantae > Streptophyta > Magnoliopsida > Asparagales > Orchidaceae > Platanthera > Platanthera guangdongensis. Next base: position 67,033,709 of record CM077159.1, read on the forward strand.
CCTATTCCGTACTCCATTTCAGGATCTATATGCCAACTTATTGGGGATTCCAAGAATCAACCCAAAAGAATACCTCATAATCCAACATGTGGTGGGTGAATCCCATACACATGCCAAAAGGAAGCCTTCACATAGCTAAGAAGTAAGATTTTTACCCTTGACGATCGCTTTGGCGCCATGAAATTCTAGCTGGTTCGAAAACACCGCAGAAGCTTTGCCTCCACAAATATGTCCTCAGATCTCAGATCGAAACTCTCAAGCTCCTCCAACGGACGAATCCCTTCTCTTCCTCCTCCTCTTCCTCCTTGCTCTCCTCTCTCTTAAGCTTTTTAGAAAGATAATGACAAAGTAAGAAATGAGATTTCTATTCTCACTCTCGGCCTTAAAGCAGCAAGGAGACACATGGGCCATCAGATTCCAAAGGAAGGAGATGAACAAACACAAAATTCTCTAAAATTGACTTTTCGGGTCTGACACACCTTGTGACACACCCGTGTCACAGGGTGTGTACCTTAAGTAGCACACAAACCGACATATCCAAAATAAGTCACGGCCAGGGTACATGCCCGTGTTGGCCCAGTCACTCCCATGTCACAAGGCGTGTACCTCACTCGAGTCATACTCGAGACCTACTTGAGAGAACTACTTGAGTACTTGGTCATGACACACCCTTGTCACATGGTTGACATGCCTGTGTCCTTTAGGTACTCGAGACATATTCTACCTACTCGAGACATTTCCTCGATATCTACGTGGGTCGTACAAAACGGGACACGCCCGTGTCCAAAGGATGACACGCCCGTGTCATCCTCTCGAGACCTACTTGAGACAATCACTCGAGTAGTAGTTTGGGCAAGACATGCCACCTGACACGCCCGTGTCATAGGGCGTGTACACTCAAAATTTTCATCGATCAACTTTTCGTCGACCAGACCCCGGGCTGGTCACCCGAGAAGGACACGGCCTGTGACATGCCCGTGTCACAGGGCGTGTAACCCGACCTGAACCCAATTTTGGGTTTTGGTGTGTTACAATCCTCCCCTCCTTACAAAAATTTCGTCCCGAAATTTGTGCATAGTAAGGAATACAACAAGCAAAATGTTATCACGTAAAAAATGTATGTTACAACAAGCGATATATTGTACAACAGTTAGACAAATAGCTCGGGAAACTCAGCACGTATGGTCTGCTCGCACTCCCATGTTAGCTCCTCACGGCCACAATTGTCCCATCGGACCTTGACCATCCCGAGTGTCTTGTTCCGTAAATGTTTATCGGCTCGATCCTCGATCTGAATGGGCCTAACCTTCATTGTTAACCAATACAACACCACACACAATCAGTCTCGATCACTTGAGCTGTATATTTGACGGCTTTTCGAAGCACCGAGATGTGAAACACATCATGTAATCCATCCAAGTCTGCCGAAAGAGCTAGACGATATGCAGCTTCCCCAATTCGCTCCACCACTTCAAACGGACCAAGAAATCTCAGACTCAACTTTTTCAGTCATTGAATCCTGGACACGCCTTTGAAGGGTTTGATCTTCAAATAAACCCAGTCACCCACCGCAAACTCCACTTTTCGGTGTTTGGCGTTGTAGTATTTTGCTTGTCGATCCTGGGCTATCAATAGCTTTTCTCGAATAGCGCGTATCGTCGAGTTCGCTTCCTCGACTTCTTCACGGTAATAAACTTTGGATTCGCCTACTTCTGCTCAAGCTAACGGTGTACGACACTTCCGACCATACAGAGCTTCAAACGGTGCCATACCGATGCTCGCTTGGTAGCTGTTGTTGTAGGAAAACTCCACCAGATAGAGATGATCTTCCCATTTCCTACCAAAGTCCAGGGCGCACATTCAGAGCATAACTTCCATAGTTCTGTTGGTCCTCTCAGTCTGGTCATCTGTTTGGGGATGAAAGGCTGTACTGAACGTCAATTTCATGCCCAACAGCAGATGGATTAGCCTCCCATCATTCGACGTAAAGCTCACATCCCGATCGCTCACGATGCTATGTGGAACACCATGTAGTCGTACGATCTGCTCCACATAGAGCCTTGCCAAACTCTCCACTGAATCTTCCCATTTGTTTGGAAGTGCGCCACTTTTGTCAACCGGTCTACAATCACCCAGATTGAATCATTCCCGCGTTGAGATCTTGGCAACCCGTGCATGAAATCCATTGAAATAGCATCGAACTTCCATTCCGGAATCAGCAACGACTTCCGGAAACCGCCAGGTTTCTGGCATTCCGCCTTTACCAAAGCATAAGTCTGGCATTTGGCTACGAATGAGAGATATCATTATTCAGTCCTGGCCACCACAACAGCTTTTTCAAGTCCCTAAACATCTTTGTGCTCCCAGGGTGATTTGAGTACTTCATAAAGTGAGCTTCATACATCAACTCTTCTCGTAGTTTACCCATACTCGGGACGCACAACCGGCCCTGTTTCCGCAAAAGGCCATCATCCCAGGAGAATTTGCCCTCGGGCCCGTCCTTTGCATATCATTGGAGACTTTCATCCAGCTTTGTTGCTCATCGAATCCTGTCTTCAAGGTCATATTCCAACTCCGTCCAGTTCAGACATGCATTGGCTGTGGAATTCTTGTCAACACAAGAAATCTCTAACGCTTCCAACTCCTGGATTAGACGTTCATTGTGCCTCTGCAACCAATTTGCTCTTGCCGGAGCACTCCGACTCAAGACATCAGCAACCACATTTCCCTTTCCTGGAGTATAATGAATCGCAAAGGTGTAGTCCCCAAGGAACTCCTGCCACCTTTGTTGTCGCATATTCAGATCCTTCTTCTCCAACAAGTACTTTAAGCTCTTGTGGTCTGTATAGATGTCCACTTTCACGCCATAAAGATAATGCTGCCATAACTTTAGTGCAAAGATCACCGCCGCCAACTCTAAGTCATTGACGGGATAATTTCGTGCATGCACTTTCAACCGGCGTGAGCCATAAGCAATCACTTTCCCAGTTTGAAGAAGAACGCAGCCTAAGCCGCTCCCTGAAGCATCACTATAAATCTCATAGCCATCTGTCCCACATGGCGATGTCAACACAGGCGCCGTGGTCAAACGACTCTTTAGCTCTTCGAAAGCTCGCACGCACTCCGACATCCAGATGAACTTATGATCCTTCCTCGACAGTGTGGTCAGACGCAAAGCAATCCGCAAGAAGTTTTCCACAAACCGTCTATAGTAGCCCGCCAGTCCAAGGAAGCTCCTGACTTCGGCCACCGAAGACAATACCAGCCATTCCTGTATGGCTTTGATCTTTGTCAGATCCACCGCTATGCCCTCTCCTCTTACCACATGGCCAAGAAAAGACACCGACGACAGCCAAAATTCGCACTTCGAGAACTTGGCATAGAGCTTGTTCCTTCGCAAGGTGTGCAGTACCAACCGCAAGTGGTTTGCATGATCAGCTTTAGATTGAGAGTACACCAGGATATCATCAATGAACACAATCACGAACAAGTACAGGTACTCTCGGAACATTCGGTGCATCAGGTTCATGAACACTGATGGCGCATTACACAGCCCAAACGACATTACCGTGAAATCATAATGACCATAACATGTTCCAAATGCAGTCTTGGGGATGTCACTTTCCCGAATCCTCAATTAATAATAACTAGACTTCAAATCCAACTTCGAGTCGAGGGTTGATCCCACCAGCTAATTGAACAATTCATCTATTCGTGGAATCTGATACTTGTTCTTCTCGGTCAGCTTATTCAGTTCGCGGTAGTCAATACATAACCGCAACCCACCGTCCTTTTTCACAAACAGAATAGTTGCGCTCCAAGGTGACATACTTGGGCGTATATATCCCTGCTCCAACAACTGGATATTTAACTCAGCCATTTCTTTTGGCGTGACGCAATATGGGGAGCAGGCCACAGGTTAAGCACCTAGTACCAACTCAATATCGAAGTCAATCTCCCGCTGGGGTGGTAGCCCAGGGAGATCCTTAGGAAACATATCTGCAAACTCCGATAAAACCGGAACATCGCTCACTCCGACCTTTAGCTCAACAACCTGAATCAGCGTGAAGAATACCTCCGCGCCTTTCCGAATAGCCGTGACGAGTTGGAGTGCAGACATCAAAGTCTCACTCGCTCCTCGCATCCCTGCAAACTTAGTCTCATGCTAGGTATACTGGCATAGTGTGATCTCTTTGGCATTACAATCAATAAAGGCATGCTGCTCTGCGAGCAATTCCATACCAAAGATCACGTCGAATTCCAATATTGGCAGTACAGATGCAGTTAAACAAAATTCCCAACTTCCAATTTGAACCGCCACATCACAAGCCCGATCCGCGAGCATCAAACAAACATTCGGTAACACCACACTGACGCTCTCAGTCTTCGCATGACTAGGCACTCCTATTCACGCTACGAAGTCCTTAGACAGAAATGACTACGAAGCACCCGTATCAAACAGTGCTTGCGCCAGTGTGTTCTGAATTATAACAAAGCTTGTGGCAATCATATCACACACAAGCCACATACAAAGCATACAATACACAAAGCATGCACTAAGCAAAACAATGCAATAACTTAACTCATACCTGTGACGGCATCACTCTGCTTAATGGACTCCTGCATGCCAAGGTTGTAGACTTGGGGCTGTGCCTTGGATGCAGAGGACTCCACCACTGCCTTTACCTTCTCAGCATAAGACGCTCCTGCCTTCTTTTCTCCCTTTGGCGGGCCAACCTGACAATAACTGGCTATATGCCCCACCCGTCCACAAGTAAAGCACATATAAGTCTCTGGCCTCGAAGTGGCCCCCGATGTTGCTCCTGGTGCAACCGTAGAAGGAGCTTGCCCTGATGACTTGGACCGCTCGACCCATTTCATCTTATAATATGATTTCCCAGGTCGGGGCGCTTTGAATTCTAGCTTTGCCACAGCCAAGGCCCGCTTCCCTTGCACCCTTTTCATGTCCTTTTCCAGCGCGCAAACAGTGTCAACCAACGCCTGGAATCCTTGGTTCACTGAACTTGAAAGCAGGAATCGCAATTCGTCCCGCAAGCCTTCATAGAACCGATTGGTTTTCCGCTGCTCATCGGCGAAGATGGAGCCCGCATATCGTCCGACCTCGTGAACTCATGCATGTACGTCTCCACACTCCCTTCTCCCGGCGTTCGCCTTTGGAACTCATTTTCCATGGCAATACGTTGTGCCGCTGGTAGATGCTTTGCCAGGAAAAGTAGGTAGAACTCCTCAATCAACACTTGTGTTAACGGCCTGCCCGCTAAGTGGTTTTGTTCCATCTCGTCCCACCATAAATGAGTCTCTCCTTCCAGTAAGAAGGTGGCCAAGGTGACCTTCAGATCTTCCTCCATCCCGATCGCCGTCATTATCCACTTGACGTGCGATAACCAGTCCTCTGCCTGTGTAGGGGATCTCATACCCTCAAACATAGGCAAATTGAAACTCATAAACTGCTTTAACTGTCACTCAGCTGCTCGAGGAGCCACAACCGCAACAGGTTTTGGCCTCGCCGCAACCTGTTCTGGCCTTAATGCCGGTTGCGCCTGCCCTTACGCCTGCCTAGTAGGTTTTGCTTGAATCATCGCAAACAGGGCCTTAGTAACTAATCATACAGTTACTGTAGAAGGGGGAGGTGTAAGCACCTCAGCTACTCCAGTACTCTCATCAAACCGCTGGGGCTCCTATTGCCCAGCACCACTTTGAGTCACATAGGTGAACAAGACACGCACATTAGCGACCTCACACAAGCAATAACAACAAAATAAGAATGTGCAGGTTCCACAAACAAGTGTATTTGCATTCCTAAGTGGGCATTCAAGAGTTCATTAGAGATTACATGATTTGCACGTACACGTGCTCGCCACCCCACAAAAGAATTAGACCACGAATTCGAAAGGGAAAGCCCGAGATAGCTGATACCAAAAATGTAACGACTCCATCAGTTTGTATAACATATAATAGAAGGTCCAGCCGGAGCCCCACACCATAGGCTACAAAACAGGCCGGGAAGTCACGGAGTGATACCAGAGTTGCGCATCATAACTCATAGCATTCTAGCGGAAGCTTATAACACGAAACTGAACTCCAAACATGAATGTCCACCATACAAATATCCACATTGATATATAAAAACAGGAATGTTCACCAAATACAAAGTCAGATGGCCTTATTGCCTTACGATTGTGCTTTATAAAAGTGGATTCCAAACAACGGCGCCCAGGCCGGCCACACCTGAACAAAACATAACATTTTCATTTAGCCTTCAAAGGCTAGCAACAGTAGAAGGAACTTCAGCCTTTAAATGTCCCACTTGGTTCTCCAGCATCTGTACAAGGACAACCCACCCAACGGTGGCAAACAAGTCAACGGTCAGTATTAAGCTGACCAATTTATAACAACCCTACCCCTTGTCCCGGGGCAGTGACATTCCTTCCCTGCAGGCATAGTAATTCATATGCATATATATATATTGTCATCACATATTGTGCACTCACGCACAAACATTCCATCACAACCGTCAGCCACGCGGCCCGACGATCCGTGCACTCAGGGCACATTCTTGGTGTACCGGCGAACCAGGGTCCCACCAACGTATCAGGGCCGAAACCCAACTGTAAAAGTTGAGCATTTAGTCTTTTCGGCCGCAGGCCTAAGACTCTTATTATGCACTCCAACTGACCGCACTTTCAGATCTTCAAATCGGACGGACATAATGTAGGTACGGATCAGCCACCCCCTGTTGCTCAAGTCACCTTGCTGTCACGGAGTACAGCGTACCCGAGGCTAATTATAGGTCGCGGGTCGGTTTCACCATTCCTGTTCAACACGAGGCCTTTTCTGAGAGCTCATCAAGCTCACACTCGCCACAGTGTCCACCAAGGACTGACGTCACAATAAGAGGTTAGCTAGGAGCCACTCTTAGTAGTGACAGAACTCACTTTCCATCCCCAGACCAAACCTTATCTTATTCACTCGACCAGCCATCCCTGCAGCCATCTGTAGTGCCAGAAACTCTGTTCTTCAGTATACATCACAAACACTTGCGGGTATTTTCCTGGGCTCCCATACCAGTACTTCATGTTACTACCCTTCACAAGCATAACCCATCAAGCATCACAAGCATCACAAGGGTCTTTTCCTGGACTACCACTCCAGTACTTCCTGCTACTGCCATTCACAGGTCCAACCCCTCAACTCCATAAACTACACGTTTCACCACGGAGTCTTCTCCGGTGCGTATATTCAACATCACCAATCCATAACAACCTGTCCAGATGTGTTTCACACAGCATGCCTATTCCGTACTCCATTTCCGGATCTATATGCCAACTTATTGGGGATTCCAAGAATCAACCCAAAAGAATCCCTCATAATCCACCCTCTGGTGGGGGAATCCCATGCACATGCCAAAAAGGAAGACTTCACATGACTAAGAAGGAAGATTGTTACCCTTGACGATCGCTTTGGCGCCATGAAATTCTAGCCGGTTGGAAAACACCGAAGCTGCTTTGCCTCCACAAATATGGCCTCGGATCTCAGATCGAAACTCTCAAGCTCCTCCAACAGATGGATCTCTTCTATTACTCCTCTTCCTCCTTGCTCCCCTCTCTCTTAAGCTTTTTAGAAAGATAATGGCTAAGTAAGAAATGAGTTTTCTATTCTCACTCTCGCCCTTAAAGCACCAAGGAGATACATGGGCCATCAGATCCCAGAGGAAGGAGATGAACGACCACAAAATTCTCTAAAATTGACTTTTCGGGTCTGACACACCCTGTGACATGCCCGTGTTACAGGGCGTGTACCTTAAGCGGCACACGAACCAACTTATCAAAAATAGGTCACGGCCAGGGTACACGCCCCTGTCAGCCCAGTCACGCCTGTGTCATAGGGCGTTTCCCTCACTCGAGTCATACTCGAGACCTACTCGAGAGAACTACTCAAGTACTTGGTCATGACACGCCCGTGTCACATGGCTGACACGCCCATGTCCTTTAGGTACTCGAGATATATTCTACCTACTCGAGACATTTCCTCGAGATCTACTCGGGTCGTACAGAACAGGACACGCCCGTGTCCAAAGGATGACACGCCCGTATCATCCTCTCGAGACCTTACTCGAGACGTACTCAAGACAATCACTCGAGTAGTAGTTTGGGCAAGACAAGCCCCCTGACACGCCCCTGACACGCCCGTTACATAGGGCGTGTACACTCAAAATTTTCATCGATCGACTTTTCGTCGACCAGACCCCAGGCTGCTCACCCGAGCAGGACACGACCTGTGACACGCCCATATCATAGGGCATGTAACACGACCTGAACCCAATTTTGGGTTTTGGGGTGTTACACCAACTCAACACTTTATATGAAATCCATAAGTTTAATATGAAGAAAACTGTAATTTAGGTTAAGTTTGGGTGGCCGTATCCCTCAGCTCAGTGGATCAACTTGTCCATGAGTACAAATATGAATATATGCTGCAGAAAATACTTTGCTTATATGTGATTAACATCCTACATGAGCATAAACATCCAACTAGGACAACTCATGATATGAATGACTAAATTTAGTCTAAGTATAGAAATTGCTTCTACGTTCCTTAAAATATAATCACTTTAGTTTTGAAAAATGCTATGAATGAAATAGGTAAATGACATTTAAAAATTTTAAGAGTAACTAACATGCAATCCTAACATAAAACTTTCTCAGAGGGCAAGTAAAACCAACCATTCAAAAAGAAACATATTTAGTAGCTAGCAAGCACTTAACATTCTTCAAGAAAATCACTAGTGGGAATCAACAACCTGACACAAACGCACTAAATGTATATTTGTCTGAACTAAAAGAAACAACAACTACTACCTTACAATCAATGAGGTAAAGGCAACCGCTGCAGAACGCAAGCCACAACCAAATCCTAACCGCTCAACCGGCTACTGCTCCGAGCCCGAGACATTCAAATAAAGAACACCTCAATAAGAAAATACAAGTGGTAAACAATAACATCAGTAGATAGTAATTAAAGGGAAAAAAGAAGGGTTACCAACCCCAACTATAAGAATGACTGATAAACCTCAGCTAAAAAGTCAAGTAAAACAAGTAAAATAAGAATTTCAATAGTAGAGTAAGAGTAATTGCACCAAGTGCGAGGTGAAGTCATGCTTCGATAAGATCTACAAGAGTAAACATCTATTATATGACTAAACAATAGGAAGAAAAGAGACTAAGCAATTCTAAACACGGGAATCATTAACACTAGCAAAAAAACCACGGTTCTCAGTCGGTGGCCACAATGTCCAACACAAACTAACAGACCCAAAAAAACATCTCAAAAAGGCACTACGGTGGTGGCCACATTGTCCCCACACCACCAAATAGTCCATAAGAAGAGACAGAAAAACCCACAAAGTGCAATGATTCAAAAAATAACATCATGGTGGTGGTCCTGTATCTACTGCCAACCTAGCCATAAAAACACCTCCAAAACTCCAATAAATCCCCAATCCTAACACCAAAATACTCCCACGACAAGAGAAGAGAACATCCCCAAAAAAGTACCGTAAGACCCGTACTCAACGACTTGACAAAACAAAAAAATATTCTAAGTCCAGATAAATTCGTCGAATATACGTGACGAAACCAATGAATACTCGACGAATCAGACTGTTGAAACCAGTAACCCGATTGCAGCTAGAGTTCGGACTTGAAGTTGCAGCACACACTTACTCTTCTTGAACCAACCTCTCGACGTGAGTCACAAGACCAGAAACTGACCGAAGGTCTCAGCTCGAAGGTCCCACCTCTTACCCGAAAGAATCAGAAGTTCTCCGCCTCCCTAGCCAATGTGGAGCTAGGTGCCTCTGAGGAAGAATATGGAGAGGTTCAACAACCTGCTCAAGGCACCTTATCGGTCTATTTATAGTCCTCTGAGTTTGATCTGCAAAAAACCATACTGAACAGACCATAAATTACCAAAATACCCTGGGTTGGGTCTGACAACAGCCAAACTTCACTGTTCTGAAGGATTATATGCAGAACACCGAGGGTAGAAGGGTAAAATTGCCTGGGTTAGAAGTGTAAAATCCCCCTTGGGGGTAAGAAAGTAAAAAATATTTTCTCCTATATGGCGAGTGGGGACAAGTACCTCGGGCGGGACGAGCTCATCTGATCGTCTCGCACGTCTCTGATGCTAAAGATCATGAAAGTGAACCGGTCGCACAAGTAATATAAAATGGGCAAGTTTTCCCAAGTATCGATCTGTCAAGGAACACAGTAAGGTGGAGTTATTTTTGAGGAGGACTTGAGATTGAAGTCCTTAGGTCGGAGTTAACTAAGGGGGTGGGGGTTTGATTGTTGCGATAAAAAGAAAGTAAAAATCTAACAACTACTCATATGCAACGCTGCTATGCGATGCTTCGCCAGACGAGATGGAAGACTAGCCGGGCCGCTATGCATCGAATCACTAGGCGAATGGGAGAGTAGGCTTGCGGATAAGGTGAAGAGAATGGCGGAATGAGGGTAGTGAGCACCTCTTTGCTACGCACGGCACTAGCAATTACTAGTGCGGCAAGGGCGGATGGATGGTGGATGAAATATGACGCACCTCAAGCAACTAAAGCGTAAAATAATATAGAATCACATAGACATGAATCTAATAAAGTTTACATCTAAAGTGCAACAACATCAATTTAAATGAAGTTTTAACACACATATACAACAACAAAGGAAGAACAAGTCAAGAGATCGACCGAATCCGAAGTCTTGCTGAGGATTCACAGTTGGAATCGTCGGGTTGTCAATCCGCGTCCAAGCTCAGTCCTCAACTGCGTCCGTGGTAGAGAAGGGTTGTCACCACCTTCCAATGGCACGTATTCATCGTGTCATGATAGCAGACGAAAGTTGCAAGCTTCCCTTTGCTTGATGGCTATGGCGTTGAAGCTTGAAATGAACCCAAGAGATGATGGAGGAGGCCGAGAGGAAGCTCCGGCATGGATTTGGCGGTGAAAGCTTGCCCGGAGCACCTCACTAGGGTGGAAGATGATAAAAACGGCGGAGAAGGCGGAAAACAGCGGAGAAATGTCGAGCGATCCCAGTGATTCCGAATTAGGGCGAGACCTGCGATATTTATACAAAGCAGAATTGAACAATGCGCACGATCACAGGCGCATGGCCAGTGGTCATGTGCACTATATCCAGTGATCGTGCGCACTGGCATGGCAGATTAGGAAGAAGAACTGGGATAACGTGCATGAGTAGTGGCGCACGACCACCGGTCTTGCGTACTAAGTTCAATGGTCGTGCTATTACCCAAGACAGGAGTCCAGGAAAAGAGGAATCAATGCACACGATCAGTAGCGCACGACCGGTGGTCGTGCGCACTATGTCCAATGGTCGTGCGATTACCCCAGGCAGATTCTGGGAATCAGGGTATATTGCGCACGATCATCGGCGCACAACCAGTGGTCGTGCGCACTATATCCGATGATCGTGCGCAGTATTCCTGCTTCTAAACATCCCCGGAACACGCACACGACCCCTAAACCCAGCACTGATATGTGCAGACATTCCAGACGAGCACAAAATGGAGTACAAACAATAAAAGTACAAAAATACACAACCACGGGCCTAAGTGTGCACTTCCTATGGAAATAAAGATAATATGAAATATATACGATAACGAACTAAAAGTGAAGTGCAAACGCATGAAAATTAGCGCAGATGAGTTCGGAAAACCCTATATAAATCGAACTCATCACACCCCCAGACTTAACTGTTTGCGCATCCAGAGCAAACAAAATCTAAGCAGATAGGGAAAATTACTAGCTAACAAAGAAATTGAAAAACATAGTACCATGCGAAGTCGCATGCTCGCGTGCGTAAAAATACAATAGAGAAAATTTCTAAGTATGCAGAATAGTTTATATTTTTCACAATGCGTATCAAAATTTTATTACTACTCAAAAATAGAATCACGATGAATCAACCGGTCACGCATAGGAAGAAAGTAGGCAGACCACTAAGGTGAGCTTTGCCAAAGATCGGGGCTCATGATCACCTCCAAAGGAATCCACCAATGTCGAGGACCATACGCATGCCTGTTCACACTCTCTCCATGGCACTAATTAGACTCAAGCGCAAATCCGTAGGACTTTAGGATAATCACGGGGCTTGGGTTACGGTGAGGTAAACAATGATAAAAAGAAAGGCTACGCACCTAACCCAAATGAGCTAGCCTAAAAAGAATCCAACCGCTAACCATAATATATGCAGGTACACCACACCTCCAGACTTAACTTTTAACAAATGGGTGTGCGCACCGCCTACTCCCAATATAATAACATTTCCAAAAAGATTTTCAATTTAAACTTTTTCTTTTCACTTTTTCTTTTTTTTTCATTCTATTTTCAAAATTCAGCAGATATAAACTTTGGAGCACGTCCACATTTTCACAAATAATAACACCACATCACATCCCAACATGAAAATATAAAACACTAAACTCGACTTGGGTGTGCGACTAGGATAGGCTATGGGGCTTTGGTGAATGAAGGTGGAGCTGAATCAATAGAAGGGTAGGCACAATGGGGCTAGCGAGGATATGATGTTAGGAACGGTACAAAGCTCAATCGGGCCAAAATGATGGCCTACATCAAACTTATGCTAGACTAACCAAGTACCCATGCTTCGAGAGTAGCTTGGGGCAAGTTGTTAGCCACCGATAAAAGTGATCCTTCCTCCCGACTCGAGCAAAATGAGTCTAGTGACGGCTACACACATTTCTATACTACAGTTTGATTCACACAGGATTCACCAACTTTTGAGTAGAATAAAAAGATCTTTACGCAAATAGAAAAGTATAAAACCATAAGCATACAGAAAAATTAAATATACTCGAATTTCTACACGAGACGAGAGCAGTTGACTAGAAACACAACAATGTCAACATTTTACTCTGTCTCACAATCCTAAGCCAGCACCAAAATTTTCTCAAATCTAGCAAATAAATGAGTTTAACTCGCGGCACACTAATAGCTAAGCATGGGCTCAAGTGGGTGCAGTGGTGTGCAGTGCAATGAATTAATCAAAATAAAACTATAAAAGCTTCTAGTATGCACAAGATATGTTCGCGTGCAATAGATAACAAATAATGGCTCTCCCCCAGACTTAAATTAAGCAACACAACATATGATGGAGAAATTATAATCATAAAGAGCTAAGGGAAGAGGTTACCCAATGCTCATCTAGTGAGCATACCAGAAGACGTGTGGAAACCTGAAGCAGGTCCACCATACGAAGAATCACAACCCCGCCAATGCGATTTGCCATGAATACCTGCAGGGGTGAGCTCCGCAAAAACAAAACAAAAATATACAAACTACAAAGATATACTAAAACTAACTAGACATGAAAAACAAAATGCAGAAAATGAAAGATAAGTACTGGGGTTATTGTCATCCCAGCACGACTTATTCAGCTACGAAAAGGTTCTAGCTAATGGGCCTATGAAAAGAAAAATGCACAGGTAATTTGTCCAATATCCGTTTCGGTAACGGGTACCGATACGGCGATAGAACAGTTACCCCTCTGCCTAAATAATCATACCTGCTCCTCGCAGGCAGAGGAAAATGGAAGTAGGATGAGGAGGAGGCCTGGTCCTCACTCATCTCACCATAAAACAAATCCTTGCCTAACAAGGTTTCATCCACCACAAGTTCGCTGGGGGCGAAGGTGACGACAGGGGCTTCCACTGTGAAGGAGGTAGGAACCTCCTCACACAATAGGATGCACTCGTCGACAGCCGGAGCGCAAGGCTCAACGTCAACCCAACTTACCTGTGGAGATTCAACCTGCACAGGCTCAACTAAGGAAGGGGGGGGGTCAAGAAATAAAAGAGACGAAGAACATAAAGAAATAATCGGGGGAGTAATCCCGGTTTCACTCCCCAAAGGCTAAGGTAGAAAAATATCGTCAGCAATGTCGAAAATGTTACAAGGCTCGGTCGGATCCATAGAGGCCTCCACCAAGACTTGGACTTCCTCCTTTGGTATCGAGGGAGAATCCTCGACACCAGGAAGGTTGTCCTCCTACATGGGAGTGGAAACAACCCATGTATTACAAGCCTCAACTTGTGTTGCATCGTCGAAAATGTCGTCAGAGACGACTGAAGTAGAATGCATAAAAGGCGGAAGAACTTTTCTTGGATAAAAGTCAAGCGCAGGTTCCTCACAAATAATCGGCTCCATGCTTGGAGATGTATGGACAGGAGAGATGGGCTCAGCCACGTTGAAGCCCAGATCAGCCACACATCTGGCGGTTGTGTCCACATCATTCCCTTCAACAAATGAAGGTGACAGGGATACATAACCAGATGATGAAGGTGTGTCACCAAGGGTAGGAGTCGGGATGATCCGAATGTCCGGCTCATCATCCTCGTCCATAACACGGAGGTAATCGGCACAATCCTTCAGGACATGATCTGTTCTACGTCAATACAAACACTTTCTCCCATTACTCTGCGGTCTTTGTGGGGCCAGAGAGGAATAAGAGAATGGTGTATATGGCGAGGACGATTGACCATAAGCTCGGGGCACAGTGTTTGAAGGGCTGTACGAATACAACATCTCATACATTGTGCGCTGAGGCTTATGCTCAATATCTCTCGTAGGGCATTCGTGACTAGCGTGGGAAGGCTTTCGACACCAATGACATGGGGAATACGAATATCCCCACATGGTGCCGAAACAGCAGATTAAAAATAAATTGTGCAAATCACTAAATCAAACAATATATTACAATAATTGCCTAAACAAACAAGAAAAAGGCAGGCAAAACATAATTAGAACAAAACAAAAGCGATTTACAAAGGAAAAGGAAAGCAATCTCACGTCTCCCTCTTCAGAAACTCACACGACTGGGTTCCCCGGCAACGGAGCATAAACTTGATGCTAAAGATCACGGCAGTGAACCGGTCGCACAAGTAATATAAAATGGGCGAGTTTTCCCAAGTATCGATCTCTCAAGGACACAGTAAGGTGGAGTTAATTTCAAGGAGGACTTGAGATTGAAGTTCTTAGGTCGGAGTTAACTTGGGGGGGGGGTTTGATTGTTGCGATAAAAAGAAAGTAATAATCTAACAACAACTCCTATGCAACGCCGCTATGTGATGCTTCGCCAGGCGGGATGGAAGACTAGTCGGGCCGCTATGCACCGAATCACTAGGCGGTTGGGCGAGTAAGCTTGCAGATGAGGTGATGAGAATGGCGGGATGATGATCGTGAGCACCTCTTCGCTACGCACGCCATTAGCAATTGCTAGTGCGACAAGGGCGGATGGATGGTGGATGAAATATGGCGCACCTCAAGCAACTAAAGCGTAAAACAATACAGAATCACATAGACATGAATCTAATAAAGTTTACATCTAAAGTGCAACAATATAAATATAAATGAAGTTTTAACACACATATACAACAATAAAGGAAGAACACATCAAGAGATCGACTGAATCCGAAGTCTTGCTAAGGATTCACGGTTGGAATCGTCGGGTTGTCAATTTGCGTCCAAGCCCGGTCCTCAACTGTGTCCGGGGTAGAGAAGGGCTGTCACCACCTTCCAATGTCCCGTCTTCTTCGTGTCACGATAGCGGACGAAGTTGCAAGCTTCCCTTTGCTTGATGGCTATGGCGTTGAAGCTTGAAATGAACCCAAGAGATGATGGAGGAGGCCGAGAGGAGGCTCCAGCTTGGATTTGGCGGTGAAAGCTTGCCCGGAGCACCTCCCTAGGGTGTAAGATGATGAAAAACGGCGGAGAAGGCGGAAAACGGCGGAGAAATGTCGATCGATCCCAGCGATTTCAGCGTTTCCGAATTAGCGCGAGACCTGCGATATTTATACAAAGCAGAATTGAACAATGCGCATGATCACGGGCGCACGACCAGTGGTCGTGCACACTATGTCCAGTGATCATGCGCACTGGCATGGTAGATTAGGAAGAAGAACTGGGATAACGCGCACGAGACGTGGCGCACGACCACCGGTTGTGCGCACTAAGTTCAATGGTCGTGCGATTACCCCAGACAGGACTCCAGGAAAATAGGAATCAATGCACACGATCAGTGGCGCACGACCGGTGGTCGTGCTCACTGTGTCCTGTGGTCGTGCCATTACCCTAGGAAGATTCTGGGAATCAGGGTATATTGTGCACGATCATCGGCGCATGACCAGTGGTCGTGCGCACTATATCCGATGATCGTGCGCAGTATTCCTGCTTCCAAATATCCCCAGAACACGCACACGACCCCTAAACCCAGCACAAATATGTGCAGACATTCCAGGCGAGCACAAAATAGAGTACAAACAACAAAAATTACAAAAATACACAACAATGATCCTAAGTGTGCACTTCCTATGAAAATAAAGATAAGATGAAATATATACGATAACGAACTAAAAGTTAAGTGCAAACCGTGAAAACTAGCCCAGATGAGCCTGAAAAACCCTCTATAAATCGGACTCATCAGTCTCCCACCTTACAAGAGCCATCTCGTCCAGAAGGGCCAGCCCGCGCCGTGAGAAATGTCTTGCCTAACCAGACGAGCCCCGTCTCGCCTCCGGTGTGTGGACCACCTTGTTTCACTCACCTCTTCAGTTCCACTTGCCAGCTTCTCCTCTCAACTACTTGAGCCGCCTCCCGCGAGCCCAAGATTGTACACAATCCCAGCTCTTTTCGAGGCTGCCCAAAGCTCGGAAAGAGAATCCAACCGAGGCTTACGGCGTTGGGATTCATTTATGGGAATCTTTAGCCGGCCCTCCCCCTAGAGGCTATAAATACGAGACCACATCTCATCATGGAGTTGCCCCTCTCTCATTTCCACTCTCTTCTGCAGTCAACATGTCTCATAGTCAGAGTTTCCGCGAGTGCCTCGTGATGGTCCGCAAGCAAAATTAGGCCAACATGGCTGCTCTGGCCCCGGCTCTAGTTCGTACCCCCGCTTCAGCAGCTTTGTCGTCTCGCCTGAAGAAGGCAAAAACCGATGGCCCTCCATTCTCGGCTGATGCGACGACTTCGGCACCCTCGGCAACCAATGCACTTCCTCCCACACCCTCTGGGGAGGGACAGGTGACTCTCGACTCTTCCTATCGCCTTTCTTTTCCCTCTTCTTTTATCGTCTTGCTCATTGACCATGCTTTTTTAGGGCAACCTCACCAATCCCCCCGCGTCTGTGAATCCCCCTAATGCTACCAATAACCAATACCAAGACTCTGACTCGCCTCAGACGTCCTCGCACCCTACCGCAAAGAATGACTACCTCTCGCGGCTTGTGGGGAACCCTCGCATCCCCAGTAAATGAACTAACCTCACTCACTCATCCGCGCATCTCGCGGACTCCAAGCCTTCTTGCGAGACCATCGCATATTCTGACTTTCAACCTTTCAGGTACAGGCATCCAGATCGACTCGGCCGCCGAGGACTCCAAGCCTGGCCGCCCACAGTCTCGCCTCTTCCTCACCCAAATGAGATTCAGGACTATCTAGGCGATCCTACAGACCCGCTGGAGATGAAATGGAGGACAGCTGGGATGCTTCGAAAATATACACATCATCCGCGAGATGGAACGAGAGAAGCAAGCCTCCGACTGGAGCATTGACTGGCTAGAAATTGAGTGCTCCCGCCTCTCCTCCGAGTCGACACTGGGGTTGAAATAGACGAGGCCGACCTCCAGGACATCATTAGCGAGATCGATCAACAGCTTTGTCTCGCGCACCGGGGTCTGGATGTCGTTCATGCCTTTCACATCCCTGGTCAGCCTACATGCACGGAGTCTCGCGGGGGTCACTGGAAATGGTACAAGAATTGAGGACCCTCCATGTCGTCCTTGCTTATTTAATCATCTTGTAATTTTATGTTTATGCCTTCTCCCAATCCACCGTCTCGCCTTTGTAATCATAAATTATTTTAAGCTGTGACCATGATGCCCGCCTCGCACGGAACGAAATAATTATTGATGATATTCTATTAACCTTCTTTGCGCTGGGCTGTATCCACATATTCTGACTTTTAACCTTTTGCTCACTCATCCGCGTATCTCGCGGCCTCCAAGCCTTCTTGTGAGACCATCACATATTCTGACTTTCAACCTTTCTTGTACAGGCATCTAGATAGAGTCAGCCGCCGAGGACTTCTCCAGGTCGCCCGCTGTCTCGCCTCTTCCTCACCCAAATGAGATTGAGGACTATCTGGGCGATCCTACGGACACGCTGGAGATGAAATGGAGGATAGCAGGGATGCTTCGGAAATATACAGATCATCCGCGAGATGGAACGAGAGAAGCAAGCCTCCGACTGGCGCATTGACTGGCTAGAAATTGTGTGCTCCCGCCTCTCCTCCGATATCGATGCTGGGTTTGAAATAGACGAGGCCGACCCCCAGGACATCATTAGCGAGTTTTGTCAACAGCTTTGTCTCGCGCACCGGGGTATGGATGTCGTTCGCGCCTTTCACATCCCTAGTCGGCCCCCATGCGGGGGGTCTCGCTGGGGTCGCTGTAAATGGCACAAGAATTCAGGACCCTCCACGCCGTCCATGCTTATTTAATCATCTTGTAATTTTATGTTTATGGCTTCTACCAATCCTCGCCTTTATAATCATAAATTATTTTAAGTTGTGACCATGATGCCTGCCTCGCGTGGAACGAAATAACTATTGATGATATTCTGTTAACCTTCTTTGCGTTGGGCTGTTTATTATAGCTATATTAATTACTACTTTTTCCTTTTTATTTGGCTTATTGAAAAAGTCGCCGCGGAACGCCACGCTTCGAGGTTAGGAGAGAGAGAATAGAGAGAAGATGAACCGTCAGGTTGCCACTTCGACTTCCTCATTCTCGTTTTCCGGCCTATTTTTTCTTCTCTCCATACGCTATAAATACCCCCAGATCTATATCCCCCACGCCTGTGCTGCCGCTTCCTGCTGCTCCTGGGATCCAGAGTTCTTGCCTGCTTCCCCTCGCCAGCCACTGCAGCAGGCAATTCGTTGACCACGACTTTCCTCCCGGCAAAATCTTAGAAAAGGATTACAACCGCTTCGCCAGCATGTTCCTGGCGGAGGGGTATGAGTCTCGCCCGCCAAAGGTCGGCGAGACGATTAATACTCTCTAACCTAGAGAACTCTCCTTCCCCATCTCGTACTTCAAGTCAGGGCTAAGACTCCCCTTCTAGCCAGAGGTAAAACAGGTTTTGAAGTATTTCGGTGTTGTCCCCTCACAGCTCAACCCGAATGCCATCTCGATGTTGGTTGCCTTCGCTAGCTACATGCACCGCGTGCGCATTGAATTTGGCCTCACTGTCTTCCGCAAAATATTTATCTACCATGCCGAAGATGATGACGTCTCGTACTTCACCGGCCAGGGCCTAAAGGTGTACAAGATGCCTAACAAGAACCACCACTGGCTCACCTACTTCATCTTCATTTGCGGGAATCTGTGAGGCGTCCCACTCGCCCCGGTATCGCCCACCGAGATATATTACAAGACCCCCAAGGTCGGGGGCGCGGAAAAGGCCCTTTGTGACTTCTTCGTGGGGAAAAATTTTGAAGTTAATTACCTACAACGAGACCTCGACGCACTCCTTCTCGTCCTCCTCGGTGAAGTCATACTCGCGCCCACTTAATTTGCGTTCACTATTACTTTGCTCTATTCTAACCATTTTCTTGTTCAGGAGAGAGAACTATTCCCATCCATCCCACCTATCCGAGCAGTGCAGGGCCATCTAAAGGCCTCACCCTCGCCAGTATGGCGGCAGCGGCGGCGAAGAAATTGCTAACCCCCGCCACTAAGAAAAGAGCTGGGGATGATGTTTCCGCTCCTCGGCATATCCCCTAAAAGAAGTTAAAGAAGGTGGTGTCGCAGCCAAAAGGGAGAAAGGGAACTGCTCCCAAGGAAAGAAAAGAGATATCGGGGTCCCTGACCCCCATCTCTGTAGAAGAGTCACAATCACCTCTCCATCAAGCCGCCTCGCCTTCTCGCGAGATGTCCCCACCCGATCGAACCGCCACCACCTCTACCCAATCCGCCGAGCTTTCCCCTCGTAAAACTGGCTCCTCTATCCACCCAGCCCCCTCCTTGCACCAGAATTATAATATGGGGCCTGTGGTGAATGATGCTGCCGGCGAGCCGGTTCTTTTGCGGGAGAAGGACGCAAACCGAGTATCGGTATCCACCCTCCTTCCCTGCTTGAAGGATCAGGACCCTCCCTCCAGTCATGCCTTCTCCCTCGGGTATGGTCTCTATGGCGGCCTTGGGATGGAGCCTTTCAACAATGAGTCATCACGAGACCTCATCTTGAAGACCGCCCATGCATAGTGTCGCACCATGGAGCTCTCACACAGAGTCTCGCGCCGCCTTATTTTCAAAAACAAGAAGTGGATGGAGGCCGAGGCTGTCCTTGTTACATAGCACGAGAAGTCAGATGATCTCGAAAAGAGGCTAGCGGTTTCCGACAACCTTCTCGCTCAAAGCCAGGGCGGCGTGGTAAGCCTTTTAAATGCCATTCGCCAGTTTTACTGGCTAGCCTTGCACGAATTTTTGTTGAATGATAGTCTTCTCGTAGGATGCCGAGATGACTGATCGAATGCGTTTGTGCATTGCGGATTTGGAGGAGGAGAACAAGAAATTAAAGTCTGAGAATGCCCGCCTTCTAGACAGCACCCTGCTTCACTCTCATCCTGATCTGTGCCAAGCTCCCCCGCCTACTCATCACTCTCTAGACGAGGTCAACGCCATTTGTCGAGACACCAACATCAAGACAGCCGAGCTCGTCCTGAAGATGATGAAGGAGCTAGAACTGTCAGAGATGATGCCGAGACGGTCACAGCTCGCGACCTAGTCCCCCAACTTTATGACGAGATGGATGACGGCTCTACTAGTGACGAGGAGTGAAGGGGCATCAATGTGTCCTGGGACTTCTCCCCCCTTTTGTTTCTTGTACTAATGCACATTTTTCTGATATTGAAATGTTTCATGGGACAGTGCCCCCTCTTTTTTTCTATAATGATCAAGGTGACATTCATTATAACCCTTTGCTCTGTTCTTTTTATTTCATTTCACTTTATTTACTGCCGTCTTGCTTGAAAGTAAGTCTAGGGCACAAGTCATTAGACTTCACCTCCCCCTTGCCGTGCGCGAGACCACTTAGCCTTTTACTTTTGTCTCGCCATGAGACAAATCTAGCGCGGGTAGACCCTGGAGATCAAACTACCCCTTACGAGAAGTCAACTGTTTTTATATGAGACCCGTGTTTTGCCGGCGATTGCCCGCTCGCTATAGGCGAGACCCCGTTCGCCGACCGCCAATCTGAAATGCTCATCTTCACTTGTCCTGCACCAACCCCTTTTTCTCATAGAATCTTCTACCAATTCCCTGATAAGTATAAACACCTTTTTTTGAGGGCTCCTAACACTTGACTTGCCTCCGAGTGAGCATACAGCCCTGCCAGCAAGATGAGAACCTGGTCAGCATGTCTTCTCGGAGTTCCACTACAGACCACCTCCAACCACTGAGTGTGCTTATAGTCCAGCCGGCTAGATGAGAGCCTGGTCAGCGGGTCTGCTCGGGGTCTCCTCTCCAAACTATCTCCAACCACCGAGTGAGCCTACAGTGCTGCCAGCTAGATGAGAGCCTGGTCAGCAGGTCTGCTCGGGGTCACCTCTCCAAAACATCTCCAACCACCGAGTGAGCCTACTGTCCTGCCAGCTAGATGATAGACTGGTTAGCGGGTCTGCTCGGGGTCTCCTTTCCAAACCATCTCCAACCGCCGAGTGAGCCTGCAGTCCTGCCATCTAGCTGAGAGCCTGGTCAGCGGGTCTACTCGGGGTCTCCTCACCAAACCATCTCTAACCACCGAGTAAGCCTACAGTCCTGTCAGCTAGTTGAGAGCCTTGTCAGCGGGTCTGCTCGGGGTCTCCTCTCCAAACCATCTCCAACCACCGAGTGAGCCTACAGTCCTGCCAGCGAGATGAGAGCCTGGTCAGCGGGTCTGCTCGGGGTATCCTCTTCAAAACATCTCCAACCGCGGAGTGAGCCTACAGTCCTGTTAGCTAGGTGAGAGCCTGGTCAGCGGGTCTGCTCGGGGTCTCCTCTCCAAACCATCTCAAAACACCGAGTGAGCATACAATCCTGGCAGCTAGATGAGAGCCTGGGCAATGAGTCTGCTTGGGGGTCTCCTCTCCAAACCATCTTCAACCACCGAGTGAGCCTGCAGTCCTGCTAGCTGGGTAAGAGCCTGGTCAACGGGTCTGCTTGCGGTCTCCACTCCAAACCATCTCCAACAACCGGTGAGCCTACAGTCCTACCAGCTAGGTGAGTGCCTGGTCAGCAGGTCTGCTCGGCGTCTCTTCTCCAAACCATCTCCAACCATCGAGTGAGCCTACATCCCTGCTAGCTAGGTGAGAGCCTGGTCTGCGGGTCTGCTTGGGGTCTCCTCTCCAAACCATCTCCATCCACTGAGTGAGCCTACAGTACTGCCAACTAGATGAGAGTCTGGTCAGCGGGTCTGCTCGAGGTCTCCATGCACCCACTTGACTCTTAATGCCATGAAAGAGGACACCTGTGGTTTCATCATATTAGAAGGCCATATAAAAATTGCAAGTATTGAAAAATTTAAAATGTAATGGATAAAGACTATTATGGATAAAATCTCATTAAGTTATC
The DNA here is from genome assembly GCA_039583875.1 of Platanthera guangdongensis. Taxonomy (NCBI): domain Eukaryota; kingdom Viridiplantae; phylum Streptophyta; class Magnoliopsida; order Asparagales; family Orchidaceae; genus Platanthera; species Platanthera guangdongensis. Next base: position 67,056,430 of record CM077159.1, read on the forward strand.
GCTGCTTCGGGCACGATCGAGGGGTACATCATCCACATCCTGGAGGTGGTACCCTCCCGACTTCAAGACCTCTTTCACTGTAAAGGGACCTTCCCAGTTAGGATTAAGCTTTCCTACTGATGCTCCTCTGCCTGTTGCGTCCACCTTCTTGAGGACCCAGTCGCCCTTCTGGAACTGCATGATCCTTATACGCTTATCAAAGTACTTCACCATCTTGCACTTGACTTCCTCCTACCGAATCAATGCCAAATCCCTGACTTCTTCCACCAAATCAAGAGAGAGTTTTTGCTCTTCCTTGTTCTCTTCCCTCCATCCTTCATCTCCCTTCCTTGTAGCGGCTACTCTTGGGGATGAAACCTCGAAGTCTATCGGTATGATGGCCTCAGAGTCATGAGAGAGCTTAAATGGAGTCTCCCCTGTGGCACTGTTTGGTATGGTCCTCAGGGCCCATAGAACCGAAGGGAGCTGTTCCACCCAACTTCCTCTCAAGTTCTCCACTTTCTTCTTTAAAAGATTAATGATGATCTTGTTCGCTGCTTCCACCTATCCATTGCTCCATGGATGATGAATTGAGGAAAAACGGAGGTTTATGCCCAGCCGGATGTAGAAATCCACGAATTACCTGCTAGCGAATTGTGGTCCATTATCAGTGATGATGGCCAGCGGGAGACCATGCCTGCATACAATCTCCCCCCACACGAAATCGTTGACCAACTGCGACATCACCTTTGCTAATTCTTTTACCTCCAGCCAGTTCGAAAAGTAATCCACCATGACCAGCAGAAATTTCCTTTGGCCACTATCTTGAGAAAAAGGACCCACCGAATTTAGCCCCATATCACGAAGGGCCAGGGAGTCGTGATTGTACATAGCCTCTGGGCGGGAAGTAGTTGGAGGGGGTGAACTCCTGACACTTTTGACATCTTTTTGCGAATTCTTCTGCATCTTTCCTGAGGGTAGGCCAAAAGTATCCCTACCTCAACACACTCCCCACTAAAGTCCGACTCCCTGAGTGACTCCCACATTCCCCTTAATGAATTTCTTCCAGGACCCTTGGAAGTTCCTCCTCAGATATGCATCGAGCCAGCAGACCTCACAACGTCTTACGGTCCAATGCTCCATCTTTCAGCAGGTAGTACGGTGATTATACCTGACCCGCTTCTTATCAAGATCGCTCTAGGGAAGTTGTCCCGAGGTCAAAAACGTGATGAAGGGGTCCATCCAAGACCCTTACTAGTTTATCTCCATGAGTTCTCCCTCTTCTATGGATAGCATGAAGAGCTCCGTCACTGTTCCTCCGGCTCGAGGGCTGTATTTGGCGAGTTGGTCAGCCTGAGCACTTTCTCCCCTCGGGACGTGTTGAATCGAAAAGCTACGGAACTGCCCGATGATGTCTTTGACCTTCTCTAGGTACAGCTAGAGGGTGGGCTCGCTCGCTTCGAACTCCCCTTTGATCTGGTCCTCCACCACCATAGAGTCTGTTGAGAACTTAAAATCTTATATACCCAGCTCCCGAGCTAACCTGAGCCCTGCGATGATCTCCTCGTAATTCTGCTTGGTTGTTGGTGATCGTGAAGTGGATCTTCAAAGCCTGCTCAATTCTGGTCCCCTCTGGACTTACCAAGATCATCCCTCCTCCAAAAGAGTTTTTTCCTGATGCTCCATCTACCAGCATCTCTCAAGCCGCTCGAGGGGTGCGTCAGCCTCTTGGATCTCAACTACGTAATCCCCTTGGAAGTCGGCCACCGCTTGTGCCTTGATGGCAAGCCGAGGAGTAAAAGTGCGGTCGAATTCACTGAGCTCTATCGACCAATTAGCCAACCTCCCAGAGTTCTCCAACCCCTCTAGGATGCGACGGAGGGGGTGATCTGTCACCACCAGAATCGAATGGGCCTGAAAATATGGCCTAAGCTTCCTGGCTGATATGATGATAGCAAATGCAAGCTTTTCGAGGATGGGGTACCCAAGTTCCGCCTTCTTTAGGACCCTCCTCACGTAATAGATTGGGAACTGCCTTTTCCCTTCCTCTCGTACGAGAACTGAACTCACAGCTTCGGTCCCCAATCACAGGTACAAGAACAATGCATCTCCATCCCCTGGCCCGTGAAGTAGAGGCGTCCGGGTGAGCTGCTTCTTTAGAGCCTGAAAAAAATCCTCGCATTCAGGGGTCCATTCGAGCTTCTTTCCTCCTCTTAATGTCTGTAAGAAAGCCGAGCATTTTTCTCCGGCTCGGGAGAGAAGCCTGCTTAGTCCGGCCAGCTTGTCGGCAAGACATTGAACTTCCTTTGTGTTTTTGGGAGATGCCAGTTCTAGGATTGCCTTTACCTAATCGGGATTGGGTTCTACTCCAGATGGGGTAAATAGACGCCCTAGGAACTTTCCACTATTGGCTCCAAAGACACATTTCAGGGGGTTGAGTCTCATTTTATATTTTCTTAAGGTTATAAATGTTTCCTCAAGATCTAAGACGTGAGATCTGAGATCTCGGCTTTTGATCATCAGGTCATCCCCATAAACTTTGAGGTTCCGCCCTTTCTGCTCTCAGAAGATCCGATCCATCATTCTTTGTTAAGTCGCCCCCGCATTTTTCAACCCAAAGGGCATCATGTTGAAACAGAAGCATCAATCCTCAATGACGAAGGTGTTGTCCTTGACGTCCGGAGGGTGCATGCGTATTTGGTGGTATCCTAAAAACGCATCTAGAAAACTCATTACTGAGAAACCGACGACTGAGTGAACCAGCGCGTCGATTCGAGGCAAATGATAACAATCCTTAGGGCATGCTTTATATAAGAGAGAAATCTACACACATTCTCCACTTACCCTCCCCTTTTTTTACCATTACAACATTGCTCAACGACCCAGATACTTACACGCAGACACAAACCCTGTCTTAAGCAGCTTCTCTACTTCCTCCCTGATGGGCCTGACCATCTTAACGGCGATGGCCATATTCTTCTGTTGTACAGGACGAGTGTTGGGGTCGAGGTTGAGAAGGTGGCATGCCATGTCCGCGTCGAGCCCTGGCATATCAGCCGCGCTCCAGGCGAAGATATCAATATTCTTCTGTACGCATGCCTTGATCTCCTCCTGGTCTTCTGAACTGAGCTCGCCACTAACTTTTATCTTATGTTTTCTTCCTTTCTTAGTAGGGATCTCCATCTATAGTACTTCCACCGCTGCCTTCAGCCTTGACGGCTCCTCCTCTTTCTCTTGCTCCCCCAGCATATCCTGTTCTCTGGCTTCCTGGTTCGTTGCCTCATGCTCCATAACAGTCACAACCATTTATTCCCAAAACTCCTCCACCCCTACCTCGCTGGTGCTTCCTCCTTCAGTAGTGAACTTTTCCTCTTATCCAGCCGGGCTTCCCCCGGGAGACCCTCCTGCTTCCTCCATCTTTCTCGTTTCTTTCCATCACCATTTCTCCATCTTTGTCTCCAGCCGTTTTCGGCTCCACCGCAATGCCTCCCTCCGTCTCTACACCTTCTCCTTCGACCTCCCTTCCCTTTTTCTCCTCTTCGACCTCCATCTCTCCACCTTTCTCTCCCGCCATTTCTGGCTCCACCGCAATGCCTCCCTCCATCTCTACTCCTACTCCTTCGACCTCCCTTCCCTCTTCTCCTGTTCTACCTCCATCTCTCCATCTTTCTCTCCCGCTATTTCTGGCTCCACTGCAATGCCTCCCTCCTTCTCTACATCTCTTTCTCCTCTATCCTCCTTTTCTTTATCCTCCTCTACTTCGCCACTGAACTCCTGCTGCCATCGTTAAATCCTCTTCTCCATCTTCTCGGCCTCTTCCTGCCATGAGATGGTGTTTACCGCTGTCACGTAGCATTTCCTGGCCGCCTTTGGGTCTCCCCGAACTCTGATCTGGGTACCTGCGGCATTGAGCTACAGGCATTGGTGGAAAGAGGATGAGACACATCTGAAAGCACTGATCAAGGGGCGCACAAAAATGGCATTATAACTGCTGGGGGCATCCACTATGACAAAACGGCAGTTCCTGGATATCCCCCCCCCAGTGTTACCTGGAGTCCCATTCCCCCCTCGACTTCCATCCACTCTCCTGAGAATCCGAACAACGGACCATCCGATGCCAGCACCCTTCGGGCCCCCACCCTCATCTCATTAAATGCCTTTTTGAAGATAACATTTACTAAGCTTCCATTATCGACCAGGATCCGCGACATCGTGAAGTTTTCGATGGCTGTCTGGATCACCAGTGCATCACAAAAGGGGTCTTCATGGTTCGGCATGTCTTTTCGAGAGAAGGTGATCTTCTCGTCCGGAGGAGGGGCTTGTGACGTCGAAGCTACGCTCAGACAGTACATGGTATGAAGGCTCGCCTTACGAGCAGCCTCGATCCCTACCCCACATGGATTAATCTGATCCCCCTCGGTCCCCAACATCCACTCGATCCACACACCGGTCTTCCTCTCAGGTCCCGGTCACCTCCACTATCCGCACCGGCCTCTGATTCTCTCCTACTCCCCTAGCTCTTCTCATTTCCAAGAATTCCGAGCAGGTAGTTATTCATGACCCTCCCACTCGTGGAAGTCACAGTATGGCAAAGCTACCTCCTCCCCTCGTCTCCCCTCCTGAGGGTTCCTCCTCCTTCCAACTCTTGTTCCTACTCTTCCTCTCTCTCGGCCTCTATTTCTCCCTCGACCGATGGACATAGCTTGCTGCGGCGGAGGTAGGGGTGGTCTATGACCGTACCCCCACCCCTACTTGTTAAACCTTTCGGGTCCACCTGGTTGGTTCCTCCTCCCCTTGTGAAATCCTCTCCCTTGCCCTTGTACAGGGGCTTCCTGCTGCCTCCATCCCAACTCCTGCTACGTCGACAGCCTCAGCTCTTCTCTTCTCCTCCCTTCTTGTTGTCTCCCTCCTCCTGGCTCTCTTAATTCAACCTCCGTCAGCCTTGCTAGATTTTTTGCAAAAGCTAGATTCGCTGCCTCCATTGCTATTCATTCACAGCCTTCTCTATCAACCATTCAAATGATAATGGCACCTTTCGAATGAGGCTCATCTTGAAGAAGCTTCTCGTAGTCCCACGGTAAAGGCCATCTGGATGGAGAATCCAGGCACCTCCTGAATATCCAAGATCTTTTCCTGAAATCTCTCTACATAGTGGTCCAGAGACTCATCCGCCCTCTGATTATTCAGAAAAATCAACTCTGAGTTCTTCTTCCTCTTCTTTGAGGTTGAGAGGCGCAGCTAAAAGCTCCTACTATGGTCTTCAAATCTGTATATCGAGCCCATAGGGAGTTGATGAAACCAGTCTCTAGCCTTGTCCTTCAGAGCGATGATAAAGAGATGGTATTTGAACGTGTCCGTCATTGGTCTGATGGAAACCGCATCTTCGAACCATTGCAAGTGTTGGAGTGGATCGTCTTTCCCCACATAATAGTAGATCTCTGGCTCCCTGAACCCTTCTGGGACTATAGTCGATAGGATCAACTCACAGAACGGCGACACTCTCGCTACTGCTCTCGCAGCCCCCACTCGCACGACAACGTCCCCTGGAGAGACGGCGCTCGCAGGGCTCGGGAACAACTCCCTTCCCGCCATGTCTCGCCCGCCTCCTTCCACCATCACTTCCTTCCCCGGTCACCTCTCGGGGGCATCTTCTCCTACTCTTGCCGAGACGAGCTCCTCGTGCTGTGCGAGAGCAGGCACCTGAGGTAGCTGTGTCCAGCAATCACCCTGCCGCGAGATCCCCTGTAGCATGTCCATAATGCATTTTTTGGATGCCATGAACTCCTCCCTTCCAATGAATCCTCCTGGGTTATCTGACCCATCTACGTCTCCTTCTCCATGACCTCCTGCCAGGAGGTAGCTCGAGATTCTTTCGTGTAGGCTGCGGTTCACGGTCAACGCACCATAAAATATTAAAACTAGTAACCCAGTTCCACCTAGAGTTCGGACTTGAAGTTGCAGCACACACTTAATCTTCTTGAACCAACCTCTCGACGCGAGTCACAGGACCAAAAAAAGACTGAAGGTCTCAGCTTGGAGGTCCCACCTCTTAACAGGAAGAATCAGAAATTCTCCTCCTCCCTAGCCAATGCTGAGCTAGGTGCCTCTGAGGAAGAATATGGTTAGGTTCAACAATCTGTTCAAGGCAACATATCGGTCTATTTATAGGCCTCTGAGTTTAATCTGCAAATAACCATACTGAACCGACGTGAAATTATCAAAATATCCTGGGTTGGGTCTGCCAACAACCAAACTTCGTTGTTCTAAAGGGTTATATGCAGACCACCAAGGGTAAAAATACCTGAGGTAGAAAAGTAAAATCCCCCTTGGGGGTAAGAAAGTAAAAACACCTTTCCCCAATGTTGGATCCCTAGTTTGATTTGGGCTAGCTTCAATAAGTTAGGATCATTTGATCCAACATGTATAGCCAGGGTCATAGTTCTGTCCTAGAGTCTAGACTAAGTCCTTAGAATCAACACTACAAGGACCAGCCATCAACACTGCCAGAGACTCAAGACTTAGACAGATTTCATACTAAGTAAATGAGTTCGACGTTCGTCGAACATAGTTCGACGAAAGTCTTGTTCAACACGATGATCTCAGAGTAAATTCTCTGAGCTGAGATCGACGAACTTGGTACTCAGGTCGACGAACTTTGGACACTATGCTGCAATACTTCAAGATCAGAAAGCTTCTCTATTTTTTTAAGTCCAAAATCATCTCCAGTCAATGAACTCAGGATTCTCAGCTCGACGAACTCTGACCACAATAGCTAGAGTTATCCAGCAGCAGTTAGTGGTCCTCAGCTCGAGGAAACCAATTCTTAGGTCGACGAATTCTTGATACTTCACTTGAACACTTTCATCCAGAAGCATTTGAAATTATTCTAAGTCCAGAAAAATTTTGCTGAACTTCAGTCGACGAAACCAGTTATCAGCTCGACGAACTCCATACAAAGAAAAAGAAAAGTTTCTAGAGAATATAGTTCTGCTTTCTGCTCGACGATCTCGGAACTCAGCTCAACGAATAGAAGTCATCTGGTCGACGAACTCAGCAACTCAGCTCGACGAACTGTGAACTCAGCTCGACGATTTCTGTTATCAGTTCGACGAATCCAGACTTAGTTATTTTCCATCCTTCTGTCCCCTTCTTACTACAATAATTTTTGAGTAATTAATGCTCAAATATTATCTGGAATATAACCGCTAGACGAGCATTGATTATGGTCTTCTCCAGGATTATTACCTATTGTTTTTCCATGGGACAGTTTAGGAAATAAATCAATGCAGATTATTCTCAAGGCCGTCAGCATTGATTGCAGAGAATTTCAAATTTCAAAAGAGAATTTTGACAGGAAATATACAAGCAATTTTCCTCTCCTTTCCTTGATAGATCTGATAGAGAATAAAGAAGAACACAGTCACATACAGACAAACAATAACAATCAGTATGCCACAAGAAATTCTCTACACTCTCTTTCTGAATTCTGATATAGCAACTCAAGAAGCCCTAGACCTGAAGATCATCAGCTATCTGAAGAAGAAGAACACCAAATCAAAATCAAGAGTCTTCTGTCTTCAACACTCAAGGACACTTCAAAGGTCAACTACAACTTTATCTGTCAAAGAAGTTCCTGAACAACTGCTGATCAAGGCTGAACTACTAAAGGCCTATCACCCTCCAGCAAGGCTCCATCTCTCTGAACCATTCTATACCTCAGGGGGATCCTTTGCTAAAATCAATATCCACAAGTTTTCTCAGTTGTATATTGAGAAAGAGAAGACTGTATCATCTCTCACCCCCCCCCCCCACTGTATAAAGGGTTATAACTCCCTTCAAAAGTTATTCCTGGTTGCAAGTCACCTGACCAAAAGACTTGAGAATTGGTTTTTTAGCACCTGATCAAAAGCTCATTGGTGTCAGGCACCTGATCAAAAATTGGAGTGGATTCCTACCAGGGTGTTAGAAGAGTGGACGTACCCAAGTTTAGGGGAACCACTATAAATTCTTGTGTTGTCTGGATTGCCCTTTTCTTTTGTTTCTTATTGTGGCTGTGTTAGTTGATAGGTTTGCTGTTTAAGCTTTTAGTCTTATTCCTGTACTAGATAAAATCAATTGAAAATTTTATAAAACCTGAATACTCTATCCCCCCCCCCCTCTAGAGTATTCCTGATCTAACAACTCACTTTCAATTGGTATCAGAGCTTGGATTCCTTGGTCTACACAAGCTAACCCTTGAACCAAAGATCGTGACTTAGATCAGATTTCATCTTTTATCTTTATTTTTATCTAGATTATATACACAGTAATGACACAGAACAAAGACGATGCAGGCACCAGACCTCCAGTTTGCAACCTAAATGGGTTTGCCATCTGCAATGCAAGAATCAAATTGTATATGAACTCTATTGATGAAGATATCTACAATTCCATCTTGACAGATCCTCCTCAAGCCACTGCCTCTACATCTACAATAGCTTTAAGCACAAATGCAGTTCCACCACCTGAGTGAACTGAGGCTCGGAAGAAGGCCAAGGTTGTTGATGCTAAAGCAATGAATATACTGGCATAAATAATGTCAGATGATATCTTTCAAAAGGTGGCTGAATTTACCTCAACCAAAGCCATTTGGGACTCCCTAAATCAAATGGTGGTTGTATCAGCAGATGAAAGTAAGGATAGGAGATCCAATCTCATATCCTTATATAAGAACTTCAAGAAAGATAAAGTTGAGACAATAGTTGATATGTACAATAGGTTAAGCTCAATCATCAATGATCTAAAAACCTTGGACAAGGACATCACCCTCACTGAGGTGAATGATAAGATCCTTATGTGCTTCCCAAACTCATGGGATTCAAGGATCTGGCTCATCAAGGAGGCCAGAAGCCTAAATGAGATCTCCACTGATTCTCAATTAGACAAGCTTAAGTCCTATGAACAGCTGATCAAGTCCAGAGAGGCAACTGAGCAAAGAACACCTCCTCCAGCAAGAAGAGAACAAAACATTGCATTCAAGGCTGCTGAGCAGACAGAGAATTCAACCACAAATGAAGAGATGATGAGCTTTTTTGCCAAAAGATTCTACAAAATGGCAAGAAAGGACTTCAGGAGAAAGTCATCAAGTGAGGATGACAAACCAAGGTATGATAAAAAACAAACTAAAGAAGTGATGTGCTTTGGTTGCAGGAAACCTGGACACTTCATCTCTGAGTGTCCAGAGAATCAGAAGAAGGAGAAGAGAAGAGAAAAGACACAAGAAGACAGCACAGCAGCAAACCTTCCTCCAGCAAATATAAGAAGAAGGAGAAAGGTTTTGTGGCTGAATCTTGGAGTGAAACTGAGGATGAATCATCATCCTCCAGCTCCAGTGAAGAAGAGGAAGAGGCAAGGGCCAAAGAGGTTTGCCTTATGGCCATTGATGCTTCTAAGAGCCATCCAGAAGAAGAAGATTCAGAAAATGAAGCAGTTTCAAATTCTGAAGCTGGCAAGGTATTATCTTCATTTGATTACAGTTATGATTCTTTTAAATCTGAATTTAAAACAATGTGCATAGATTTAATTAATTCAAAAAAAGAAATCAAGACTCTTAGGGAAAAATTAGGAAACCTAGAGAATGTTAATTCTAAAAACAATAGGTTAAAGGATGAATTAACCTTAGCTAATGAACAAATCATATTATTAAAAACTGAGTAATGTGAGGCTAAACAACTTGAGGAAACTCTCAATGGGAGAAGCCTCAAGCTGATGAACATCACAAGCAATGTAAATGCCAGGCTTAATGGCAAGCTAGGCTTGGGTGCTTCATCAAGTTTGCCCCCCATCCTCAAGAAAAATATTTTGTCAACCCCTATTAAATTTGTTTCTGCAAAAGGGAAAGAGAAAATAAACCATAATCAAATCATAGAACAAATGCCAAAATCAATAAGTCAAAACAACAAAAATCAGAAAACATTAACTAAAAACAAGGTTCAGCAGAATTCGTCGAACTTAGATCGACGAAATATTGCCAGTTCGTCGAAACCCACTCGACGAACGCCGAATGCAAAATATAACTATAATTATTCGTCTAACTGCGATCGACGAACTCTGCATGGTTCGTCAAGCAGAGGTCGACGAACGTGGGGCACAGAAAATGAATATGTTCATTCTATGGGCAGAGATTGACGACCTCAACCCAATTCGTCGAACTCTGGTCGACGAAATCACAAAAATTCGTCGAACCCAGAAAGACTTAACAGGAATGTTAATTATAATAACAAATCTAATAATTCTAGAAAACCATTTAATCTTGTAGCTGATTGGGCAATACCACCTAGTAGATATCACCCTCTAGGATATAAATCTCAACCAAAATTCTCTATTATTTCTAGCTTTTCATATCAACAATACAAAGGACCCAAGGTGACCTGGGTCAAAAACAATTAATTATATTTCATTGCGGGTGAAGAGCTGTCCAGTAAATAGTCAAACATGGTACCTGAACATTGGTTGCTCCAAACATATGACAGGCAGCAAGGATAACCTAACCAACTACAAGTCAAGCTGGGGCCAAAAGTAATCTTTGGTGATTCCAAGTGTGGCCAGTCTGAAGGGTTTGGAAAAGTGAAGATTGGAGCTGTTACTTTCAAGAAAGTAACTTATGTCAGAGGACTCAAGCATAACCACATCTCCATAAGTCAGTTATGTGATGAAGGTCATCAGGTACACTTCAACTCATCTTCTTGCACTATTTCTAATAAAGAAAAACAAACTGTTTTAATTGGGAATAGACAAGGTAACATATATTTAGTTGATTTTCTTTCTGTCAATTTTGATATCTGCTTACTCAATTTAATTAGTAACCAGAATGATTTATGTCATAAAAGGCTAGGTCATGTAAACTTGAAAAACATTGCTAGGCTATCAAACGACAACCTTGTTAGAGGTCTACCTTCTGGTCCCTACAAGAAGGAAGGCCTTTGCAGGGCTTGTCAATTAGGCAAGCAAACTAAATCTAGCATTAAATATGTTAATAAAAGTGATTCACCTAGAATTTTGTATTTGCTACATATGGATCTCTTTAGACCCATTGCTGTACAAAGCCTAGGAGGGAAATCCTACACCGTGGTTATTGTGGATGACTTCTCCAGGTTCACTTGGGTATCCTTTTCGAGATCTAAGTCAGATACCTTTAAGGTTCTTACAGATTTTCTCAGGATCATACAGATTGAGTTCTCTACTAATGTTGCATTGATCAGAAGTGATCATGACACAGAGTTTGAGTCTCTTCTTATGCATGAGTTCTGTGAGAATGAAGGTATTAGACACTGTTTCTCAGCTCCTAGAACTCCCCAACAGAATGGGGTAGCTAAAAGGAAAAATAGGACACTCATTGAAGCTGCAAGTACATTGCTTGCAGATGATTACATGCCCCTGACCTTTTGGGCAGAGGCTGTGAGCACAGCGAATTATGTCCTGAATAGGAGTTTAATTCATAAACTAAAGAATATGACTCCCTATGAATTACTTAAAGGGAAGAAACCTAAAATCAACTATTTTAAAGTACTTGGATGTATATGTTATTTTCATAACAACAATAAAAGATATATTAGAAAGTTTGAGGCTAAGGCTGAAGAGGGAATCTTTCTAGGATATTCCCAAGTAAGCAAAGCCTATAGGATTTTTAATAAATCATCTCTAAAAATTGAAAAGTCTATTCATGTTACATTTGATGAAGCTAACATGTCTTGAAAGGAGAAAGAGTTTTCTACCAATAGCACTTTGCAGGTACCTCACTGTGTTAGAGTTTGGATGGACTAAACCTCACCCAAGAGGTTCCAACACATCCTTATCCACAAGTCATTGAAGAAAGTGAAGATGAAGGCACTGAAGGAATTGATCTTCCCTCAACAGAAAACATAATTCCACAAGAGCAATTAGTTCCTAATGCTGTTGCAGAAGCAACTCCACCCACTCATCTTGTCACACTAAGGGATCACCCCAGATCTCAAGTGATTGGAGACATATCAACAAGTGTACAGACAAAATTTGATTGGAGACATCAACTCAACCAAGATTTGATCCATGCCTGTTTTCTCTCTCAGGTTGAACCTCTACCCATCCATGATGCAGAGCAAGATCCCCACTGGATCATTGCAATGCAGGAGTAATTAAACTAATTTGAGAGATATAGAGTTTGGGATTTGGTTCCAAGGCCCCAAGACTATCCAGTCATTAGAACCAAATGGGTATACAGAAATAAATTGGATGCCCAATGTACAATAGTGAGGAACAAGGCTAGGCTTATTGCTCAAGGATATAAGCAAGAGGAAGAAATAGATTATGACCAAACCTTTGCACCAGTGGCAAGGTTAGAGGCAATCAGAATATTCCTTGCCTATGCAGCTTTTAAGAAATTCAAGGTCTATCAGATGGATGTGAAGAGTTCATTCCTGAATGGAGTACTTAAAGAAGAGGTTTATGTTGAACAACATCCAGGTTTTGTCTCTCCAACTCACCCTCATCATGTTTTCAAATTGTATAAAGCTCTTTATGGTCTCAAGCAAGCTTCAAGAGCTTAGTATGAGACCCTAGCTAGCTTTTTATTAGAGCGTAAGTGATGTGCCCGCGAACAGACTCTTACTGTGGTTGGTTCGGTGAGTCGATCGCCGCGGGCTTGCTCGGGTAGGCAAGTGCACCTATCGCAAGTAGTACTCGATATTCGGGGGAATACCGAGGTCGTATTGTTCTCGGGGTCGCGTTGACTATTCTTACTCCTCCGGGAGGACTATTATTTTACTGAAAGAAAGATGGATTTTTTTTTTTTACTTAATAAAAGACGGAAAAGCAAAGGAGCGAAAAAACGATTTAGACAATATTCGATGAAGGGTTAACGCTCGGCATCGAATCGGATTAAGACTAAAACAATTTTTAATAATAAAAAGACTTAGTTTTCAAATTAATAATAAGGCAACTTGGCCGTGGAGGTTCCACAAATGTGAGCTCATCTAGCTATAGGGATATCGCTCACCTAAACGTTAAGACTATTCGACCGAACGTTAGTCCGACGAAGGATTCCTCTTAACGCCCGCTTTACGCTAAGAACCCCGCTATTGGGTGGGGAACCCAATCCGGTAGAATTACGCTTGTCCTCTCTCGAGGGTATGCACGCAACTCTATTTACCCAGGGGTGATCGGTCCATATGCACGGCCTCTCGGCTAGCTAGCATATAGACTACGGAAATAGGGCCCACACATCGATATGTGGTCCTACGCGTCGTAAACCCGGGGTAAACCCTAAGTGCTTAAATTAAAATGAAAATAAAGAACTTTAATTATTATAAATCATTTTAAATGTCCCAATGCTCTTCGATGCCGAGGCTAATAGAGATTAGCCACACATCGGTATGGGGACGGCTTATAATTTAGTGAGGAGCGAGTTCGAAATTAAACACTAAACGTTTATAAGAAAGGGACAAAAGAAAAAATAACAACATTTAGAAAGCTAAAAAGTTAGCTAAAACAAGAACTCACGCACACTCCAAATTATAAATTAGAAAGGAACTAAGTTACACATAAAAAGAAATTTGCATAATTCAAATTTGCGAGTCCCACTCAAACGAGTGGGGGCGGTAAATAAAGGCTGAAAATTGCAAGTCCTACTCAAACGAGTAGGACTGAAATGAAAGCGAGTCCTACTCAAATGAGTAGGAGAAAATAAATGCGATTACAGGGCTAAAAAGTCCGGCCATTTAACTCAAGTGAGTAGGCGGAAAAATAAAGAAAGAGAAAAAAAAAATACAAATCCTACTCGAACGAGTAGGCGGGAAATAAAGTCCGGCCATTTAAACTCAAGTGAGTAGGTGGAAAAATAAAGAAAGAAAAATTACAAGTCCTACTCGAATGAGTAGGACTGAAAATGAAAACGATGCGCCATTTAACTCTTAACGAGTAGGCGGAAATAAATACACACAAACACACACACTCCATAAGAAATTCAAGAAAGCAATAAAATTTAACACCTACACTCACACACTCTACATAAATTGAACAAAGCATGAAAATTATACACCTACACTCACACACTCAACATGAAAATTTAAGAAGAACAAGAGAGAGGTTTAGGCTCATACACTCACACACACAAATAAAAAGCAAAATGAAAGTTACCTAAAAATTAAATTTTTTACTTTTTCAAGCATAGGTTTTGCCAAAAACAAATAAAAAGAAGAAATTACAATTTTAGAAGACAAAAGTTTTTCAAAACAAATTAAAAACCAAAGTTTTTGGAAAATAAAAATTTCAACATTTTCATTCCTATGATGTTATGAAAGAGCTAAAAAAGTTGAAATAAAAGAGAAAGAAGAAAAAAAAGTTTTCATCCTAAAATAAAGCTAAGTAAAAAAAAAACAAAAGAAACTTTAGTAACTCTTTTACACACTCATAAGAGTGAAGATGTTGAAGAAATTAAAAGAAGACATGAAAAAAAAGGAAAAACCTAATTCATCATTTCATGAATTTCTAACAAAACCTAACTTGAGAAAAATTAAAGGCATGTAAAGAGGAAAACCTATCATCCCTAAGCATGAAAACAAGTAAAAAAAACATGTAAAGTTAGCATGTTACACTCATACACACACACACACTTTTCATAAAGGAAGAACTAAATGAAGAACAAAGATAAAACCAAGGATAAAAATGAGAAGGAAAGTGGGCACAAGTGTTCATTCCAAAGCTAAATATGAAGAGAAAAACTAACATTTTATTGATTTTTAGGAACTATTACAAGCTATTACAAGGGCTAAAGCTAAGACAAAACAAGAAATGAAATAAAAAAGGGAGAAATCTCCTTACATAGCTTTGAAAATCACGGATGCAGCCCACAAAAAGACACTAACTTGGCCCAAAAATCTGAACCCTTGGACCTTACAGAACTGGGCTATTTATAGGAAAAAATTTCTAAGTACACGCCCTCGGTCACAGGCGTGTAGGCGGGGGGCGTGACAGTACTATTCATGAAGGCGGCCGGCGATTGGACAGCAAAGTTGACTTCGGGCTGAGTTCGCAGCAGTCACGCCCCAGGTCACGGGCGTGACTCTGGGCATGTCGGGGAGGTAGAACCGGGCGCGGGTTGCGTCAAATGTCCTCGGCAGCATCTTGTCGGGCCAGCTGGAAAGGTCACGCCCCATGTCACGGGCGTGACTATGGGCGTGACAGTTGGGGTCGACACTCGACGAATGTCGAGCGGAAAGTGTCGAGTCGAAATCGTTGAGCTGAAATTGGGTCACGCCCTCGGTCACGGGCGTGACACTGGGCGTGACTGTTGGTGTCGACACTCGACGATCGTCGAGAGGAATTCGTCGAGAGGAAAGGACACGGGCTTGGGTCATGCCCCGTGTTGGGTGACACGGGCGTGACCCCAGGCGTGTCAAGCTTTAACTTCAGAAATTTTGTAATTTCACGGGAAATGCAATGTCACGGCCCGGTCACGGGCGTGACCAAAGTGTCACGGGCTTGTACTGCCCAATTTTGGCAGATTTAGGAATTTTTCTGCAAAATAAAATAAAACAAGTTAGGAGAAAATTTACAAGAATAAGAGCATTTTATTGAACAAAAATAAGTAAAAACGACGAAAATAAATGAAAATGACTAAATTAATGTGCATAAAAATACGCATATTTACAATTCATCAGTAAGTTCATTAGAGACATAGTAAATAAAACACTTTTTACTAGACATCATAAGTACCAAACTTTATCAGTACAAATTTATGTGGATGACATCATATTTGGGTCTACTGATTCCAAATTATGCAAGAGTTTCTCTGACCTCATGCATTCAAAATTTGAAATGAGTAGCATGAGTGAGCTCTCCTACTTCCTTGGTCTCCAAGTGAAGCAGTTGCCTGATGGCATCTTCGTCTCCCAAGCTAAATATGCAAAAGAGCTTATCAAAAAGTTTGGGATGGCTGATGCCTTAGCAAAAAAAACACCTATGACTACAAATGTTGTAATAGACTCTGATCCACATGGGAAACCTGTTGATCAGAAATTATATAGGGGCATTGTTGGGTCCCTACTATATCTTACAGTAGCAGACCTGATATCATGTTTGCCACATGCCTTTGTGCTAGGTTCCAAGTGAACCCAAAAGAATCTCACCTACTTTTCTTAAAAAGGATTTTGAGATATATAAAGAGTTGTCCTAGTCTAGACCTATGATATCCCACTGAATCAGAATTTGAGTTAACTGGATACTCAGATGCTGATTTTGTTGGATGCAGGGTGGACAGGAAAATTACTTCAGGAACCTGCCAGTTCCTGGGTATGAGATCAGTGTCTTGGTTTTGTAAGAAACAGTCATCTGTGTCTACCTCAACTGCTGAGGAAGAATATATTGCAGCTGGAAGATGTTGGCCCTAGATGCTGTGGATTCAAAATCAATAGCTAGACTATAGTCTCAACTTAAATAATTCAACTCTACTTTGTGATAACACAAGTGCTATTGCCATAGCACAGAATCCAGTCCATCACAGTAGGACCAAGCATATAGATATTAGACATCATTTCATAAGAGTGTGTGTGGACAAAAACAAAATTAATCTTGTCTATATCTACACTGATTTACAAAGAGCTAATATATTCACCAAAACTCTGTATGAGAAAAATCACTTATTCTTTATAAATCAGCTTGGAATGATTAATGGAGAAAACTTAGTTTAGTTTCTGTCTACACTCGAATTTTCAAGAGTTCGTCGAACGGATCTCGACGAACCAGAGAAAGTACGGGAGATATTCGTCGAATGGAGTTCGACGAACTCTCTGTGAGTGAAGTTGATTTCATCAAATGGAGATTGACGAATCCACTTCATAAAACTTTCGTCGAACGGAGCTCGACAAAATGTCTTCAAATCTTCAGACTGAGCTCGACAATTCATTTAACTCCAAATTATTTCGTCGAACCCAGATCGAAGAATGTTTTAATTTTCATGGAATGGAGTTTGTCGATTCATATTCTGGAAAACCTTATATCTAGGTTTTCTTCGACCTCCGTCCCGCGCTTTTTGTTCCCTTTACACTTGATCGCTGTGTTTCTCTCTTACAGGTGATTTCTGTAACAACCCCATCCGTTCATATACTATATACTAGAAGGTCCGGCCGGGGCCCCACAACATATACCACAAAACAGACGATGAAGCTACGGAGTGATAACAGTATAGCGCAACACACCTAACACATTGCATTCTAGCGGAAGCTATACACCTGAACTCCTCTCTTGAATGTCCAATATATAAAACTCCACATTTTATAGATTATAGGAATGCCTTACAACACGTAAACATCGTTGGCCTTATGGCCTTACAGGGCTTTCAAACAGTGGCCCAAATATTGGGACGCAGGCCGACCACATCAAAAGAAAACATAACATGTACATTCACAATAGCCTTCGAGGGCTAGTAGCGGCAGCAACAAAAGCAGTAGGGACTTCAACCCTTATGCGTCCCGCTCGATTCTCTAGCACCTGCACAGGGACATTCCACCCAAAGGTGGCAAACAGAGGCAA
Source organism: Platanthera guangdongensis (assembly GCA_039583875.1). Classification (NCBI taxonomy): domain Eukaryota; kingdom Viridiplantae; phylum Streptophyta; class Magnoliopsida; order Asparagales; family Orchidaceae; genus Platanthera; species Platanthera guangdongensis. Next base: position 67,073,953 of record CM077159.1, read on the forward strand.
CGATCAGCATTCAGCTGACCAAATTATAACGACCCTACCCATTTTTCGGGGCAGTGGTATCCTTCCTTGCAGGCATAGCATCACAAGCATGTATATATATCTCATATTATGTACTTTCACGCACACATGCCATCACAACTGTTAGCCACCTGGCCCAACGGTCCGTGCACTCATGGCACATTCTTGGTGTACTAGCAAATCAGCTGCCCACCACTGTATCAGGTTCACAGCCCAACGACAACTCACTTGAGCATTTACTCCATGGCGTGCAGCCGGAGTTCATTCTAGTCGTAATGCACCGGGATGGGCCCGTAGTCCCCCATTGTGTCATGGCACACAGGCCTACGACTCTCGCTATGCGCTCCAACAGATTGCACCTTCTGGTCTCACGTCGGACAGACATTACGCAGGTCGGATCCTCCACCCCCCGTTGCTCAAATCGCCTTGGCATCACCGAGTACGACGTACTCGCGGCTACAAAAGACGCGAGTCGGTCTCACTAATCCTGTTCTGGCATTCAAGCCTGGGTATTTCTCTTATACCCATTCATATCACAACATCAGCGTGTCTTTCCTGGGCATACCAGTACTTCCTGCTACTCTCCTCGTAGGTGGACACCAAAAATATTACAAATGTCAGAGGTCTTTCCTGGCTACCATGCCAGTACTACCTGTTACTCGCTTCACAGGTGGACTCCCCATGAACATTAAGCATTACAAAGGGTATTTCCTGGAATTCCAATCCAGTACTTCCTGCGACTTCCTTTCACAGGTCGAACCCAATAGCACAAGCAGCACAAGTATTCTACGGGTATTTTCCTGGACTACCACTCCAGTACTTCCTGCTACTTTATTTCACAGGTCCAACCCATCAACTCCTAAACTACGTGTTAATCACGGAGTCTTCTCCGGTTCGTATGCAACATCACCAATCCAGACCAACCTGTCTAGATGGGCTTCACACAGCATGCCTATTCCGTACTCTAATTCTGGATCTATATGCGAACAAAGGGGATTTCATGAATCCACCCAAAGACTCCCAAACTCAGCCACCTTTTGGTGGGGGAATCATATACATATGCCAAAAAGGAAGCCTTTACATGGCTAGGAAGAAAAGTAGTTACCCTTGAAGACCTCTTTGGTGCCATGAGCTCTAAGCTGGCTCGAATGACTCACACGAGCTTTTCCTCCACAACGTCGGCCTCGAATCTCTCGTCGGTAAACCGCAGCACCACCGGTGATCAGCCCCCTCTCCTCCTCCTCCTTCTTCCTCTCTCTTTCTCTCTCTAGAAGTATAGTAAGAGAAAGTGAAAATCCAAATGGGTTTCCCCAACCCATTCTCGGCCTTAAGAAGACAGGGAGGCTTCTCAGCCCTTGGATCTAGGCTGAAGGAATGGATGGCCACGATTTCACCCAAAATTATAAATTTTGTCTGACACGGCCTGTGACACGCCCGTGTCCATGGTCGTGTTCCCTAAACGGTGCTCAACCGACTTCTCCAATCCAGTGACATGCCCATGTGAAACGCCCGTGTCATGGGCCGTGTCACCCAACATGCCTTCAGACACGCCCGTGTATGTGGCCGTATTCATCAGGCTGAAAAATCTCAAAGTCACCCGAGACTCACACAGCCTGTGACAAGCCCGTGTTCGAGGCCGTGTGCCCATACACGGCACTAGATGTTAACCCCTCAGTTCGCAACATCCTACAAGATGCCAAAACACCCCTTTTCAACACTCGCGGACTCGATTTGGCAGTCCGCCCAGTCCGGCAAAGTAACCAATCAGACACCATGGTACCCCAGCAGCGGACTCAAGGACCTATCCGCTCAGTCCGCCATGACTTGGGATATCGGATTCTCTACAACGGTGGACGCAGTGCCTCGTCCGCCCAGGCCGCCGCCCTCCAGCAGGATCGCGCCCGGCAACAGTGGAGGATCCAGTCTGCGAGCCCAGTCCGCCCGTTCTGCGCGGACTGGCGTGTTCTTTCTTTTTGCTTCCCGTCACCGCTTCCCGGTTCTCCCGTACCCCGGGCAACCGGTTATTTTAGCCTTGCCCATTTGGGCAGGCCCCCTATCCTATAAATAGGGGGGAGGGAGGTGGTGCACCCAAGGCACGCTGACTCGGACCCAGGAGCCTACTTGTTACAGGCTGCGGACTCGAATCTTGTGCCTTGCGGACTCCCCCTCGCTCTGCTCTTGTCAACCTTTTCCTTTCACTTGGAACCGAGCCTTTCTTCCATCAAGGGAAATCCCGTCGCAAGAGAGGCATTCAGGCTGCGACGGGCGAAGTCTGTTGTTGCCGTGGCTCATGGCCCTGCTGTTCTTCCTGCTCTCATCTGCTTAGTAGATTACTACTCGCAGTCTCTCTTTTCCACGGTGTTCGAACCGTTAGCTGGTGGTGCTCGACGCCCCCTTTGTGTTTTTGTGCATCAACAGTTAACACGCGACCTTCAGATCCGAGTAGTGTTTTGAATTCAGCGGACGGAAATGTCAGACCACAGAGCCCGCTCTTCAGACTGCGCTAGTTCTTCAGAGGACTCTCTTTGGGACGCAATTGAGCAAGCTCGCCTTGAGGCCGAGCAGTCCCGCCGACAGACCGACCAGCGTCTCGACGCAATCAGCTAGCCCAGCGGCTTGCTCCTCAGGCCACAGCAGATCCAGCAGACTCGCCAGTCCGCCAGACCCCAGCTCGCCGAACTCCGCTTCGGCAGTCGCCAGCCACTCCTCGGAACCCTGCTCAGTCTGCCGCCGCTCTGCGCCCTCAGTAGGAGCAGTTTGCTTTCAGAAATTTCTTCAGAGAAGCTGCCAGAGGCACTCCAGCCCGCCAGCTTCATTTTGCTGGTCGCCAGTCCGCCGAGCCCGCGGACTCCCCGGCTCCAGTCCGCCCCTTCTACCCCGCAGAGTTCGAGACACCATCTCCCTTCGTTGATCGAATCTGATGGGAATCGACTCCGAACAACTTCAGGGAGCCTCGCCTCCCATTCTATTCAGGAGGGACTGATCCAAACTCTCACCTCCATGCATTTGAGGGGCAGTTGCTTTGAGATGCCTCTCAGATGCTATCAAGTGTAAACTCCTGGTTACCACTCTCGAAGGTTAGGCGAGAGAGTGGTTCTATGAGCTGCCTTCGGGCACAATCTCCTCTTTCACAGATCTTCGCAGCCAGTTGTTGCTGAGGTTTGCTACCTCAAGAAAGAGGAAGAATGGGCCAGCTGCCCTATTTGAAATCAAGCAAAGGGATAATGAATCAGTGGCGCGATTCGTTGATCGCTTTCAGAGAGAGATCCAAGGGGTAAGGAATGTGAACCCCGATTATTACAAGTTCGCCTTGATCCATGGCCTCCTGGAAGGCCCCCTGAAGTTTAAAGCAACAACCAAGGCACCTGAGACTTATCAAGAGTTGATCGCCATGGTCAACCGTTTCATTGAAGGAGAAAACGCCAATCCAACTTATGTCTCATCCCTGACAGCTAAGGCTGAAGGAAGGTATGCCTCCGCTTCTTCCTCTCGTAGCAAGCCCCCTCGCCCAGACTTCCAGCCTCCGTCTCAAAGAGGCAGGAACTTTCGCCACAAGAAACCTTTCCAAGGCCATCAACAGTTTCATGAGCAGAGACTGTCGTTGGCCGCCACACCCGCCGTTCCATTGCAAGCTCTTCCCATCCTCCAACAAGCAGCCTTGCCTGCTCCGGGCCAGTCTGATGCAAGCCCCATGGAGGACATTGCAGATCTGGATCTTGACGAAGTCATCCAGATCTTGCAAAGAAGATCAGAAGAAAAGAGGCAAGAGCCTCAGAAAATGTGGAAGCCAAGGAATAATGCATAATATTGCCAGTTCCACAAAGAAAAGGGCCACTTGACAGAGGACTGCAAGGCCCTTCGCATGCTGATAGAGAAGTTGCTTGCCGAGGGCAAGATTGACTTAGTCAAGAAGGATTCTTCTTCTTCTTCGAATCCATCCACATCAAAGGGCAAAGAAGTAGCTGAGGCATACCAGGAATGTGTGGATGTAGAGGAGGAAGGCCTCCTGGGGCCGATCAACGTCCCGGTGGAGTCCTTCGATGCAGATGATGAAGGGGTTCTGGGACGTCTCTTCTTCATTCATGGTGGAGCAGGGACCGAGTATACTCGGAAATTGTCAATTTCAAGGGTCACCCGGGCAGATGTGGCCTCTTCTTCTTCTTCCATTACTCCTCCAAGTGAGGTTGTCACCTTTGGTCCAGCAGATCTACCCCAAACAGCCAACCCGTTTGATGATGCTGTAGTAATCAAGGCTGTGGTTGGAGACTTTACAGTAAATAGAATTCTTGTTGACACAGGCAGCTCGGTCAACCTCCTGTTCAAGTCTACTCTTGAGGCCCTGAGGACCGGAAAGCCTCTGCTTTCCACTGAGGGGCCACTCTATGGTTTCTCGGGAGAGAGAAAAGAAGTGGAAGGCAGCGTCATCCTGCCCGTGAAGCTTGGAGGGGTGACTAAGCAAGTACAATTCATAGTGGTTGACGCCCCCAGCAGCTACAATGCCATCTTCGACAGACCTCTTTTGAACAAATATCAAGCGGTGGTTTCCACTTACCACCTTGCCATCAAGTTCTTTGCCGATGGAAGGATGTGCCGGGTCAGGAGTGACCCAAGAAGAGCAAGGGAGTGCTACGTCCGCACTGTCAACATGGTTGAAGCCAGCCCTTCCCTTGCTCCAACAGAAGCTGCAGAAGCCACTCCCAGTTCAGAAGCTGCTGCTGGTGAAGGTGCTCACCTAGAACCTGCCTAGGTGATGGAAGGAGTCCTCATTGCTGAGGGGGAGGAGAGGAAGCTCTCCATCAACTCGGAGCTACCTGAAGATCAAAAGGCTGTGTTGATTTCCTGCTTGCTGAATAACCTGGATGTCTTTGCCTGGTCAGCAGAAGACATGCCAGGATTGGATCCTGATGTTGCATGCCACCACTTGAATGTTGATCCCGGCTGTAAGCCTATACAACAAAAGAAGAGGGACATAGCCACAAAGCTTGCTGAGCCGATAAGGGAGGAGGTCGCAAAGCTCCTCAAAGCAAATTTTATCAAAGAAATTCAATATCCTACTTGGATTTCTAATGTTGTAATGGTTAAGAAACCAGGAGGAAAATGGCGAATGTGTGTAGATTTTACCAAACTTAATAAAGTATGCCCTAAAGATTTCTACCCCTTGCCTCGGATATATTCTTTAGTTGATTCCGCGGTAGGGTACTCTTATATGAGTTTTTTAGATGCGTTTTCTGGTTATCACCAGATAAGAATGCATAACCCTGACGTTCCTCACACGTCGTTCATTACTAATGATGGTTGTTATTGCTACCTTGTGATGCCCTTTGGGCTTAAGAATGCCGGTGCAACCTACCAACGGATGATGGACCGTGTGTTTAACCATCATAAGGGTAGGAACCTAGAAGTGTATGTGACGATCTCTTGATTAAGAGTAAGTCGTTTTTGCTGCCCTTGCGAGACCTAGGAGAGACGTTCGCTACTCTGCGTAGGTACAAAATGAAGCTTAACCCTTTGAAATGCACGTTTGGGGCGAGTAAGGGGAAGTTTCTTGGTCATCTCCTTACTCCGGAAGGACTTGCCCCCAACCCTGATAAAGTGAAAGCCATTCTTGATATGCCGTAAAATCGCCAAAAGAAGTTCAGCAGTTAGGGGGGAGGCTAGCAGGCCTTGCGAGATTTCTCTCTCGGGTTGGAGATAGGAGTGCTCCATTCTTCAAAACTCTCCGAGGAGCATCCAAGTTTGAGTGGACGGAAGAATGCTCCCAAGCTTTTACGCAGTTGAAGATGCAACTGACCTCAGCACCCCTGCTTCAGAGTCCCCGGCCAGGAGAGATTCTTTTCTTATACCTAGGGGTTGGCCCTGAGGCCGTCAGCTCCGTTCTTCTTCGGGAAGAGAGCAGGAAGCAATTCCCAATTTACTATGTTAGCCATATCCTGAAGTGTGCTGAGACACGGTATCCGATATTGGAGAAGTTAGCCTTGGCGCTAGTCATGTCAGCTTGCAGGCTCCGCCCGTACTTCCAAGCACATTCAATTCAAGTCGTCACCGATCAGCCTTTGAAGGGTGTGTTGGAAAAACCAGAACATTCTGGCAGACTAGCTAAGTGGGCAATAGAGTTGAGTGAATTTGAAATCTCTTATGTGCCCAAGACAGCCATTAAATCTCAAGTCCTAGCAGACTTCTTAATCGACATGCCAAAGTCCAGTTCTGATCGAGCAGAAAGGTCACCTTTGGCTTGGACCATCTACGTTGATGGTGCCTCAGGCAGAAGTTCTTCTGGAGCAAGAGTGGTTCTCATTAATCCAAACGGCGTCAAATTGGAGCAGGCCATCAAATTTTACTTTCCAGTAACCAATAATCAGGCCGAGTATGAAGCTCTGCTAGCAGGCTTGAGGCTTGCAAGGGAACTAGGAATCGATCATGTTCATATCAAAACCGATTCTCTGGTAATGGCGTCACAGGTCCTCGGTAACTTCGAAACAAGAGAGCCGATCTTGAAGAAATATCTAGCTCTTGTGAAGATAGAAGTCGGCAGGTTCAAGAGCTTTACCATTTAGCATATCCCCAGAACAGAAAATGAGGAGGCAGATTTTCTTTCCAAGTATGGGATGCCTTCAGGAGGAATAACTTCTGAGCTCTTCCGCCCAGTAGTGGGGGAAAGAGATTTGATGCAAGTGGACCAACGTACCTCTTGGATGGACCCATTCATCCTCTATCTGTCAATGGGAGATTATCATCATACAGTCAAAGATAAGAAAAAGTTAAGGATAAAATCAGCTCACTACTTCCTAGTGGCGGGAGTCCTTTACAGAAAAACTTTCCTCTGTACCATGGCCCGATGTGTTTCAGAAGGAGAAGCTCTCACTGTTTTGCAAGAGGTTCATTCAGGAGAGTGTGGAAGCCACTCGGGGGCAAGAACTCTTGAAATACGGATCCTGCGGCAGGGTTATTTCTGGCCCACTATGAAGAGAGACTCTGAGGTCTATGCAAGAAAGTGCGTTCAATGCCAGAAGTTTGGTCCACTTCAGCACCAGGCTGCTCAGTCACTCAGATCGATCGCAACTCCTTGACCCTTCGTAGTTTGGGGAATGGACCTCCTCGGTCCTTTTCCCATGGCAAGCAGTCAGCGGCGTTTCATCATCATAATGATCGACTACTTCAGCAAGTGGATCAAAGCCAAGGCATTGGCTAGGACAACTACTCAGGTCGTCAAAAATTTCATTTGGGGGGAGATTGTCTGTCGGCATGGGATACCTATGGCAATAATCACTGATGATGGGCCGCAATTCAACAACTCAGAGATGATAGATTTTTGCGGGCAGATCGGAACAGAGCTGCGGTTTGCATCAGTTCATCATCCCAGAAGCAATGGCCAAGTAGAAGCAGCCAACAAGCAGATCCTCAATTTGCTCAAAAAGAAAGTACAGAATCTCAAGGGCAGCTGGGCTGATCAGCTTCCATCAGTCCTCTTGTCCCTTCGGACAATGCCATCATCCACAACTGGGGAGACTCCATTCAAACTTTCTCATGGCTCAGAGGCACTTATTCCAGTTGAGTTTGAAGTCCCGTCACCCAGAGTTCTACTTGCAAGAGAAGTCGTTGAGGACTGGCTTGAGTTGAATAATGAAGAGATGAGGTTCAGCTTGGAACACATCGAGGCAATCAGAGATCAAGCAGCCATAAGGCAGGAGGAGGTAAAACGAAGGATGGCCCGATACTTTGATCAGAACGTGAGGATCAAACACTTCCAAGTGGGAGATCTAGTTCTAAAGGAGATTGATGCTGCTGCAAGAGCTGGTTCAATGGGGAAGCTTAATCCAAATTGGGCCGGCCCTTTTGTTATCAAAGAAGCGTTAAAGAGCGGCGCTTACCGCTTGCAGACATACGAAGGAGAGGATATACCACACACATGGAGCGGGGATGATCTCAAACGGTTCTATTCTTGAATCTCCTTTTCTCTACTTTGTGTATCCTCTTCAAGAGTTATTATGAATAGAAACTGCTTATTAACGCTTCTTCAAGTGTTTTGTCTATGTAATCATAACAGATAAAACGCTAAGAAAGATTCCAAAAACGGTTCTGCGCCTGAACTCCCTTTTCTTTCTTATGTTTGCTTTGCAAATACATTTTATTAATCAAAGGATCCATACTGACACTTTTTTCTAGTGTTTTCTCTCTCTCCCAAAGACCTATAACGGTTCCTTGATACCAGGAGACATCGCCGAGTTCAGCTAGACCTCCCCTAGAGTTGTTGTCATTAGCGTAACACCACGAAGACCACGTGTTGCGAGGAGATTTCACACCGTGTAGTGGGATCTTGCAGGCTCTAGTGCGGTAGGATTCTGAACTTCGGATCCCGGCTAGTAACTTACCCCACCTCTGCGTTATGGAGGGCAGGGTGGGTGTAGAGCTCTATCGTGCCGCATTTGGGATATCGTTACAACTTTGATGATCTGGCGAGGAAAGAAATGCCATGCGCACCTGCCCACTGATCATCTTAGCTTGTAACCCTCGAACACTCCATGGTACCCTCAAGCAGTGCTTGCAGGAGACCCACAACTTAGACTGTACTCCAAGCAAGAGGGTAGGGAACCGTTCCACCGAGTATTTTGCTCTTCGCAGGGAATCTTCTTAGTGCGGAGTGGTTTTCTGTATCCGCTCAGTCCGCCAGCTTTTTCGGGTTGATCATATAGCCTGCGGCCTAGTGAGGAAAGCAATGCCATAGAACCTGCCCACCTGGTCGCAAGATATAGGTCATTTCTTCTGTTTAGTGCGTACTGGTTGTCTCTATCCGCGCAGTCCGCCAGTTTTATTTGGGTTGATCATATAGCCTGTGGCCTGGTGAGGAAAGCAATGTCATGTGCACCTGCCCATCTGGTCGCAAGCTGTAGATCATTTCTTCTGTTTGCTGCGGACTGGATTTATCTATCCGCGCAGTCCGCCAGTTTCCTTGGGTTGATTTTATAGATTGTGACCTGGTGAGGAAAGCAATGCAATGCGCACCTACCCACCTGGTCACAAGCTATAGGTCATTTCTATCTTTGGCGGACTGGTTTTCTGTATCCGCTCAGTCCGACGGTTTCCTTGAGACCGCGAGCTATAGGTTATTTCTGTGGGCATATATACGAACTGCGAAATTATATCAGCTAAGTCCGCAGAATGGTTTTCATATATTGTCATTTGTTAAGTTAATAAAGAGAATTGCGGACTGCTACTAGAACTCAATGAGGTCCACCTGACATTGTTATCAGCTGGCTATTCTCGTCCTCATTTTTTAAGGCGGACATAGAATGGATTGATAATTTGAATTCTCTAATCAGCAAGACTCGTTATGAATGATTTAGTATCGTGCGGACTGCAATTGGAACTCAACAGAGTCCGCCTGACAATTTTTTCTCATTCCAATGACGGACAATAATTGTCTCTAATCAGCAAGTTAAAAAGCTCAGATTTATCAGCGTGTCGTGCGGATTGCTAAGTGTCGGTGCGGTGAGCGTGGAAAAAGAACATTGCAGGAAGCACACATGCAGAAATATCCTTTCTATTTCATCAAAAATTTATACATCTTTCTATATATTCGGCGGACTGCTATCTTACGTCCGCCCCATTTACAAAATCAAAAAAGATAAAAAATACATCAATCTGTAGTCTTTTGTTTCTTCTCTGGAGGTGCAGGGCTCTCACCAACAATATCAACTTCCGGAGAGTATCCCCCCGAGTCGCTTCCACTGCTATCTGATCCTATACTTGAGTCGGACCCGCTATGCGAGCTCCCGGTAGCAGAGGAGGATGCAGAGGTGTCGGACTCGGCGGACAGTTCCCCTACTCGCTGGCTCGAGGCAACATTGTTCGTTGTTTCCTTGGCGCTTTGCCCTTCACCCTGCCCTCCGTCTTCTTCTTCTACTTCTTATACTTCTTCTTCTTCTTCCTCTACTTCCTCGTCTTCTTCCTCAATGATGTCCTTGCCCTTTTTAGCCCGCTCCATCGCCGCGACCTGTGGTGCTAACTCAGGGAAGAGCTCCAAGAAAGGGACGCTATCCACTCCCTCCTTTGTAAAGCCGTCGCGGATAAGTCGCTCAATGGCGACCTCGACGGTCTCCTTCACAAAAGGGAGCATGGCAGCCTGGAAGCTGTTGTTTTCTAAGTCATAGGCGACCTGTGCAAAACAAAAGCAAATGTCAAACAGATCGCGGCGGATAGCAAATTAAGGCTGCTGCGAATTCAACTCACCCCGAGCTCTTCTCTTTGCTGAGCAACCCTTTTTCCCAACCGCGCATTCCTCTCCTTTAGCGCCTTATTATCTTTTTGAAGCTGTTCATTCTGCATTAACAGGTCTCTGGCTAGGGTGGCTACATAGTGGTTCGTCACCACGCTGTTCGCAGCGGCCTGAGAGGCTAGCAGAGGTAGGTCAGCGACGGGCACCTTCTTAAGGTCGCTCAAGTTGCGCTTTCCGTAGAGCGCGGAGATCGTAATATGGGCATGACGAGTTATCCGCGGTCTCTTCCACGAAGGGAGCGCGGTGGATAGGTGGACGTGTTTGTTCTTGCTATGCCAGTGGACCATAGGGTTCCCCCTAAGATGCTTCTGGCTGATGCCAAAGCCACTCATGGTGAAGCTTTCAGAAGAAGAGTAATCCGCCGCGGGATCCCCTTCCTCCTTCCTCTTCCTTGCGACTGCTTCTTCCTTCTCCTTCTGTGTAGGAACAAAGCCGCTATGTGTCTGCGGCAAGTTGGCGGGTACCGCCAAGGTCGATGCAAAAAACAGATGGGTTAAACACGAAGGTCGCGGCGGATGCAAAAGCTGAGTTCGGAAGCTACTTACTCTCTTCGGGCATAACGTCCGCTAAGCTCGCCAGTAGCGGAATGTAATGCTCGATGTCAAGCCTGGCGTTGGCCAAGAACTCGACAATGGCGGATTCCAAGTCATCCAGTTACACGCTTTTGAAGGCAGAGTCCGCGCGCACCTACGAATATGTGTGCGCGAACCCTAGGTCGCCCTCAAAGATCAGGAACCTAGAGGTCCAGTTGTGGATCTTGTTGGGAAGGCCCACAACCTTCATCCCCCAGCAGTAGAAATATATCACCCCCTTGTAGGGGCGGCCTCCAGAAGCGCTTATGGAGCGGACAGAGAATATCTTGCGAAGGCATTCATCGAAAAAGCGATCTTTTCAGATCGCAAATAGGAGATGAAGCTGCAGATCGCAGTGAGTGTGTTCGGCGCAAGCTGGCCAGGCACCATTCCATAGTGCTAAAAGATGTCGGCGAGTACCCATAGAAGCGGAAACTTTAATCCGCTATCAAATTGGTCCACTGGGATGGCGATCTGGGTTGCGGTTGAGAAGTTTAGCCTTTCTTGATGGGCGGGAAGGCGGACAAGGATATTCAAATTCGCCATCTTCTTCTCGACAAAGGCCCCTAGGTCGGCCTCTGTCAATGTGCACTTCCGGTGGTCGGCGGAGTGGAAGGCGACAGCAGCATCAGAGGCGCGGACACCATTTTGCAGGCCGCAGGGTTCCTTTTACTTCAGCTGTTTCCTGCATAAAAGAAAGCGGAAGGCCCTATTTATAGCTAAAGGGTCTGACAGCTTTTTGACTAGGCCGCACAGCTCGCAGTTTCAATCCCCGTAGTGCGCAAAAAATTAAAGCACAACCAAACAATAACGCGGATACAAGCACAGATTCACATGCCAAGGAAAATTCAAAGCAAAAAAGTTGTGGCCGACACAATTTTTTGTCCGCCCAGATCGCGCTTTTTCTCCCGGCAGTTGACAAGGAGCGGATATAATTTCAATCCGCTTAGTTCATAGTATTTCCCACCTGTAGGTTAAATAACGAGAAGCGGACACAGCATTAGTCTGCAAAATTCGCCACAGATCACGCCAAGGATTAAGCTACATAATTTGCGGATATATAATCCGAGTCCGCACAGATTGCAACAGAGTTCAATCTACAACACAGCGTTGTTTGAAACACAATTATACAAACAATTATACAATTAAACAAATAAAAGCTCGTGGCATCGCGGACTCAACGGTCCCTAGTCTCGGTCCGCGCTGGCCTTTTCGCCCTATCTCTGCATAAGTGAGCTGTTTGGTCGCTTATCTGAAGAATCTCGCTATACACGCGACAGAGGTGATGATGAATAACGTTTATGGTCCGGTGCATCTGGGCAGCTTCCCGATCTACCCGATTGAGGGGCACCATTGGCTCTGCCACCGGCCTCGGCTCCTCATCCGCAGCCTGTTGGACACCGCCTGCCGGTGCGACGATCTCTAGAGCAGCGCGATCTGACAATCGCGGCCTCTGCTCAGCAACCTCAGCAGCCCGCTTCCCCTTTTCTTCGCGCACTTACGCCAAGTGCTTGCCCTTATAGAATCGGACATCATCCACGAGCCTCTTCTTCTCCCTTTCATACCTCTCCAGCGCCCTCGAGATGCTGGAGATCTGGTCTTTTAGGGCTTTCTCGCGCTCTGTGGATGCTTTCTCACGTGCCGCGGACGCCCTCTCGCGCTCCTCTGACTTCTCTAACTCTGCTTTAACACATTGCATTTCAGCTTGGAATTTCTTCTCTAACTCTTTTATAATGTTCAGGCTGGGCAGCTTATCCCCTGCGGATTCCACATGCGAGACCGCGTCAGCACCAGTATTCGGTGTAACCACGATCTCGCCACTCTCGATGGAGCCCGACGACGACTTTCTACCGGCAACAAACAAAGTCAACTCCACATTTAAAGGCAGTTCGCGGCGGACTCAAAGAAAGGACAAAAGATCACATTTGGATATAGCCGCAGCGAGTCGCCGACTATCGAAAAAGACAGGCCGCCTTGCCCGCTCCGGGTCAAAAACGCTTAACCGCTTCTTCCATTCGCGATGAACCTGTGCTCTTTTCTCAGCAGCCAAACTTTTTGAAACCACAATATCGTCCGTCTCGGTGATCATTTTGATTGGTCTTGACGTCCGCGGTGGCGACCTGTAAAGCCACTGACGCTTAAAGTATTTGGGTGTCGGTTGAAGTTTACCTGACCGCAGTAGCTCCGCAGCAGTCCGCAGATCCTCAGTGGTTTTATCCGCCGCGACCTGCTTCGAGGCCGCCACCGCAGTAACATGAGCAGCAATTTGTTTCTTCTGCTCCTCTATCTTCTGCTTCAACCTCTCCCTCTCTTCTTCCTCCGCAGCAGACAAAGAAGGGAGTTCGCTATCTTTTTTCCCAGTGTCTTCCGCCTCAGTTGCTGCAGTACAATCAGCAGGGATTCGTTGATTAGATCTATTTCGTTGATGTCTATAGAGTCAAGCATCTCATTAGTGGTTAGACTGATCGTGGAGAGGGAATTATCCCCCTGAATTTGGGCTTCCGGTGTGACCAGATCGCTGTCAGGAACTTCTTTGTCGCGCGGTCTGTGTTGTAAGTCCGCATCCCCAGTCCGCTTGGAGACATTCTTCTCCTTCATCGCGCGCAGTTTCTTCTCAACCCGCTCGGCAACGGTCGCCCCGTCCCTCTTCCTCTTCTTTCTTTTAGCTATCTTCTCAGCAGAATCCGCAGCGGACGCCCCTAAGTCGGGCTGGCTTTCGCAGACAGCCTCGGGGTTCACAACAGTCAATGCCTTTAAGGGCGCATCGTCTTCTCCCTCAGTCCTCCTATCTTCTTCATCCAAGTTAACAATGGGCACCTGGGCATTGGGAGAAGATATGTCAGCCTCAATGTGTTCACCAACGGTGTCCACCGAGGTTGCAGTTTTCTGGGAAGGGGCAGAGTCCGACAGGGTCACCATCTTTTGACTTCTCAGTGGTTCAGCATCGACAACGGCATCCTCGCGAGCAGATATATCGGCACGGCGGACTTCTTTCTCCGCAGGCTTTTGGCTGTGGGAACTCTCTCCTATAGGGCGGACAGGATCCTTTCTTGTCGACCTCTTTATTATCTTCTTGGTCTTCATAGGCGTTGTCAATACTGAGTCGCCTTTTGCAGTGAGACTAGAGAAGAAAGCTCTGAGCCTTGCCACGCCGGACTGGAAGGTGGAGACCGCAAGTGGTGAATAGCGCCCCGTGTCGATCGGGATTCTCAACAGTTCCATGCCCTCCAGCGATATTTATAGCCCTGGCGGCATTTACGAGGCTTGCAGACTCGGCGGTTAAGAAAACATTTTTGAAGTTTTCTGGAAACTTAAAAATGTACGGGGATTATGTTAACCCCTCAGTCCGCAACATCCTACAAGATGCCAAAAACCCCCTTTTCAACACTCGCGAACTCGATTTGGCAGTCCGCCCAGTCCGGCAAAGTAACCAATCGGACACCATGGTACCCCAGCAGTGGACTCAAGACCTGTCCGCTCAGTCCGCCACGACTTGGGATATCGGATTCTCTACAATGGTGGACGTAGTGCCTCGTCCGCCCAGGCCGTCGCTCTCCAGCAGGATCGCGCCCAGCAGTAGTGGAGGCTCCAGTCCGTGAGCCCAGTTTGCCCCTTCTGCGCGGACTGGCGTGTTCTTTCTTTTTGCTTCCCGTCACCGCTGCCCGGTACTCCTGTACCCCGGGCAGCCGGTTATTTTAGCCCTGCAGGTTTGGGCGGGCCCCCTATCCTATAAATAGGGGGGAGGTGGTGCACCCAAGGCACGCTGACTCGGACTCAGGAGCCTACTTGTTATAGGCTGCGGACTCGAATCTTGTGCCTTGCTGACTCCCCCTCGCTCTGCTCTTGTCAACCTTTTCCTTTCACTTGGAACCGAACCTTTCTTCAATCAAGGGAAAGCCCGTCGCAAGAGAGGCATTCAGGCCGCGACGGGCAAAGTCTGTTGTTGCCGTGGCTCACGGCCCCGCTGTTCTTCCTGCCCTCATCCGCTTAGTAGATTACTACTCGCAGTCTCTCTATTCCCCGGTGTTCGAACCTTTAGCTGGTGGTGCTCGACCCCCCCCCCCCCCCCTTTATGTTTTCGTGCATCAACATTGGTGAGAATGGAGGAGGAGCATCTGGCATTTGGATATCCTGGATGGATTCAGTTGGAAGAGGGGGAGTAGTGGGAGGAGATAATAGTAGATTGAATTATGGTATAGAGGATAAAGTTGGTGGAAGAGGAGATGAGGGTGGTGTTGGAGCTGGTATATCATGGGGGGATTGTAGTGATTGAGATGGAGTGGGTTGATGGTATTCCTGGGTGGGTGAGGAAGGGAAGTCAGTAAGGTCTATTGGTGGAGAAGTGGCAAGTAATGTAGCTGTGGTAGGAACATGCACAGAGGGTTGTGGTTGTTGATGTGGTTGAAGTTGT
Organism: Platanthera guangdongensis; assembly: GCA_039583875.1. Classification (NCBI taxonomy): domain Eukaryota; kingdom Viridiplantae; phylum Streptophyta; class Magnoliopsida; order Asparagales; family Orchidaceae; genus Platanthera; species Platanthera guangdongensis. Next base: position 67,089,227 of record CM077159.1, read on the forward strand.
TGTTGGAGTTGTTGATGTGGATGAGGAGAGGGAGTATGAACTGTGGAGGGTGATTGTTGTTGAGTTGCTGGAAGGGATGGAGGTCTGGTGATGATCTCTTCAACAGGGTGGGAAGTGGCCCTAACAACCCTTATGCTTTCAGAAGCTGGGATGGAAGAGTTTGAATCCTTGGATGTCTTGGATATGGTCCTCTCCCCCCTGCCAAACAAGGCACTGGTGAGCCTTTTACTAGCATTTATGAATGTGGTCGTGGAGACCAGTGATTCAGTAGCTTTCTCTTTCAGGAAGATCCCTAGAATCCTTCCAAAACACACTTCCTTTTTTGTCTTTTTCTTGATTAGATCAAAGATGATCTATGCCCAGTTCACCTTCTTCTTGTTAACCACTACACACATGACCAAAACCTGATGCCTGGTAATATAATCATGTGCAGTGTGCTTGCCTAGCAAGACTTTCCCAAAAATATCTGCAAGAAATTTGTATTCTGCAGATAAATATTTCTTCAACAACTTATTAGGGTTATCTCCAACATAACCTATCATGCTTGACATCATCTCATATTCTTCAGAATCTATTTCCAGTTCTTCGTCTCCATTATCCAAACCAAAAATTTCAGTTAATACAGCGCGAGATAGTGAGATAGCGTTACCCGCAATTGTTCCAATCATTGTATTTTCTTCTGTTGTCGATGATGTATAGACCCATTCTCTTATCTCAGTCCCAGATAATTTTATCCATGTTGTCATCAAATTCTTCAGCTGTTGCTCTTCCAGTTGTAGAATGTTTAGAAATATCGGATCTGAATGCTGAAATGAATCAAAGTCAACATCAAATCCAGTGTCGAACTTCATCGCAGCCAATGTTCTTGCTGGAATCGCCATGAAGTTATAACAACCAATTTTTCAGCAGGCCCATTTTTGGGGTGACATGGCCGGGGACACGGGCATGTCCCAGGGCGTGTCAGGGTGTGTGACCTCCCCTGTCGACATTTGAGTCCTACAGTCGAAAAAATTTGGCCGACGATCATCGACTGCTAGGGATACGGCCTGTGACACAGGCGTATCACAGGGCGTGTCAGCGCGGTCGACAAACTCAGCCCGACAAATTTGAGCTGGGGCATGTCTAGTGTTGATGCACGAAAACACAAGGGGGGGGGGGGGGGGGGTCGAGCACCACCAGCTAAAGGTTCGAACACCGGGGAATAAAGAGCCTGCGAGTAGTAATCTACTAAGTGGATGAGTGCAGGAAGAACAGCAGGGCCGTGAGCCACGGCAACAACAGACTTCGCCCGTCGCGGCCTGAATGCCTCTCTTACGACGAGCTTTCCCTTGATTGAAGAAAGGCTCGATTCCAAGTGAAAGGAAAAGGTTGACAAGAGAAGAGCGAGGGGGAGTCCGCAAGGCACAAGATTCGAGTCCGCAGCCTGTAACAAGTAGGCTTCTGGGTCCGAGTCAGCATGCCTTGGGTGCACCACCTCCCCCCTATTTATAGGATAGGGGGCCTGCCCAAACGGGCAGGGCTAAAATAACCGGCTGCCCGGGGTACAGGAGAACCGGGCAGCGGTGATGGGAAGCAAAAAGAAAGAACATGCCAGTCCGCGCAGAAGGGGCGGACTGGGCTCGCGGGCTGGAGCCTCCACTGTTGCTGGGCACGATCCTGCTGGAGAGCGGCGGCCTGGGCGGACGAGGCACTGCGTCCGCCATTGTAGAGAATCTGATATCCCAAGTCGTGGCGGACTGAGCGGACAGGTCCTTGAGTCCGCTGCTGGGGTACATTGGTGTCCGATTGGTTACTTTGCCGGACTGGGCGGACTGCCAAATCGAGTCCGCGAGTGTTGAAAAGGAGGGTTTTGGCATCTTGTAGGATGTTGCGGACTGAGAGGTTAACAACCCACATCTCCCATCCCTCCATATGTTTCCACTCAACCACCATCTGAAACACCTTCTGCCACTCCAACATTGGACCCCTCCACCATCTCTTTTGTCATTGCTCTTATCACACCCCTCCTCAAAACAATCATAGCAGAGGCCATTACACCTCTTGCTACTTCCATATCTACCATATCTTCCCAAATCTCTGGCCTTTCTGCTGCCCCCTCTTCATTTAGGGGCCTGGCTCCAGTTATTACTGAAACCAGACAGGGGGAGATGCTTGATGAAGAAGCTGCAACAGCTCCAAAGTAGTAGCAGTTTCAGTTTCAGTTTCAGTAGCAACAGCAGTAGATATAGAGTTTATAGATACAGATTTGATTGATTTCATTAATTTTATTGAGACTGATATGGATATAGAAGAGTGAGCTCTAGAAGAAATAATTACTGTTGGTGATTTCATCATTAATCCTACAGTTGATTTAGCATATTTGCTGAAAATCTTTGATACTGCATTTTTGAGTTTCATTCCAGCAAATCACACTAAGCCATCCTTTGCTATTGTTCCATACTCCTCCCCTATTAGGTCAAAAGTTGCCAAGTAACTCAGAACTCTTTTTGCTGCTCCAGAACTCATAGTCATCCCATCCCCTCCAGAGGCTATTTCAGCTTCCAGTTTTGTTATGGATGATTCTCCAATGCCAGACCTTGATGACTTGATCTTGGCTGACATTGAGGAAGAGAATAAGGTAGCTGCTGAAAGCACTGTTAAAGTTAGTTCTCCAGTTCCTATTGAAGTTTCTTCTCAAGCTCCTATTGCAGTTTCCCCTCCAGCTCTAGTTCCTACTCCTTATCATGTTACTGTGCAGGCTGAAAAGCCAATTGATAAGTCTATACTAAAGGCCATTGATGCCTTATATGATGATCCTCAAGAATCTGATGATGATGATAATGAGGATGAGGATTCTGATGAGGATCCAAAGAAGAAGAAAGTGCCTAAGAAGAGGAAAGCACCTCCTCCTCCTCCTAAATCAAATCCAACCAATGATACTCCCTACTATATTCTTCAGAAAATAACTCCATATAAAGGGATGCCAGCTTCGATGTGGTTATCTAAAAATCAACAGAAAGAAAGGAAACAAAGCAGAAGATACTCCCCTCCTCCAACTCAGAAATACAGAAGGGACCCTCCTCCTCCTCCTCCAGCTACTGGTACTTCAGGCACAACTTCCCAAAGGTCAACTCAATTTCAAACTTATCAAAGACATCAGAGTAGGAGCTCCTCTTCAAGCAGCCAACAAAGACAATACCAATCTAGCAAGCAACATCAATCTCAGCATCAAGCATAGCAACAACATCAACAACAACTATCATTCCCTGCAGATCAGAAAGCTGAAAGTCCTAAAAGACAAAATTATCCTCCTATTCCGTTTGAAGTTCCTGAAACAGCTAATACAGCTAGAATGGCCAGGTTCCAGGAACTTGTAGGCCTTTCAATGATTAACTAGGCCAAGGCTAAAGGGAAGGATCCTTCTGAGTATTCCACAATGTCTAAGTACAGGAAAGAAGAGCTTAAGAGGTTTGAGAAAGCAAATAAGTTTTTCAATATTGATGACTACATGAAGTTGCACCTAGAAGCAGTTGTCCCCAGAGCCACATCTTTGAAGATTATAGGGGCTGCTGACATGACCATGACTAAAGTGCAAGCTTCTGATCCTAACAGAGAGATTGTCTTCACTAAGCCAGGAGACAAGAGCAAAGAAGAAAAGCCAAAGGAAATAAAACAAAAGAAATGAGTTCTGGTCTATTTTATTTCTGTTATGTTTTTAAAACTGCTTTCTATTTCTGAACAAAGCTTATCTGTATATATATATCTGTTGCATATGTTATTGATCTCTGTCAGATATATGCTTTCTTGCTTTGTTTGTTTCCAGTTCTAGTCTGAGTCTGTAATTAGTGACCTCACCCAAATAGGGGGGAGATTGTTGGATCCCTAGTTTGATTTGGGCTAGGTTCACTAAGTTAGGATCATTTGACCCAACATGCATAGACAGGATCATAGTTGTGTCCTAAAGTCTAGGCCAAGTCCTTAGAATCAACACTACAAGGCCCAGCCATCAACACTGCCAGAGACTCAAGACTTAGACAGATTTCATACCAAGTAAAATGAGTTCGACGTTCGTCGAACGCAGTTAGACGAAAGTATTGATCAGCTCGACGATCTCAGAGTAAATTCTCTAGGCTGAGCTCGACGAACTTTGTACTCAGTTTGACGAACTTTGTATACTATACTTCAACACTTCAAGATCAGAAAGCTTCTCTATTTTTCTAAGTCCAGAATCATCTCCAGTCGACGAACTCAGGATTCTCAGCTCGACGAACTCTGACCACATTAGCTAGAGTTATCCAGCAGCAGTTAGTGGTCCTCAGCTCGACGAAACCAATTCTGAGGTCGACGAATTCTGGATACTTCACTTCAACACTTTCATCCAGAAGCATCTGAAATTATTCTAAGTCAAGAAATATTTTGCTGAACTTCAGTCGACGAAAGCAGTTATCAGCTCGACGAACTCCATACACCGAAAAGGAAAAGTTTTTAGAGAATATAGTTCTGCTTTCTGCTCGACGATCTTGGAACTCAGCTCGATGACTAGAAGTCATCTGGTCGACAAACTTAGCAACTCGCCTCGACGAACTGTGAACTCAACTCGACGATTTCTGTTATCAATTCGACGAATCCAGACTTAGTTATTTTCCATCCTTCTGTCCCCTTCTTACTGCAATAATTCATGAGTAATTAATGCTAAAATATTCTTTGGAATATAACTGTTATACAGAGCATTGATTATGATCTTCTCCAGGATTAATGTCTGCCATTTTTTCATGGGACAGTTGGGGAAATAAATCAATGCAGATTATTCTCAAGCCTGTCAGCATTGATTGTAGAGAATTTCAAATTTCGAAAGAGAATTTTGACAGGAAATATACAAGTAATTTTCCTCTCCTTTCCTAGATAGATCTGATAGAGAACACAGAAGAACACAGTCACACACAGACAAACAATAACAATCAGTCTGCCACAAGAAATTCTCTGCTCTCTCTTTCTGAATTCTGATACAATAACTCAAGAAGCCCTAGATCTGAAGATCATCAGCTATCTGAAGAAGAAGAACACCAAATCAAAATCAAGAGTCTTCTGTCTTCAACACTCCAAGACACTTCAAAGGACAACTACAACTTTATCTATCAAAGAAGTTCCTGAACAGCTGCAAATCAAGGCTGAACCACTGAAGGCCTATCACCCTGCAGCAAGGCTCCATCTCTCTGAACCATTCTATACCTTAGGGGGAGCCTTTGCTAAAATCAATATCCATAAGTCTTCTTAGTTGTATATTGAGAAAGAGAAGACCATATCATCTCTCACCCCCCACTGTATAAAGGGTTATAACTCCCTTCAAAAGTTATTCCTGATTACATGTCACCTGCCCAAAAGACTTGAGGATTGTTTTTTGAGCACCTGATCAAAAGCTCATTGGTGTTAGGCACCTGATCAAAAATCTGAGTGTATTCCTACCAGGATGGTAGAAGAGTGGATGTACCCAAGTTTAGGGGAACCACTATAAAATCTTGTGTTATTTGGATTGCCATTTTCTTTTGTTTCTTGTTGTGGCTGTGTTAGTTGTTTGGTTTGTTGTTTATGCTTTTAATCTTATTCCTGCACTAGATAAAATCAATTGAAAATTTTATAAAACCTGAATACTCTATTCACCACCCCCCCCCCCCCCCCGCTAGAGTATTCCTGATCTAACAGCTCACTTTCACCCTATATGGTGAGTGGGGACAAGTCCCACATGTGGGACGAGCTCATACGATCGTCTCGCATGTCTCCCGTCTTACGAGAGCCATCTCGTCCACAAGGTGAAACCCGCGCTGCGAGAAACGTCTAGCCTACCCAACCGAGCCCCGTCTCGCCTCTAGCGAGTGGACCACCTGGTCCCACTCGCCACTTAAGTTCCTCTCGCCAGATTCACCGCTCCGCTACTTGAGCCGCCTCCCACGAGCCCAAGGTTGTACACATACTTGGAGATAAATGGCTACACCCGACGATACTCGACGAACAGGACTCAATTCGACATATTTACTCGACGAAAAGAACTTAGCGGCACGATCACCCAATGCTTTCTAAGCCTAATCCATACTTGATGAATTCGTTGAGAATACTCGATTAATTTGCCTTCTCTCAACGCCACGACCAACGATACTTGACGATTTTTCCTTTTCTCAACGCAATGACCAATGATAATTGACTAATTTTTCTTAAGTTACAAACCATACCCGACGAATTTCGACCGATACTTGACGAATTCTAACTTCTAGTCGACGAACTATACTCGATGAATTCTGACATAAACTGTACCCCATAATCAACGAATTTCCTTTGTCTAATCTTAACAATATTTGAAGAAATCTGGCCAAAAACTAACACTACGATTATTGATCCTACATGGCCGCACCCTACACTACTCCTACATTCTAAGGAGAAAAGAACAACAAGAAACATAGCAAGGGGAAGATTCACCACTTCCCTCAAAGCCCTTAAAATCTGAAACTCCGAGCGCTCCGCGACAAGGATCGACCGCAAGATCTCCTAGACAAAGATTGCTGAAACTTTATGGGAAAAAATGAAGTCAAAATCACATAAACTAACACCCAAAAATCCAAGAAACGGGAATACTTACCACCCACATGTAGATCTCGGCAAGATATTTCAGAATATACTCTCCAACTACGATTCTGTCCACCGGAACCCCAACGATCGGCGGCTAAAAGCTTGCGACAATGCCACCCTTCCTCCTTTCGCGAAATAGTCCATCGGCTCAGGTAGAAGATGATGAATAGGGTTCCGTCACATCGCAAAGGCTATTTATATATATAAATATATAATATAATATATCTGCATAAATAATTATTAAATAAATGTCCAAATGATCCGAAACTCGACTCAACTCGGAATTTTACAAAACTTGCACCGTAGCTAAATATCGACACTACGAATCCAACGACGAAGTCGAAATTGATATCCAACAAACCAAATTTAGGTAAACTGTAACACCCCAAAATCCAGAATTGGGAAAATTTTGGGTGACACGGCCTGGGACACGGCCGTGTCCTGCTCGGGTGAGAAGTCAGCGAGTGTTAGACGAAAGTTCGTTCGATGAAAATTCAGGGAACAAGCCCTCTGACACGGGCATGTCAGAGGCAGTGTCCTCTGCGGGTCGACAAACGCAGCTCATTGAAGTTGAGCCGGGGCGTGTCTGGTGTCGTGTATGGGCACACGGCCTTTGCCACAGGCGTGTCACAAGCTGCGTACTTTTCTGGATGTGCCCAAGGCATTGAGGCCGGGTGAACACGGGCTCGACACGGGTGTGTCATGGGTTACACGGCTTGTAACACATGCGTGTCCCTAGCAGTGTCCCGCTCGGGTTGAAGATGATTTTGTGCAGCCTGATGTACACGGCCACAAACACGGGCATGTCTGAAGGTGTGTCAGGTGACACGGCCAATGACATTGGCGTGTCACATAGGCGTGTACTGGTCTAGATAAGCCGGTTGAGCACCGCTTAGGTTACACGGGCGTGTCACAGGCCGTGTCAGGCAAAAAAAGGGATTTTGTGCCAAAATCATGGTCGTCCGTTCCTTTAGCTGGGATCCAATGGTTGAGCTTCCTCCCTGTGTCCTTAAGGCCGGGAAATGAGTTGGAACAACTCATTTGATAATTTCCATTCTCTTTCCATACACCTAGAGAGAGAGAGAGAGGAAAAAGGAGGATGAGGAAGGAGAGCCGGCCACCGGTGGTGCTGCGAAGTTCCGACGAGAAATCTGAGGACAGCGTTGAGGATGAAAAGCCGTTGTGGTTCTTTTCAGCAAGCTAGGAGCTCATGGCGCTGAAGCGGTCTTCAAGGGTAATGACTTTTCTTCCTAGCCATGTGAAGGCTTCTTTTTTGGCATATACATATGATTCCCCCACTAGAGGGTGGCTGATTACGGGAGTCCTTTGGGTTGATTCATGGTATCCGCAATCATTTGGCATATAAATCCGGAATTGGAGTACAGAATAGGCATGTTGTGGGAAGCCCATATGGACAGGGTGGTCTGAATTGGTGATGTTGCATATACGCATCGGAGAAGACTCTGTGATAAATGTGTAGTTTAGGAGTCGACAGGTTGTACTTGTGAAGGGAAGTAGCAGGAAGTACTGGGGTGGTAGTTCAGGAAAATACCCGTATAATGCTTGTGCTTCATGGATTGTACCTATTAAGGGTAGTAGTAGGAAGTACTGGATTGGGTTCAGGAAATACCCTTGTACTGCTTGATGGGTTGTGCCTGTGAAGGGGAGCAGGAGGAAGTACTAGCGTGGTAAGATAGGAAAATACCCTTGATTCTAGGAATGCTTGATGGGTTTTGCCTGTGAAGGGGAGTAGCAGGAAGTACTGTTGGGTATTGTATCCACAATGTACCTGATTTGAAGAAGCCCCTGAACAAGCTAAGGTCAATAGACTATGTATTTGATAAACTTTTTCTAGTTGTGCTTGTAGTTTTTCCACTCTAAGTGCACACCAATGTCAGGGTGCAGTAGGTCAATATACACGGGTCTGCACGACGTAATCCCTCGTTGAGCAGATCAGTGTGTTGGCCTACGTGTACTCTCTCTATTGGAGTGCACTTATTTTCAAGCACAGGGCCGCTCATATTCAAGAGAAGACAAGGAGCATGGAGGATCAAGGAGCAGCTCCTAGGTGGAAGACGAAAAATCGTCCAAGGCAAATTCGACGAGAATCACCAAGTGATTCTCGCCGAATCGGCGAGAATCACCAGTGATTCTCGCCGAATCGACGAGAATCATCAGTGATTCTCGCCGACTCCTTTTGGCCATCTCAAAATGGTGCCAAGTAAGATTCGGCGAGAATCACTTGTGATTCCCGCCGAACCAGTGGTCAAGCAGCCCTTGTATAAAGTAAAAATCGTTGAGAATCGACAAGTGATTCGACGAGAATCACAAACGATTCTCGACGAATCGTCGAGAATCACTTGGTGATTCTCGCCGATTCGTCGAGAATCGTCTGCGATTCTCGCCGATTTTTACTTGGCGTTTTCTCAGAATGCTGCTGGACCGGATTCTGCTTCTGGATTAGCTTGAACCAGATTTTGGGGATTTCTTTTGTGGGTCCCACAAACGGTCATCTTTGAGAATACTACAGTATTTAAACTCGGGTATTTTGAACGGAATACACACCGAGAAAGAAGCCGAGCACGAAACCCTAATATCACGATTTCTCTTCTCCGCCGCCGTCGCGCTCGGGCTAGTACGTCGCCGCCGCTGATCATTCTTCTTCCCGATCTCCGGCGACAGTTGCTTAGCAAAGCTTGCGTCTCACGCGTCTATCCAGAGATCTCTTGTCTCTCGATTTGTTGACCGGGAAACACTCCCCCGTCCGAATCGATCGAGACGACCGATCCTAGAGTGACCGTTGGTAGACCTAGTTTGCTTCGCAAGGAAGTTTGGATCTCAAAGCACTGCAGCAGCGCACCTTCGTCGCCGCCAACTCCGAACCAAGCCGCCGCTCGGATTGCCGCCGCCGGTTTCGGGAGATCCTCTCCAAGAGAGACCAAGGTCGTAGACTCTTCATCGACTTCAAGAACTCGTCGTCGAACAAAGAGGAACACCGTAGTCTCCAAGAGAAGTTTGTATCACGTGTACATTCTACATTTATTTTATTGTATAGGAACCTTTGTTCCGTGTTGTAAGGGTTGGGTGCAACCCGTTTTGTGGGAGTGTTGACTCTCACGTGTGGAAGGGCTCCTTCCGTTAGTGAAGGGATTGGATTTCAATCCCGTTGGAGAAGTGACCGAGTCGTCCCTTGTTGGGGAGATAGGTCGAAGGGGGAAAGTGGATGTACCCAAGTCGGGGAACCACTATAAATTTGCTGTGTATTCTGTGTGCTGTGTTTGTTGTTTTTATTGTGCAGGTACATCTGTAAATTCCGCAAAAGAACCACACGTCACCTATTCCCCCCCCCCATAGGTGCACATAGCCGACACTAGGTGGACTTTCAAGTGGTATCAGAGCGAGGTTACTCAACAAAAAGGTTAACACCTTGAGGTGAATCCTGCCACTAGTGTCAACAAGGAGACATACATCTACTATGAACGGGCTCAAGTACTCCGGCAAGATCCCAGTGTGCAACAGACTCAACTTTCCTATCTGGAAGGAAAGAATCAGGTTCTACATGGAAGCAGTGGACCCTCGACTGTTCATGATCGTGCTGGAGGGACCTTATGTCCCCACTAAGGCCTCCACCATTGATCCCACCAAGAAAGTGCCGAAGACACTCTCTGAAATGGACAAGGATGAGATGGTCCTAGTGGGCCTTGACATGAAGGCAAGAAACATCCTGGTCAGTGCAGTTGATGACTCGATGATGCAAAACTTCAGCAACTGCAGGACAGCTCAGGAGATATGGCAGTGTCTGATCATTCTAATGGAGGGCACAGATGAAGTAAGGGATGATCGGAGATCCCTCCTGAACTAGAAGTATGAGGCCTTCCGGCAAGGGCCTAAGGAACAGATCGGAGTCACATACGAGAACTTCCTGAAGATTGTCAATGCCCTCAAGGGCTATGGAAGAGTGTTCACCAATGGTGAACTCAATGACAAATTCCTTAGGTCCCTTACTAAGGAATGGGACACAAAGATCTGCGCCATCAGAGAATTTGGCAGACTAGCAGAAACTGATCCACAAATCCTGTTCGGGAAGCTGATGTCCTATGAACTTCAGCTGAACACCAGGAAGGCAGAGGAAGAAGCAGAGAAGGCTGCTGCAAAAGAAAAGACTGTGGCCCTAAAAGCCAGTCACTCCAAAAAGGGGAAGGGTGCGGTGTCATACCGTGCCAGAAATAAGGAAGAAGAGGAGGACTCCGATCCATGCTCCTCCAGCTCAGAACTGTCGGAAGAGGATTTCTCCCTCATCACTCGAGAGTTCAAGAAATTCCTCAAGATGAGGAATCAAAGAAAGAGAGACGGCTCCTCTTCCAGACATCAGAAGAAAAACTACTCTTCTGACAGGTATGCATCTAAACCTAACAAACATCATTCTTCTGATATTATTTGCTTTGGATGCAATAAGCCAGGTCACGTCGTGCCCGACTGCCATCAAAGCAAAAGAGATAAAGGGAAAGGAGAGGAGCTCAAATCCTCCAGAGATAAGAAGAAGGAGCGGAGCTACATCGCTAGAAGACCAAAGACACTAAGTGAGTCTGATTCCTCAGACTCCAGTGATGATGAGGAAGCCTACTTCGGGCTGGTGGGTCGCTCGGACTCAGAAGGAGAATGCCCCCCATTTACTGGGAAGGTAAAATCTCACACCCCTCTCTCCGACTCCGACTCTGATCCTGAGTCTCAGGATGATGAACTTGAGGATGGCCCTTCGGCCCGCGAAGCTGAACTCCTCGAAAAGTATGAGCTTCTGCTCAACACTTTCGACGAGTGCCGCAAGAGACTGAAGGCTGAGAAGAAGGAAGTAAAATTCCTTAAGGGTGAGTGTGTATCCCTAAGGGAAGAGGTCACTAGCTTGATCTCTCTCAGACAGGAGCACCTTGACCTAACTTCAAAGCACTCAGAGTCCTTGAAGCTCCTTGATCTCAAGCAGGAGGAAGTCAACAAATTGGAAGAACTACTTGCGGCAGAAAGGAAGATCGTACAGAGCTTCTCTATGCCAAAAACAGTGCTTCCAGTCGTTGACACCTTCTCTGCTCAGGCCAAAGGAGCTGGCTTGGGGCATGTTGGGGCATCTGGTTCTTCATCTAGGAGAAACAAGAACCAGAGGAAGAATAAGGCCGCCAAGAAGGCCTCTGCTGATGAAAAGGGGAAGGCTCCTCTTAGTCCTGTTGCGTTCAGGAAGCCTGGCTTTCCTTGCAACCAACATGACTTTGAGTCAACATTTGGGCATCATTTCCGGCCCTCGATTGCAAAGCCTAAGAGCCGGTATGACGGTTGGAACTTCCCCCGGAACTTTGGTGAGAGTGCCTTCAAGGCACCTTATGAGGAAATCCACATAGGAAATTATGGTCCGTTCTCTAGCGGCCATAATGGAAAGCAGGCACCAAAGGCCAAACCAGTTATACAGAAGGTGACAAAGTCATGTGACTGTTGTCACCATGAGGTCTCCACCTCCAGATCCAAGGCCCCAGCCGCACCCACCGTTCCCAGGGTAAGGCAGGAGCCTAGGAAGAGATACAACAGGTTCGACTGTTGGTGCTGTGGCAAAGTCGGTCACTTTGCCGTGGATTGTTGGTTTAATCCAAGGAACTACGAGACTCCCCATGTTAACAATGCGAGACCGACCACTCGTAGGGTTAACCAACCGAGGGGGAGTGTGCTAACCAGGAATCTAGGACCCAAGTTCGATTGGGTTCCTAAGGCAAATTAATTTTGTCTTGCAGGAATGTCCAAAGGCCACCAAAACGCCAATCTGGTATTTGGACAGTGGATGCTCCCGGCATATGACTGGGACAAGAAGCCTGCTGCGTGATTACACTCCAGTCGAGAATGGACCCAAAGTCATCTTTGGAGGGTCAGATCGAGGAGTCACCAGAGGTTATGGTATGATTTCCAACGGTATAATCTCTATCACCGACGTGGCTTATGTTGAAGGGTTAAACCATAACCTGATCAGTGTAAGTCAGTTATGTGATAAAGGTTATGACGTTAAGTTCTGCAAGGATAAATGTCTGATAATTTCACGTACCTCTTCTGAGACGGTATTATCAGGCATTAGGAGCAGAAATATCTTTTGCTTAGATTTTCTCAGTTTGGATTCATCTACCCCCGTATGCCTTGTGGCAACAGGCAGTGCATCTCTTTGTGAACAATGGCACAAGAGATTGGCACATATTAATTTCAAGACAATTAGTATGCTATTTTCTAAGAACTTAGTAAGAGATGCTCCCAGTATCAAGTGCATCAAAGATAGCCCCTGTCCTGCATGCCAGATGGGCAAACAGACTCGGGCTACCTTCAAGAGCATTGCAGACAAAGACTCCTCCCGATGTCTTTACCTGTTACATATGGACTTGTTTGGCCCAATGCAAGTTCATAGCTTGGGAGGCAAGTCATATACGCTTGTGATAGTTGATGATCACTCACGGTTTACATGGGTGTTCTTTTTGAAACGAAAGTCAGATACTTTTGACATCTTCACTAATTTTGTCAAGCAGGTTCAGAACGAATTTAACTGCACCGTGGTCAAAATCCGAAGTGACCATGGAACAGAATTCGAATCTGGTGCTATGACAGAATTTTGTGAAGAACAAGGTATCTTTCATGAGTTTTCCTCCCCGCGCACTCCTCAACAAAATGGAGTTGCGGAGAGGAGAAATAGAACTCTCATTGAAGCCTGCACGACTATGTTGAAAGATGCTTCTCTCCCGGAATACTTCTGGGCAGAGGGTGTCAATACAGCATGTCATGTACAAAACCGAGCCTTGATCAACAAGCATCATCGTAAGACGCCCTACGAGCTACTGAAAGGCAGGAAACCAACCATGTCCTACTTGAGGATTTTTGGTTGCAGATGCTATGTACTGAATAATGGGAAGTACCCGCGTACTAAATTCGGTGAAAAATGCTTCGAAGGCATATTCATGGGCTATAGTTCCCATAGTCGGGCATATAGGGTCTTCAATAAGAAAACCCTAGTGGTAGAAGAATCAATAAATGTTGTATTTGATGAAGGAAGTTTGCTTAACAGCAATTCTTCCAGTAGTATTCTTGAAGATGCAGGTGCTAGACTTGACCAGCTGAATCTGGATGAGACCCCTAAAGATGACGCACCCAAGTACGTCAAAGTTTCCACCTCTACGTCATCTGAAAATGTTGAAGATCAAGATGGAACAAATCTTTTAGAAGAAAGAGAAGCACAAGAAGTAGCTGAAGCTCCAGACGCCAGACTTCTAGAGCTCCGTCACGTGAGGGATCATCCTAGAGAACAGATCATCGGAGATCCTCGTGTAGGCGTCAGAACTCGAAGAGGTACAACTAACGAAGTATTGCATCTCAGCTTCCTGTCACAGGTAGAGCCAAAGAAGTTCGACGAGGCGAACAAGGATGCGGCATGGATTCTGGCCATGCAAGAGGAACTACATCAATTCGAACGGTGCAAAGTTTGGACGCTGGTTCCCAGACCATACAAGCAGAATGTGATCGGCACAAAGTGGATCTTCAGAAACTAGCTGGATGAACATGGTGTCATCGTAAAGAACAAAGCCAGGCTGGTGGCTCAAGGTTACCGACAGGAGGAAGGGATTGATTTCGACCAGACCTTTGCACCAGTAGCAAGGCTCGAGGTAATCCGGTTGTTCCTGGCGTATGCTTCACACAAAGGATTCACAGTCTACCAAATGGATGTGAAATCGGCATTCCTGAACGGAGACCTGAAAGAGGAAGTATACGTCGCTCAACCCCCAGGTTTTGTCGATCCTACTTATCCCAATCACGTTTATTTTCTTAATAAGGCCTTATATGGGTTGAAACAAGCTCCACGAGCTTGGTATGAGACTTTGTCTAGTTTTCTTCTTGAGAACAAGTTCTCTAGAGGTAAAATAGATAAAACATTGTTTCTCAGGGAAGTCAAATGCAAGATTTTGCTGGTGCAAATCTATGTCGATGACATAATATTCGGCTCAACGGACAACAATCTTTGCAAAAAGTTTTCTAAACTTATGCAAGGAAAGTTTGAAATGAGCAGCATGGGAGAGCTCAAGTATTTCTTAGGCCTTCAAGTGAAACAGTCTGAGGATGGAATCTTCATCTCTCAGACGAAGTTCACAAATGAACTCCTTAAGAAATTCGGTATGGAGAGTGCAACCTCTATGAGGACTCCAATGGGATCCACCATGTCTCTGGATAAGGATGAGAAAGGTAAACCTTTCGATGAAACCAAATACAGAAGCATCATTGGATCCCTGCTCTACGTTACTGCCAGTAGACCGGATATTATGTTCACCACATGTGTATGTGCCCGATATCAGGTGAACACTAAGGAATCTCACTATGTCGCTGCAAAGCGAATTCTAAGATACCTTAAAGGTACTCCTAATCTTGGCTTGTGGTACCCGAGGAACAATGATGTCGAGCTAATAGGTTTTTCAGATGCTGATTTTGCAGGGAGCAGGGATGACAGGAAAAGCACCTCCGGGACGTATCAATTCCTCGGTAGGAGGCTTATCTCATGGAACAGCAAGAAACAGAATTGTGTTGCAACCTCCACAGCAGAGTCAGAGTATATCTTGGCAGGAAGTTGTTGCGCACAACTCCTTTGGATCAGAAATCAGTTGGCCGACTACAACCTTCAGTTCAAGGAAGTTCCAATGTACTGCGACTCCTCCAGTGCAATTGCCATTGCCAACAATCCGGTGTCGCACAGCCGAACGAAGCATATTGAAGTACGCTACCACTTCATTCGGGAACACGTGGAGAACAAGGATATCTCTCTCTGTTATGTCCCCACGGACAAGCAGATTGCTGATATATTCACAAAGCCCCTAGATGAGGCCAAGTTCAATCTTTTCAAGACTGAATTGGGAATGCTCAACTATGAGGAGTGAAGACTACAGAAGCTCCAGGCTAGTGCAAGAACTGAGGGGGAGCAAAGAGTCAATCGCTACAGACCCCGATTTGTAGAAGCCGAAAAGGGGGAGATTACCCTCTCGGGGTCAAGGCTAAGGTGTGGCTCCAGCTTGCTCCCAAGAAATCGATATTGGTAAGGGATGACTCCACCTAATGTTAAGTTTATGAATTTCATTTGCTTTCATTTTCATTCGCTCCATTCACCTTAGCTTGTAGGGTTTAGGCTTCTTCAAATAGGGGGAGATTGTTGGGTATTGTATCCACAATGTACCTGATTTGAAGAAGCCCCTGGACAAGCTAAGGTCAATAGACTATGTATTTGATAAACTTTTTCTAGTTGTGCTTGTAGTTTTTCCACGCTAAGTGCACACCAATATCAGGGTGCAGTAGGTCAATATACACGGGTCTGCACGACGTAATCCCTCGTTGAGCAGATCAGTGTGTTGGCCTACGTGTACTCTCTCTATTGGAGTGCACTTATTTTCAAGCACAGGGCCGCTCATATGCAAGAGAAGACAAGGAGCATGGAGGATCAAGGAGCAGCTCCTAGGTGGAAGACGAAAAATCGTCCAAGGCAAATTCGACGAGAATCACCAAGTGATTCTCGCCGAATCGGTGATTCTCGCCAAATCGACGAGAATCATCAGTGATTCTCGCCGACTCCTTTTGGCCATCTCAAAATGGTGCCAAGTAAGATTCGGCGAGAATCACTTGTGATTCCCGCCGAACCAGTGGTCAAGCAGCCCTTGTATAAAGTAAAATTCGTTGAGAATCGACAAGTGATTCGACGAGAATCACAAATGATTCTCGACGAATCGTCGAGAATCACTTGGTGATTCTCGCCGATTCGTCGAGAATCGTCTGCGATTCTCGCCGATTTTTACTTGGCGTTTTCTCAGAATGCTGCTGGACCGGATTCTGCTTCTGGATTAGCTTGAACCAGATTTTGGGGATTTCTTTTGTGGGTCCCACAAACGGTCATCTTTGAGAATACTACAGTATTTATACTCGGGTATTTTGAACGGAATACACACCGAGAAAGAAGCCGAGCACGAAACCCTAATATCACGATTTCTCTTCTCCGCCGCCGTCGCGCTCGGGCTAGTACGTCGCCGCCGCTGATCATTCTTCTTCCCGATCTCCGGCGACAGTAGCTTAGCAAAGCTTGCGTCTCACGCGTCTATCCGGAGATCTCTTGTCTCTCGATTTGTTGACCGGGAAACACTCCCCCGTCCGAATCGATCGAGACGACCGATCCTAGAGTGACCGTTGGTAGACCTAGTTTGCTTCGCAAGGAAGTTTGGATCTCAAAGCACTACAGCAGCGCACCTTCGTCGCCGCCAACTCCGAACCAAGCCGCCGCTCGGATTGCCGCCGCCGGTTTCGGGAGATCCTCTCCAAGAGAGACCAAGGTCGTAGACTCTTCATCGACTTCAAGAACTCGTCGTCGAACAAAGAGGAACACCGTAATCTCCAAGAGAAGTTTGTATCACGTGTACATTCTACATTTATTTTATTGTATAGGAACCTTTGTTCCGTGTTGTAAGGGTTGGGTGCAACCCGTTTTGTGGGAGTGTTGACTCTCACGTGTGGAAGGGCTCCTTCCGTTAGTGAAGGGATTGGATTTCAATCCCGTTGGAGAAGTGACCGAGTCGTCCCTTGTTGGGGTGATAGGTCGAAGGGGGAAAGTGGATGTACCCAAGTCGGGGAACCACTATAAATTTGCTGTGTATTCTGTGTGCTGTGTTTGTTGTTTTTATTGTGCAGGTACATCTGTAAATTCCGCAAAAGAACCACACGTCACCTATTCCCCCCCCCCATAGGTGCACATAGCCGACACTAGGTGGACTTTCAAGTACTGGCTTGGTAGCCTGGGAAAATACCCTCAAGTGAATGCGATGAATGTATGGTTAAGCCTAGGGATGGAAATTGAGTTCTGTCGCTAACGTGAGGCGTGGCTCCTAGGTAACCGATAAATGTGAAGCCAGTTCCGTGAGAATGGGCTGGTTATGTGTGAGCTGATGGGCTCACCTAAACGAAACAGGTAAGGTGAAACCGACCTGCCCCTTTTATGTAGCTGCGAGAACGCCGTACTCGGTGATGGCAAGGCGACTTGAGTAACAGGGGGTGGATGATCCGATCTGCGCTATGTCTGTTCGACGTGAGACCTGAAGGTGCGGTCTGTTGGAGCACATAGCAAGAGTCTTAGGCATGCGCACCATAACACAATGGGGGGCTAAGGGCCAATCCCGGTGCATTAAGACTAAAATCTCCGTCTGCACGCCATGGAGTAAAATGCTCAATAATTACCGTTGGGTTAGGACCCTGATACGGTGGTGGGACCCTGGTTTGCCGGTACACCAATAATGTGCCCTGAGTGCACAGATCATCGGGCTGCGTGGCTGACTATTATGATGGAATGTTTGTGCGTGAGTGCACAATATGTGATGAATATATATGTATGAGATTGCTATGCTTGCAGGGAAGAAATTCCACTGCCCCGGGAAAGGGGTAGGGTCATTATAATTTGGTCAGTTGAATGCTGACCATTGCCTTGTTTACTACAGTTGGGTGGGCTGTCCCGGTGTAGGTGCTGGAGAACCAAGCGAGATGCATAAAGGCTGAAGGCCTTGCTGCTGTTGTTGCTACTTGTTGAAGCCAAAATTGACCTCTGTGGAGTTCGGGGTCCCTGAAAGGGGTGACCTCACACCTACTACACTCTAGAGAACGTCACGGACCGGAGACTTAGGAGACTATGAACAGACCCTCGGCTCTAGCGCGGAGGTCCCACCTCACACCCGGAAGGCTACCTGAGCTCTTCCCCTCCCTCACCAAAGGGCTTGGCTAGGTGCCTTGGAGAGCTCTCTCTACTCAACCAAGAAGAAGCTAATGGAGGAGGAAGCTCAGAAAAAGCATCTTCTCCAAGGCACCCAAGGGGGTCTATTTATAGTTTTTCCAAGTCCTGGGGGTAAAATGACCAAAATACCCCTACGGCCAAAAGGCCTCGGGCCAATAGAAAACAGCCACGCCGGGGGGTAAAGAGGGAATTCCCCCCGAGGGCAAGAAGGTAAAACTGCAGGGGGGGCAAGGGCGAGATCCCGGCCCCCGGACGGTCTCGCCCCACCATGCCGCCAGTCTAGAAGGGGCAGGGGGCGAGACCCCGGCCCCCGGCCGGTCTCGCCCCGCCAGGCCGCCAGGCTGGAAGGAGCAGGGGCGAGACCCCGGTCCCCGGCCGGTCTCGCCCCGCCAGGCCGCCAGGCTAGAAGGAGCAGGGGCGAGACCCCGGCCCCCGGCCGGTCTCGCCCCGCCAGGCCGCCAGGCTAGAAGGAGCAGGGGCGAGACCCCGGCCCCCGGCCGGTCTCGCCCCGCCAGGCCGCCAGGCTAGAAGGAGCAGGGGCGAGACCCCGGCCCCCGGCCGGTCTCGCCCCGCCAGGCCGCCAGGCCGCCAGGCTAGAAGGGGCAGGGGCGAGACCCCGGCCCCCGGCCGGTCTCGCCCCGGAAGGCCGCCAAGCTAGAAGGAGCAGGGGCGAGACCCCGGCCCCCGGCCGGTCTCGCCCCGCCAGGCCGCCAGGCTAGAAGGAGCAGGGGCGAGACCCCGGCCCCCGGCCGGTCTCGCCCCGCCAGGCCGCCAGGCTAGAAGGAGCAGGGGCGAGACCCCGGCCCCCGGCCGGTCTCGCCACGCCAGGCCGCCAGGCTAGAAGGAGCAGGGGCGAGACGCCGGCCCCCGGCCGGTCTCGCCCCGCCAGGCCGCCAGGCTAGAAGGAGCAGGGGCGAGACCCCGGCCCCCGGCCGGTCTCGCCCCACCAGGCCGCCAGGCTAGAAGGGGCAGGGTGCGAGACCCCGGCCCCCGGCCGGTCTCGCCCCCCCAGGCCGCCAGGCACCTATCGGGACGGGGGCTGGTGTTAGCCAACTTGTCGCACCCGCCACCCAAAAGAGGGCCACTGATGGGAGGTGGATTTTTCCTCCCCCTACTAGTATGTTTCCAAGCTAGAGCCAAAATTGGCCACCGAGAGTGCAAAATCTCCCAAAAGCTTAAAACTATACAGGGGCGAATACGGGGTTGTACACAATCCCCGCTCTTTTCGAGTTTGGCACAAACTCGGAAAGAAATGTCCAACCCAACGTATACGCTGAGTGCAATTTCCTTGCGCGCCTCTCCGGGGAGTCAACCTGACATGCCAGCTTATGGGAGCCTGGATGGCGAGACCCCCTCCAGGTAACAAACTTGGTTCCCACGAGAGATCAACCAGCCCTGTCAACTAGTGAGAGCCTGGCAGCGGAATCCATCTCGGAACTAAGGGACTTGGCTTCCACGAGAGATCAACCTGCCCTGCCAGCTAGATGAGAGCCTGACAGCGGAATCCATCTCGGAGCTAAGGACTTGGCTTCCACGAGAGATCAACCTGCCCTGCCAGCTAGATAAGAGCCTGACAGCGGAATCCATCTCGGAGCTAAGGACTTGGCTTCCACGAGAGATCAACCTGCCCTGCCAGCTAGATGAGAGCCTGACAGCGGAATCCATCTCGGAACTAAGGGACTTGGCTTCCACGAGAGATCAACCTGCCCTGCCAGCTAGATGAGAGCCTGACAGCGGAATCCATCTCGGAGCTAAGGACTTGGCTTCGACGAGAGATCAACCTGCCCTGCCAGCTAGATAAGAGCCTGACAGTGGAATCCATCTCGGAGCTAAGGACTTGGCTTACACGAGAGATCAACCTGCCCTGCCAGCTAGATGAGAGCCTGACAGCGGAATCCATCTCGGAGCTAAGGACTTGGCTTCCACGAGAGATCAACCTGCCCTGCCAGCTAGATAAGAGCCTAACAGCGGAATCCATCTCGAAGCTAAGGACTTGGCATCCTCGAGAGATCAACCTGCACTGCCAGCTAGGTGAGAGCCTGGCAGCGGAATCCATCCCGGAGATAAGGACTTGGCATCCTCGAGAGATCAACCCGCCCTGCCAGCTAGGTGAGAGCCTGACAGCGGAATCCATCCCGAGGTGAGATCTTCCCACCCTCCGAGAGATCAACCTGCCCTGCCAGCTAGGTGAGAGCCTGGCAGCGGAATCCATCTCGAGGTGAGACCTTCCCACCCTCCGAGAGATCAACCTGCCCTGCCAGATAGGTGAGAGCCTGGCAGCGGAATCCATCCCAAGGTGAGACCTTCCCACCCTCCGAGAGATCAACCTGCCCTGCCAGCTAGGTGAGAGCCTGGCAGCGGAATCCATCCCGAGGTGATACCTTCCCACCCTCCGAGAGATCAACCTGCCCTGCCAGCTAGGTGAGAGCCTGGCAGCGGAATCCATCTCGAGGTGAGACCTTCCCACCCCCCGAGATATCAACCTGCCCTTCCAGTTAGGTGAGAGCCTGGCAGTGGAATCCATCTCGAGGTGAGACCTTCCCACCCTCCGAGAGATCAACCTGCCCTGCCAGCTAGGTGAGAGCCTGGCAGCGGAATCCATCCCGAGGTGAGACCTTCCCACCCTCCGAGAGATCAACCTGCCCTGCCAGCTAGGTGAGAGCCTAGCAGCGGAATCCATCTCGAGGTGAGACCTTCCCACCCTCCGAGAGATCAACCTGCCCTGCCAACTAGGTGAGAGCCTGGCAGCGGAATCCATCTCGAGGTGAGACCTTTCCACCCTCCGAGAGATCAACCTGCCCTGCCAGCTAGGTGAGAGCCTGGCAGCGGAATCCATCCCGAGGTGAGACCTTCCCACCCTCCGAGAGATCAACCTGCCCTGCCAGCTAGGTAAGAGCCTGGCAGCGGAATCCATCTCGAGGTGAGACCTTCCCACCCCCCGAGAGATCAACCTGCCCTGCCAGCTTCATAGAAAACTGCAACCTCGGCGGACACCGTCGTTGAACACATTGAGGCTGAGATATCTTCTCCCAATGCCCAGGTGCCCATTGTTAACTGTTGATGCACGAAAACACAAGGGGGGTCGAGCACCACCAGCTAACGGTTCGAACACCGGGGAATAGGGAGACTGCGAGTAGTGATCTACTAAGCGGATGAGGGAAGGAAGAAGAGCAGGGCCGTGATCCACGGCAATAACAGACTTCGCCCGTCGTGGCCTGAATGCCTCTCTTGCGACGGGCTTTCCCTTGATTGAAGAAGGATTGAGTTACAAGTGAAAGGAAAAGGTTGACAAGAGCAGAGCGAGGGGGAGTCCGCAAGGCACAGTATTCGAGTCCGCAGCCTGTAACAAGTAGGCTCCTGGGTCCGAGTCAGCGTGTCTTGGGTGCACCACCTCCCCCCTATTTATAAGATAGGGGGCCTGCCCAAACGGGTAGGGCTAAAATAACCGGCTGCCCAGGGTACAGGAGAACCGGGCAGCGGTGACGGGAAGCAAAAATAAAGAACACGCCAGTCCGCATAGAAGGGGCGGTCTGGGCTCGCGGACTGGAGCTTCCACTACTGCTGGGCGCGATCCTGCTGAGGGCGGTGGCCTGGGCGGACGAGATACTGCGTCCGCCGCTGCAGAGAATCCGATATCCCAAAGTCTTGGCGGACTGAGCGGACAGGTCCTTGCATCCGTTGCTGGGGTACCTTGGTGTCCGATTGGTGATCTTGCCGGACTGGGCGGACTGACAAATCGCGTCCGCGCCTGTTGAAAAGGGGGGTTTGGCATCTTGCAGGATGTTGAGGACTGAAGGGTTAACATAATCCCCGCACATTTTTAAGTTTCCAGAAAACTTCGAAAATGTTTTCTTAACCGCCGAGTCCGCAAGCCTCGAAAATGCCGCCAACGCTATAAATATTGCCGGAGGCCCTGGAACTGTTGAGAATCTCGATCAACACGGGGCACTATTCACCATTTGCGGTCTCCACTTTCCAGTCCGGCATGGCAAGGCTTGGAGCTTTCTTCTCTAGTCTCACTGCAAAAGGCGACCCCGCACTGGCAACGCCTATGAAGACCAAGAAGATAGTAAAGAGGTCGACAAGAAAGTATCTTGTCCGCCCTACAGGAGAGAGTTCCCAGAGCTAAAAGCCTGCGGAGAAAGCAGTCCGCCGCGCCGACATATCTGCTCGCGAGGATGCCGCAGTCGACGCTGAACCATTGAGAAGTGAAAAGATGGTGACCCGGTCGGACTCTGCCCCTTCACAGAAAACTTCAACCTCGGCGGACACCGTCGGTGAACACATTGAGGCTGAGATATCTTCTCCTAATGCCCAGGTGCCCATTGTTAACTTGGAAGAAGAAGATAGGCGGACTGAGGAAGAGGACGATGCGCCCTCAAAAGCATTGACTGCTGTGAACCCCGAGGCTGTCCGTGAAAGCCAGCCCGACCTAGGGGGGTCCGCTGCGGATTCTGCTGAGAAGACTGTAAAAGAAAGAAGAGGAAGAGGGACGGGGCGACCGTCGCCGAGCGGGTTGAGAAGAAACTGCGCGCAATGAAGGAGAAGAATGTCTCCAAGCGGACTGGGGATGCGGACTTACAATACAGACCGCGTGACAAAGATGTTCCTAACAGCGATCTGGTTACACCGGAGGCCCAAATCCAGGGAGATAATTCCCTCTCCACGGTCTGTTTATCCACGGATGAGATAATTGATTCCATAGACGTCGATCGACTTGATTTAATCAACGAATCCTTGATGGTTGTACTGCAACAATCTGAGGCGGAGGCCACTGGGAATAAGGGTGACGAACTCCCTTCCTTGTCCGCTGCGGAGGAAGAGGAGAGAGAGAGGCTGAAGGAGAAGATAGAGGAGCAGAAGAAACAAATTGTTGCTCATGTTGCTGCGGTGGGGGCGGCCTCGAAGCAGGTCGCGGCGGATAAAGCCGCTGAGGATCTGCAGATTGCTGCAGAGCTGATGCGGTCAGGTAAACTTCAACCGGCGCCTAAATACTTTAAGCATCAGTGGCTTTACAGGTCGCCGCCGCGGACGTCAAGACCAATCAAAATCATCACTGAGACGGACGATATTGTGGTTTCAACAAGTTCGGCTGCTGAGAAAAGAGCAAAGGTTCATCGCGAATGGAAGAAGCGGTTAAGCGCCTTTGACCCGGAGCGGGCAAGGCGACCAATCATCTTCGATAGTCGGCAACTCGCTGCTGCTATATCTAAAAGTGATCTTTCATCCTTTCTTTGAGTACGCCGCGAACTGCCTTTAAATGTGAAGT
Source organism: Platanthera guangdongensis (assembly GCA_039583875.1). Classification (NCBI taxonomy): domain Eukaryota; kingdom Viridiplantae; phylum Streptophyta; class Magnoliopsida; order Asparagales; family Orchidaceae; genus Platanthera; species Platanthera guangdongensis. The sequence continues at coordinate 67,112,905 of CM077159.1, forward strand.
TGACTTTGTTTGTTGCAGGTAGAAAGTCGCTGCTGGGCTCCATCGAGAGTGGCGAGTTCGTGGTCAAACCAAATACTGGTGCTGACGCGGTCTCGCACGTGGAATCCGCGGGGGATGAGCCGCCCAGCCTGAACATTATAAAAGAGTTAGAGATGAAATTCCAAGCAGAAATGCAAGGTGTTAAAGCAGAGCTAGAGAAATCAGAGGAGAGCGAGAGGGCGTCCGCTACACGTGAGAAAGCGTCCGCAGAGCGCGAGAAAGCACTAAAAGACCAGATCGCCAGCATTTCGAGGGCGCTGGAGATGTCTGAAAGGGAGAAGAAGAGGCTTGCGGATGACGTCCGTTTCTATAAAGGCAAGCACTTGGCGTCAGTGCGCGGAGAAAAAGGGAAGCGGGCTGCTGAGCTCGCTGAGCAGAGGCCGCGGGTGTCAGATCGCGCTGCTCCAGAGATCGCCGCACCGGCAGGCGGTGTCCAACAATCTGCGGATGAGGAGCCGAGGTCGGCGACGGAGCCAATGGTCCCCCTCAGTCGGGTAGATTGGGAAGCTGCTCATATGCACCGGACCATAAATGTCATTCATCATCATATCTGCCGTGTGTACAGCGAAATTCTTCAGATAAGCGATCAAGCAGCTCATTTATGCAGAGATAGGGCGGAAAGGCCGACGCGGACTGATAATAGGGACCGCTGAGTCCGCAATGCCTTGAGCTTTTATTTGCTTAATTGTATACTTGTCTGTATAATTGTGTTTCGAACAATGCTGTGTTGTAATACTAAACTCTGTTACGATCTGTGCGGACTCAGATTATATATCCGCAAATTATGTAGCTTAATCCGTGATGTGGAGAATTGCGCGGACTAATGCTGTGTCCGCTTCTCGATATTTAACCTGCAGGGAAATACTGCGAACTAAGCGGATTGAAAATGTATTCGCTCCTTGTGACCTGTCGGGAGTTAAAAGCGCGATCTGGGCGGACAACAAATTGTGTCGGCCACAACTTTTTGCTTTGAATTTCCCTAGGCATTTGAATCTTTGTTTGTATCCGCGTCGTTGTTTGGCTGTGCTTTAATTTTTTGCGGATTGTGCGGATTGGAATTGCGAGCGCTGCGGCCTAGTGAAAAAGCTGTCAGACTCTTTAGCTATAAATAGGGCCTTCTGCTTTCTCTCATGCAGGAAACAACTAAAGTAAAAGGAACCCTGCGGCCTGCAAAATGGTGTCCGCAAGTACTGATGCTGCTGTCGCCTTCCATTCCGCGGACCACCGGAAATGCACATTGACAGAGGCCGACCTGGACGCCTTTGTCGAAAAGAAGATGGCGAACTCGAATATCCTTGTCCGCCTTCCCGCCCATCAAGAAAGATTAAACTTCTCAACCGCAACCCAGATCGCCATCCCAGTGGACCATTTTGATAGCAAATTCAAGTTTCCGCTCCTATGGGAACTCGCCGCCATCTTCGAGCACTATGGAATGGTGCCTGGCCAGCTTGCGCCGAATACACTCGCTGCGATCTACAACTTTGTCTCTTATTTGCGATCTGAAAAGATCGCTTTTTCAATGAATGTCATCCGCAAAATATTCTCTGTCCGCTCCATTACCGCTTCCGGAGGCCGCCACTACAAGGGGGTGATATATTTCTACTGTAGGGGGATGAAGGTTGTGGGCCTTCCCAACAAAATCCACAACTGGACCTCTAGGTTCCTTATCTTTGAGGGCGACCTAGGGTTCGGGCACACCTATCCGCAGGTGCACGCGGACTCCGCCTTCAAAAGTGTACAACTGGACGACTTAGAGTCCGCCATTGTCGAGTTCTTGGCCAACGCCAGGCTTGACATCGGGCATTATATTCCGCTGCTGGCGAGCTTAACGGACGTCATGCCCGAAGAGAGTAAGTAGCTTCCGAACTCAGCTTTTGCATCCGCTGCGGCCTTGGTGTTTAACCCATTTGTTTTTGCAGCGACCTTGGCGGTACCCGCTAACTTGCCGCAGATGCCTAGCGGCTTCGTCCCTACACAGAAAGAGAAGAAAGAAGCAGTCGCAAGAAAGAGGAAGGAGGAAGGGTATCCCGCAGCGGATTACTCTTCCTCCGAAAGCTTCACCATGAGCGGCTTCGGCATCAGCCAGAAGGATCTTAGGGGGAACCCTATGGTCCACTAGCACAGCAAGAACAAACATGTCTGCCTATCCACCGCGCTCCTTCGTGGAAGAGTCCGCGGATAACACGCCATGCTCACATTGCGATCTCCGCGCATTACGGAAAGCACAACTTTGAGCGACCTTAAGAAGGTGCCCGCCGCCGACCTCCCTCTACTAGCCTCTCAGGCCGCTGCGAACAGCGTGGTGACAAATCACTATGTTGCCACCCTGACCAGAGACCTGTTGAGGCAGAATGAACAACTTCAAAAGGATAATAAAGCGCTAAAGGAAAGGAATGTGCGGTTGGGAAAAGGGGTTGCCCAGCAAAGAGAAGAGCTCGGGGTTAGTTGATTTCGCTGCGGCCTTAATTTTCTATCCGCCGCGATCTGCCTGACGATTGCTTTTGTTTTGCGCAGGTTGCCTCTGACTTGGAAAACAACAACTTCCAGGCCGCCATGCTCCCTTTTGTGAAGGAGACCGTCGAGGTCGCCATTGAGCGACTTGTCCGCGACGGCTTCATAAAGGAGGGAGTGGATGGCGTCCCTTTCTTGGAGATCATCCCTTAGCTGGCTCCTCAGGTCGCGGCGATGGAGAGGGCTAAAAAAGGCAAGAATATCATTGAGCAAGAAGGCGAAGAAGAAGAGGAAGAAGAAGACGAAGAAGAAGAAGATGGAGAAGAAGAAGTTGAAGAAGAAGACGGAGGGCAGGGCGAAGGGCAAGGCGCCAAGGAAATAGCGGACAATGCTGCCTCGAGCCAGCGAGTAGAGGAGCTGTCCGCCGAGTCCGACACCTCTGCATCCTCCTCTGCTACCGGGAGCTCGCATAGCGGGTCCACCTCAAGTACAGGATCAGATAGTAGCGGGAGCAGCTCGGGGGGCTACTCTCCAGAAGTTGACATTGTTGGTGACAGCCCTGCACCTCCAGAAAAGAAACAGAAGACTACAGATTGATCAATGTACTTTTTTATCTTTTTGGGTTTTTGTAAAAGGGGCGGACGCAAGATCGCAGTCCGCCGAATATATAGAAAGATGTAAAGAATTTTTGATGAAATAGAAAGGATATTTTTGGCATGTGTTCTTACTGCAATGTTCTTTTTCCACGCTCACCGCACCGACACATAGCAGTCCGCACGACACGCTGATAAATCCCACTTTTAAAATTGCTGATTAAAGACAATTATTGTCCGTTATTGGAATAAGAAGAAATTGTCAGGCAGACTCTGTTGAGTTTCAATTGCAGTCTGCACGACACAGATCATTTATAACGAATCTTGGTGATTAGAGAATCTAACTCATCAATCCATTCAACATTCGCCTTAAAAATGACGAAAATAGCCAGTGTACAACCCTGTGTCCGGCGAGCGGGCCCAGCCAGGGAGGTTGAGCGGGCCTGACCCCGCAACCCGCATCCGGGCGGCAAAACGGGTAAGGTCGACAAAAAGGCCGGCTCGCTCCCGCCCATCTCAGGCGAGCGGGCTGGCGACCCGCGGCGAGCGAGCGAGACCCGCGGTTGGTGATCCGCCGGTCAACCCCCCCCCCCCCCCCCCCCCACGCGCGACCAGGCTGCCGATCCGCCCGACGGAAGACAGGCAGCTCGCCCATACCGGCTCGCACTCGCCCAGTGAGGATGGACGAGTCCCAGAGCCAGGTCGCGCCCGCCTCTCGCGGGTGGAATCGGAGGCGAACTGAATCCCCATGGGTGCGAATAGCTATTCAGAACAGCGGAGCCTGGCTGTTGGCAGACCAGGTTGGACTGCGCATAGCTATCCAAAACAGCGGAGTTTGGCTGTTGGCAGACCCAACCAGGGGCCTTTTTGGTATTTCCAGGTCAGTTCTTTTGGTTATTGGCAGTTCAGATTCTGAAAATCTATAAATAAGACCCAAGGGGTACCTCAGAGGGCACGCTTTCAGTGCCTCCTTGCCCTCATTCTTAAGTGTTCTCTGAGGGTACCTTAGCTCGGCTCTTGGCTAAGGAGGGGAAGCGCTCAGAGATCTTCCGGGTTTGTGGTGGGACCTCCCTGCCGAGCACTTGGGTCTGTCCTTTCTTGTCTCTCTCGTTGTTTTTCTTGCAGGTGCGAAGTAGGCGCGAGACCACCCCTTCCCCAAGGGTCGAACTCCACAAGAGGCCGGTTTCCGGTTTCAACATTTTGGTGCGGTGAGCGTGGAGAGTGGTCAGTGCAGAAAAGCTTCGGCGAGCTCAATGACGGGAGGTCAAGGATCCGACAGGCAGAACTCGCCACCCCCTCCGCCTCTCGCGACAGTGGGAATGTTTGAAGACTTCAGGAACGAGGTGCTGGACCTCGTCAAGATCGCACTCGGCGTGCGGGCCGAGTGCTCGACTCCGGCAGCCCAGATCGCGGCCGCCCCCTCTTTAGGCGAAGATGCTCCTGGCAGGCGAGCCGGGAAGGAAGTGGCTGAGGAAGGTCGGGGGAGCGAGCTCTCGGGGCGCGAGCTCTTCCCCGGCTAGGCAGGCCGAGGTCGATTCGACGAGTTGGGCTCGCGGGACTCGCCGGCTCGCCCGGCGGTTGGAAGCAGCCCATTCAGCGAGCTGGTCTCCTCAGCACCAGTACCAGAAGGGTTCAGGGAGCCCGAGATGTCCTACTACACCGGAAAAGGGGACCCGGTTCAGCATGTCCAATGGTTCGAGGACGTGGTCTCCATCCGTCAGATGTCGGACGGATTCAAGTGCCATCTCTTCGCCATCACGCTCCGAGAGAAGGCAAGGGAGTGGTTCCACCAGCTGCCGGCCAGTTCCATCTATTGCTTCGAGGACCTGCGCCGAGGGTTCATGTTGAGGTTCACTACCTCAAAGAAGAGGAAGAAGGAATCTGAGTCCCTGTTCCACATAAAGCAGGGGGTGAACCAGACGTTGGGAAGCTACGTCGATCGGTTCCAGGAGGAGGTTACCCAAGTCCAGGAGATGCCGGGCCACAGTCTGATGATGGCCTTCACACTAGGCCTACAGCAGGGTTTCTTCCGCATGGAGCTGAAAAGGATTCCCCCCCTCTCCTACGAGGAGCTGATGGAGAGGGCGGCGAGAGAGGTCGACGGGGAGGCGTCGAACCCAGAATTTGCGAGGAAGTTGGCCAGGTGGGCGACTGAGGAGGAGAAGGAGTCGAAGGGAGGAAGAAGACAGGAAGAGAGGAGGGAGGAGCCCAGGCAGAGGGAGCAGAGGGAGCAGAGGCAGCTCCAAGGACAGCAGCCGGGATGGGGGCGTCAGGAGCCCGACCGTAGGCTGGGCTGGAGACCAGAGTGGCAGGGGCAGGGGCCACAGAGGGGATACTACGGGAGAGGTCACTATCAGGGGAGGCAGGACCAGTTCCACCCCCCAGGCTGGAGGCAGGGTCAGAGGCCGCGACTCCCCGATCAGGAGGAGGCCATGGCCATAGCCCTGGGAGCGAGGAGAGGGGTCATGAGAAGGAGGAGAAGAGAGTTCAGGGTGGAGCTGCCCTACTGCGACTTCCATCAGGAATAGGGGCACGCAACAGCCACATGCCCGGAGTTTTTGGAGATGAGAGGGAACAGGGGTCGGCAGCAGCAGGAGGAGGTGCGGCAGGAAGTGAGGATCGAGGAGGTCCTGCCTCGGACGGAGGAGGATCGCTGTGAAGACCGGGTGGATGTGGGGACCCGAGGAATGATCGGAGTGATCCACGGGGGAGTGGGGATCGAGGCTTCCCGCAAGGCAAGTCTCCACACCATGTATCGGCGGAGCGTCGCCTCTACGTCCCAAACCCCGCCGCCAGAGGAGAGGATCACTTTCTCCAGAAGTGATATGCCGGACCACGAGGATCCGTTCTGTGATGCGCTGGTCATCAAGGCCGCCATCGAGAACTTCACTGTCTCTCGGATCCTAGTGGACAATGGGAGTTCCGTGAACGTCGTCTTCAAGAAGGCGTTTGACGCGATGCAGGTAGAAGCTAAGAGGGTGCTGGCCTCGGACGGGCCCTTGTTCGGGTTCTCGGGAGAAAGGAAGGAGGTAGAGGGAGGAGTCGGCCTTCATGTCACCCTGGGGGGGCAGTCCCGAAACTGCAAGTTCGTCATTGTGGACGCCCCCAGCAGCTACAGCGCAATCTTCGGGAGGCCCCTGATCAGCGCCTTCCGCTGCGTCCCCTCATCTTTCCATCAGTGCTTGAAGTTCAACGCTGAGGGGGCGCAGGTCAGGGTTATGGGAGACCCTAAGGTGGCACGGGAATGCTACGTCACCGCGGTGAACACCATCTCTTGGCAGGAAGAGGCCGAGGAGATGGGGCGGAGGATGGAGGAGGACGAGCAGGAAGCCGGAGAGGTGGAGCTGGAGGTGAAGGGCTGCGCAGAGAAGGCGGAAGGAGGGGGTTTGGAGGAAGTGGTCGAAGTAAGGGCCGTGGCAGAGGAGATGGAAGTAGAGGTCCCCGCTCAGGAGGAAGGGGATGTCGAGGGATGGGGGGAGCAGTCCAGGCTGTAGGCCGCAGAGGAGGTGGTGGAGCTGGAGGTGCTCACCCGCGGAGGCAGGGTGGAGAAGATCCGCGTCAGCGGGGGGCTGACCCCGGAGGACCAGGGCAGGATGCTGGAGTGCATCCAGAAGAACGTGGACATCTTCGCCTGGAGCGCCGCGGAGATGCCGGGGGTTGACGCGGATGTGGCTTGCCACCGCCTCAACCTGGACCCGGGAACACGCCCCGTCCAGCAGAAGAAGAGATCCACGGCGGACAAGCTAGCGGAACCCATCAGGGAGGAGGTGGCAAAACTTCTCAAAGCGGGCTTCATGTCCGAAATTCAATACCCCGGCTGGGTCTCGAACGTTGTGATGGTCAAAAAGGGAGACGGCCGCTGGCGCTTATGTATCGATTTCTCCCTTCTTAATAAAGCTTGTCCTAAGGATTGTTACCCCTTGCCTCGGATCGACCCGCTGGTTGACTCAGCCGTCGGTTTTTCTGTAATGAGTTTTTTAGATGCATTTTCAGGTTACCATCAGATCAGGATGCACCCCCCAGACATAAAGGATGTCTCATTCATCACAGGGGACGGTTGCTACTGCTACAAGATGATGCCGTTCGGGTTGAAGAACGCCGGGGCCACCTACCAAAAGATGATGGATAGGGTCTTCAAGGAACAGAGGGGGAGGAACTTGGAGGTGTACGTGGACGACCTCATGATAAAGAGCCGGGACGTGGACTCCCACCTTCGGGACCTAGAGGAGACGTTCGCCACCCTGCGCAGATACAAGATGCGGCTGAATCCCCTTAAGTGCATTTTTGGGGCTGGCCGAGGGAAGTTCTTGGGGCACCTCCTCACCCCCGCAGGGGTCGAGCCGAACCCGGACAAGGTCAAGGCAATCTTGGAGTTGGGGTCCCCGCGGAATGCGAAGGAGGTCCAACGGTTGACAGGGAAGCTAGCAGGACTGAGCCGCTTCCTTTCTCGGGCAGGGGAGAAGTGCTCCCCCTTCTTCAAAACGCTGAGGGGAGGCCAGAGGTTCGAGTGGACTAAGGAATGCGAGGAGGCGTTCCAGGCCCTCAAGGCGCAGCTGACACAGGCCCCGCTGCTCCAGGGGCCGAAAGAGGGTGAAGATTTGTTCTTATACCTCGGGGTCGGGGCAGAGGCCTTAAGCTCCGTCTTGGTGCGAGAAGAGGGGAAGAGGCAGCTCCCTATTTATTATGTCAGCCGGGTCCTGAGGAAGGCCGAGCTCCGATATCCAATCTTGGAGAAGCTTGCGTTCGCACTGATCATCTCGGCTCGGAGGCTACGACCATACTTCCAGGCACACTCGATCCGAGTGGTGACCGACCATCCCCTCCGCAACGTCTTCGAGGGGGTGGAGCATTCAGGCCGGCTGGCCAAGTGGTCGGTGGAGCTGAGCGAGTTCGATGTCTCCTTCGTTCCGCGGCTCTCGATCAAAGCTCAGGCGATGGCCGACTTCTTGGCCGACTACGTGGTGGAAGTAGCGGAGGAGGAGCTCACCCGCCCGACTCCTTGGAAGGTGAGGGTGGACGGAGCCTCAGGAAGGCATTCTCTCGGAGTAGGAGTGGTTCTAGAAAACCCTCAAGGGACTCGGATCGAACAGACGGTGGTGGTGCATTTTCCCATTACCAACAACCAGGCTGAGTACGAAGCAGTGATAGCGGGACTACGCCTGGCCAGAGAGTTGGGGGTGCTGGATGTGGAAGTTCTGACCGACTCCATGGTGGTGGCTTCCCAGATCAACGGGGAGTTCGAAGCAAGGGAGCCCGCTTTGAAGTTATACTTGGCCAAAGTGAAGGGGGTCATAGGGACCTTCCAGACCTTCTCCATCTGACACGTGCTAAGGGAAAAGAATGAACAGGCCGACCAACTGGCGAAGCATGGCCCCCGAATGGGAGGCACCATCACCGACCTGTTCCGCCCCTCCATCGAAGAGGGGGAGCTCATGGAGATCGATCAGCAGCCCTCGTGGATGGACCCAGTAGTAGTTTTCCTCTCCACGGGAGAGTATCCGGAGGGAGTAGACAAGAAGAAGCTGAGGCACAAGTCCGCCTACTAGCTCCTCAAAGACGGGCAGCTTTACAGGAAGACCCTCTCCGGGATGCTTGCTCGCTGCGTGTCCGAGGGCGAGGCGCAGAGGATCTTGGAAGAAGTCCACTCCGGGGAGTGCGGGAGTCATTCCGGGAGTCGGACCTTGGAGGGGAGGATAGTCAGGCAGGGGTATTTCTGGCCCACCCTGGGCCGGGACGCCGCGGAGTTCGCAAGAAGATGTCATAAGTGCTAGCTGTTTGCCCCCCTCCAGCTACAGCCGGCCCAACAACTCAGGAGTATCACGGCCCCTTGGCCCTTTGCAATCTGGGGAATGGATTTGGTTGGACCGTTCCCCCAGGCCAGCGGCCAGCGAAGGTTCCTCCTGGTGATGATCGACTACTTCTCAAAGTGGATGGAGGTAAAGGCGTTGGCCAAGGTGACCTCCCAAGTGATCAGGAACTTCGTGTGGGGGGAGATCATCTGTCGCCATGGGCTACCCCAAGCCATCGTCACCGATAACGGACCCCAGTTCGCCAGTGCCGAGTTCACCAGCTTCTGCGAGCAGCTCGGAATCAACCTCAGGTTCGCCTCGGTCCACCACCCCAGGAGCAACGGGCAGGTGGAGGCGGCGAACAAGATCATCGTCAACCTCCTCAAGAAAAAGGTGGAAAACTTAAAGGGGAGCTGGGTGGAGCAGCTCCCCACTGTTCTTTGGGCCCTTAGAACCACCCCTAACACGGCCACAGGGGAGACCCCCTTCAAGCTCTCCCATGGATGCGAGGCGGTGCTCCCCATAGAATTTGAAGTTCAAACGCCGCGAGTCGGGACGGCCAAAGGGGGTCGAGAGGGATGGCGAGCCGAGAACGAGGAGGAGCTGAGACTCTCCCTGGACATGGTGGAGGAGTTGAGGGACCTCTCGGCCATCCGACAGGAGGAGGTCAAAAGGAGGATGGCGAGATACTTCGACAAACATGTCAGGATCAAGCAGTTCGCAGAAGGGGATCTGGTGCTGAAAAAGGTAGACGCGGCAGGGAGGTCAGCATCCGTGGGAAAGCTCAACCCCAGCTGGGAGGGGCCATTCATCGTGAAGGAAGCTCTGAAGTCAGCGAGCTATCGACTTCAAAATGTAGAGGGCGAGACCCTAAGTCTCACCTTGAGTGGGGACGACCTGAAGAGGTTTTTTCCCTAAGCACATGTAAACAACACGACTCGTTATAATGAATTCCTCCTTCTCCCCCCCCCCCGGAATCGCCACAGCCGGTTTGCACAAAAAGATGGAGAATGTGTTTGGACCCCGAGAAGATCCCGCTGCCAGGCTCTCACCTAGATGGCAGAGCCGGAAGTCACTCGGTGTCATCCCTAGCCTCGAGAAGATCCCGCTGCCAGGCTCTCACCTTACTGGCAGGGCCGGAAGTCACTCGATGGAGAATGAGTTTGGACCCCGAGAAGATCCCGCTGCCAGGCTCTCACCTAGCTGGCAGGGCCGGAAGTCACTCGGTGTCATCCCTAGCCTCGAGAAGACCCCGCTGCCAGGCTCTCACCTAGCTGGCAGGGCCGGAAGTCACTCGATGGAGAATGAGTTTGGACCTCGAGAAGATCCCGCTGTCAGGCTCTCACCTAGCTGGCAGGGCCGGAAGTCACTCAGTGTCATCTCTAGCCTCGAGAAGATCCCGCTGCCAGGCTCTCACCTAGCTGGCAGGGCCGGAAGTCACTCGATGGAGAATGAGTTCGGACCCCGAGAAGATCCCGCTGCCAGGCTCTCACCTAGCTGGCAGGGCCGGAAGTCACTCGGTGTCATCCCTAGCCTCGAGAAGATCCCGCTGCCAGGCTCTCACCTAGCTGGCAGGGCCGGAAGTCACTCGATGGAGAATGAGTTTGGACCCCGAGAAGATCCCGCTGCCAGGCTCTCACCTAGCTGGCAGGGCCGGAAGTCACTCGGTGTCATCCCTAGCCTCGAGAAGATCCCGCTGCCAGGCTCTCACCTAGCTGGCAGGGCCGGAAGTCACTCGATGGAGAATGAGTTTGGACCCCGAGAAGATCCCGCTGCCAGGCTCTCACCTAGCTGGCAGGGCCGGAAGTCACTCGGTGTCATCCCTAGCCTCGAGAAGATCCTGCTGCCAGGCTCTCACCCAGCTGGCAGGGCCGGAAGTCACTCGATAGAGAATGAGTTTGGACCCCGAGAAGATCCCGCTGCCAGGCTCTCACCTAGCTGGCAGGGCCGGATGTCACTCGATGGAATGACTCAGAAAGCAATGGCCTGCGACCTAGAGCAAATCGCGTTGTCAGACTCCCACCTAGCCGGCAAGGCCGGGAACTACCCGAAAAGCGTGCGCAGCAGGACAGAATCGCAAGAGTTAGCCAGAAAAGATGGAAAGGGTCTAGCATAGCCCCACCCTCAAGCCCCGGGAAAGGTGGTCGAGTAAATGCAAAGGCCTGGGCGAGAGTCCCCAGAAAATTAAGCGTGCGGCCGAGGAGCGAGCCGGCTCACCTCGCTCGGCGGACGAGTCAGCTCACCTCGCTCGGCGGACGAGCCAGCTCGCCTCGCGCGGCGAACGGGCAGCAGCCTCGTCAGAACCGGACCACAGGGGGGGGGGGTCGCGCCGTCCGGCAATGACACCGTTGGAAAAACAAGGCAGGCGAGAAATATAAAAGGAACAATAGCTGAAAGGAACAATAGATAGAAATATAAAGTATAAGCGCAACTCGCGCATACATCTCAGACCTGATTCTCGTACACTCAGGCTCATAGGCCCTACCTCAGCCTTTATAGATTTAGGCTTACAACTCAGATCTATACAAGATCCTACAGAAATTAGAAAATACAAAGTATATGACCACAACTCTGATAGAGAGAGATCAGTTGACTGGCTTCTTGATGAGTTCTTGGAAGAACTTGGCAGAGATCAACCTCCCTTGGCTTTCTTCAAAGCTTCTTGAATTAGAACACAGTAGGGATGTATCTCTTTGCAGATGATCTTCAATCAACTACAGTCTTGAAATTCTGATTTCAATCTGAATCTACTTATCGGCCTGGTTCAACAGCTGGTCTTCTTAGAAGGAGCTCTCTCTCTCCAACTTCTTAGATCTTCTCTTGAAGGTCTTCTTCTTGTTGTGTTGTTTTTCACTTCATTGATTGATTCCCTTCTATTGAAGGAATAAGCCTTTATATAAGCTTTCTTCATGGTGACCGCCTGATCCGATTTCTAACAATCTTCTAACAGCTCTGACAGTAGCAATTGACCAGTTGAAATGACAGCTGTCAAGTCATCCAGTCACTACTTGAAATCTCTGTTGCTGTCTGAAAGTGTCGATACAGATAGTCTTTATGTGTCGACACAAATAGACCAAGTGTCGACACAAGTAGACTAAGTGTTAACACTAGCCTTCATGGTGTCGACACAACTCCTTGTGTTGTTGAAATAGCTTCTCGACATTGCTTCTTCAGAATGTGTCGACACTGATCCTGTGTGTCGACACAAGTCCTTCTTCTTCAATACTTAGTTGATTTCAGCTAAGTGTCGACACAACTCCTTTGTGTTGACACATCTTCTTGTGTTGAAACTTGCTAAGTGTCGACACATCTTCTTTGTGTCGACACATGCCTTCTGTGTTGAAACTTTTGCTGAGTGTCGACACATCTCCTTTGTGTCGACACATTCTTCATGTGTTGAGACTTTGCTGAGTGTCGACACATCTCGTTTGTGTTGACACTTGTACTTAAACTTTGTTGAAGTTTGCTGAGTGTCGACACAGCCTCCTAGTGTCGACACATTCTGCTGTCGACAAAGTTTCTTCGAGTGTCGACACTGCTTCTAAGTGTCGACACTGATTATGTAGACAATTCTTCATTGTGTGTCGACACAACCTGTATGTGTCGACACTTTTCTTCTGGTGTCGACTCTGCATTCCTGGTGTCGACACAATTACTCTAAGTGTTGACACAGCTTCTCTAAGTGTCGACACAAGCCTTCTTAAGTGTCGACACTTTTCTTCTGGGTGTCGACACATGAACTTAGAAACTTTTCCTGCAAACCTGCAGTTACTTAACCTGCACAAATAAACTCAAAGCACATCAAATACATCTTGATGTATATCATTGAGTAGGGTGAGGCTTCTTCAAATCAGGTACATATATTCCAATGTACCAACAATCTCCCCCTATTTGGAGAAGTCATAACCCTTAGTCAATGATATACACAATACATAACAAATTTTCAGTATGATGTAAAACAGTATTATATGACAGGGAAAATACTTAAACATGCATGAATAGAACATGTATAAACAATTATCTCAGAACAATTAATGTAATAGATTTGAACCATGACATAATGTTCTTACAAATTCCAACATTTTCATTAATCAAAAGTTTACATAGAGTTTTAATGCAAATGATTACAATTTGTAAACTTAAGAAAATGCTATCTTATGGCTGTTCTGGTTCCTTGATTACAATCCCCTTTCCATATTGAATCTTTGCTTGAACTTTTGCTTCATTGTCATCAGCAGCAGCAGGCTTCTTCCCTTTGAGATCTTTCTTTTTCAGCTCTTCAGCCTTTATCTTTTACATTTCAAAATAGTGATAAGGCTTTGGGAAATACTTGCTAGGCTCCTGTGCATTAGGAGGTAGCTTTCCCAGTTTAGCCTTCCTTCTATATTGTACAATGGCCTCTTGCCTATTCTCATGTTTTCTCCACTCCAGGTCAGAATACCACTTACCTCTATCCAGGACATTTTCCTTAGCAGCCTTCCAAGCAGTCAAAATGATATTCCTGGATGTGGGGCTCCACTGTTCAAAATCTGGCCTTAATTCAGCTTGCTCTCTGAATCTTTTCTTAGATAATTGGGCCTCTTATTCTGTTAACAAAGCCTCTTGCTCTTTTAAGATTGCCTCTGGCACAGGCTGGACAACTTTCTCAAGCATGATATTCTGATTACCCTCAGGAGGACTATACATAGACTGTACCTCCTAATGTATCATATCAAAATCTGCAGGAGGATATAACACTTGAGCCACTTCAGCTTGCTCTCCTCCAAAGTATGCAGGATTGATTCCAGACTCTGCCACATTGTCATCATCACATAAGGGTGGATATCCGAGGGTGGCTCTGATGGAATTTGAAATCCATTTGGCATGATCAGAGCCTGCTTTGACTAGTACCCTCTCCCCCTTTAGGACTTCTCTCTCTATATGATATCTAAGATCATCCTTTTGGAATCTTATCTGTGCATTTAAATAGTTAACTCCATCTTTATAGAAAGGTTTCAACCTTTGGAGCTTGTCAGTAATAACCTTTTGAGAATCTGCAATAGCAGTGTGAACTGCAAGTAGGCTTTCTTGGAGTTTCTTATCAAACTCAGCTTTGGCAGCAGCACTGTGGGCAGTCTGGGCAGTAGCTATATTCTTAATTTCAGTGACTATGGCATTATGAGAAGCTGTCAAATTATCATTCATTCTCAGCTGATTCTCCAGGACATAGCCTTGTTTTAGTGCCAGATAAACAAGCTGTTTCTTGAGATTCTCTTGATGTGTAGCCAGATAGACCACTACATTGCCTCCTTTATGGAAACAATCAGTCATTTCCTTCTTGTTGAGATTCACTTCAAATCTGATAGATTTGATGTCTTGTGCAAGATCAAACTGAAGTGACTTATGGCCTTCATCCATATAGGTTTGTAAAGCCTTTCTTTACTCATCTAGCTTGATCTGCTGATGTGCCCGCGAACAGACTCTTACTGTGGTTGGTTCGGTGAGTCGATCGCCGCGGGCTTGCTCGGGTAGGCAAGTGCACCTATCGCAAGTAGTACTCGATATTCGGGGGAATACCGAGGTCGTATTGTTCTCGGGGTCGCGTTGACTATTCTTACTCCTCCGGGAGGACTATTATTTTACTGAAAATAAGGTGGATTTTTTTTACTTAATAAAAAGGCGGAAAAGCAAAGGAGCGAAAAAACGATTTATAAAATATTCGATGAAGGGTTAACGCTCGGCATCGAATCGGATTAAGACTAAAATAATTTTTAATAATAAAAAGACTTAGTTTTCAAATTAATAATAAGGCAACTTGGCCGTGGAGGTTCCACAAATGTGAGCGCACTTATCTCTAGGAATATTGCTCACCTGAACGTTAAGACTATTCGACCGAACGTTAGTCCGACGAAGGATTCCTCTTAACGCCCGCTTTACGCTAAGAACCCCGCTATTGGGTGGGGAACCCAATCCGGTAGAATTACGCTAGTCCTCTCTCGAGGGGGTGCACGCAACTCTATTTACCCAGGGGTGATCGGTCCATATGCACGGCCTCTCGGCAAGCTAGCATATGGACTACAGAAATAGGGCCCACACATCGATTATGTGGTCCTACGCGTCGTAAACCCGGGGTAAACCCTAAGTGCTTAAATTAAAATGAAAAAAGAACTTTAATTATTATAAATCATTTCAAATGTCCCAATGCTCTTCGATGCCGAGGCTAATAGCGATTAGCCACACATCGGTATGGGGACGGCTTATAATTTAGTGAGGCGCGAGTTCGAAATTAAACACTAAACGATTATAAGAAAGAGACAAAAGAAAAATAACAATATTTAGAGAGCTAAAAAGTTAACTAAACGAGAACTCACGCACACTCCAAATTATAAATTAAACAAAAGCTAAGTTACACATGAATGAAATTTGCATAATTTAAATTTGCGAGTCCCACTCAAACGAGTGGGGGCGGTAAATAAAGGCTGAAAATTGTAAGTCCTACTCAAACGAGTAGGACTGAAATGAAAGCGAGTCCTACTCAAACGAGTAGGAGAAAATAAATGCGATTACAGGGCTAAAAAGTCCGGCCATTTAACTCAAGTGAGTAGGCGGAAAAAATAAAGAAAGTAAAATTGCAAGTCCTACTCAAACGAGTAGGACTGAAATAAAGTCCGGCCATTTAAACTCAAGTGAGTAGGCGGAAAATAAAGAAAGAAAAATTACAAGTCCTACTCGAACGAGTAGGACTGAAAATGAAAACGATGCGCCATTTAACTCTTAACGAGTAGGCGGAAATAAATGCACACGAACACACACACTCCATATGAAATTCAGGAAAGCAATAAAATTATACACCTACACTCACACACTCTACATAATTTGAATCAAAGCATTAAAAGGAAAGCATTAAAACAAAGCATGAAAATTTAACACATACACTCACACACTCTACACAATTTAAATCAAAGCATAAAAATTATACACCTACACTCACACACACTTCATGAAAAATCAAAGTTACCAAAAAATTAAAATTTTTAACTATTTCAAGCATAGGTTTTGCCAAAAACAAATAAAAAGAAGAAATTTAAATTTTTAGAAGACAAAAGTTTTTCAAAACAAATTAAAAACCAAAGTTTTTGGAAAATAAAAATTTCAACATTTTCATTCCTAGGATTTCATAAAAGAGCTAAAAAAGTTGAAATAAAAGTGAAAGAAGAAAAAAAGTTTTCATTCCAAAATGAAGCTAAGTAAAAAAAAAACAAAGGAAACTATAGCTCTTTTACACACTCATAAGAGTGAAGATGTTGAAGAAGATAAGAAAAAAGAAAAAAAACTAATTCATCATTTCATCATTTTCAAACAAAACCTAACTTGAAAAATCAAAGGCATGTAAAGAGGAAATCCTAACCTAAGCATGAAAACAAGTAAAAAAAAGTAAAGTAAGCATGTTACACTCATACACACACACACACTTTTCATAAATGAAGAACAAGTGAAGAACAAGTGAAGAACAAGGATAAAACCAAGGATAAAAAGGGGAAAGAAAGTGGGCACAAGTTTCATTCCAAAGCTAAGTAAGAAGAGAAAATCTAACATTTTATTGAATTTTAGGAACTATTACAAGCTATTACAAGGGTTAAAGCTAAGACAAAACAAGAAATGAAATAAAAAAGGGAGAAATCTCCTTACATAGCCTTGAAAATCACGGATGCAGCCCACAAAAATACACTAAATTGGCCCAAAAATCTGAACCCTTGGACCTTACAGAACTGGGCTATTTATAGGAAAAAATTTCTAAGTACACGCCCTCGGTCACGGGCGTGACATGGGGCGTGACAGTACTATTCATGAAGGCGGCTGGCGATTGGACAGCAAAGTTGACTTCGGGCTGAGTTCGCAGCAGTCACGCCCCAGGTCACGGGCGTGACCTAGGGCGTGTCGGGGAGGTAGAACCGGGCGCGGGTTGCGTCAAATGTCCTCGGCAGCGTCTTGTCGGGCCAGCTGGAAAGGTCACGCCCCATGTCACGGGCGTGACTATGGGCGTGACAGTTGGGTCGACACTCGACGAATGTCGAGCGGAAAGTGTCGAGTCGAAATCGTTGAGCTGAAATTGGGTCACGCCCCAGGTCACGGGCGTGACTATGGGCGTGACAGTCGGGGTCGACACTCGACGATCGTCGAGTGGAATTCGTCGAGAGGAGAGGACACGGGCTTGGGTCACGCCCCGTGTCGGGTGACACGGGCGTGTCGCCAGGCGTGTCAAGCCTTTTCTTCAGAAATTTTCCGATTTCACGGGAAATGCACAGTCACGGCTCGGTCACGGGCGTGACCCATGTGTCACGGGCGTGTACTTCCCAATTTTTGGCAGATTTTGGAATTTTTCTGAAAATCAAAATAAAACAAGTTAGGAGAAAATTTACAAGAATAGGAACATTTTATTGAACAAAAATAAGTAAAAATGACGAAAATAAATGAAAATGACTAAATTAATGTGCATAAAAATACGCATATTTACAGTTCATCAAATACCCCCATACTTAGGCTTTTGCTATTCCAGAGCAAAAGTTTGAGGTGAATCTATAAGGAATAAAAAAAACTCTAAGTTTTGGCTATCGCTTAATTAATTATAAGAGAGATCGAAATAAATATACGGGGTGTAAGAGTTAAGTCCTAAAATTATGTAGATGATTTAAATAGCGCAAAAGTTTTGGCCAAAAGACTTCTTGATGTAATCAAATAGAAGGCAACATTTGTAATGGTTAGGTTAACGAAAATAGTTTGGAATTATAAGAATTCTAGCTTATACGAGTGCTACCGGAAATAATACAATTTACTAATTATGCTCTCAAAAGATTTTTGAATTAATTCTAGAATCGTGTAATTGGCTAAGGGGGTAGTGTGGTTTATGAAGAGGGTTTTGATATTTGAGGTGAGGTAAGTTTTTTCTCGAACCTCCATTTTTTTTCTTTTGGATTATTAGGAAAACGAAATCTTATTTTCCTAATATGATTTTTGTTTTTCAACTTCATAATAATAAAAATTAACCCAATGTATATTTGCAGGAGTAATGAATTTTATCCTCTTACTCCCTATATAATCTTTTAAATTATTGGGTGCCTATGTTTACGGAACGAAATCTTGTTCCCATTGACATAAGATCTTTTAAGGATAAAATTTTTCATGCCAAGTAGGTCATGAAAAGTGAGGGGAGAAAGGAAAACTAGATTGTAATCCTAAAAATTTTTGAGAGCAACCTTAATAATTTGTACGTTCCAATGTTTTCAGAAAGCTAAAAGTAAGTATAATTGAATTCTATAGTCGTTATTTCCTAACATAATATACGTGCTCCTATTAATGAAAAATTAGAAGTAGTGCCTAAAACGAGTCCGCTAGTTTTAACAAAGCATAAAGAATTCTTTAAAACTTAACCCCGGCTATTTAAATATTTCAATCGATAATTAACAAACGGGTAGTAAACAGAGAATTAATAGTATTCACATATAAATAAACTCAAAACAGAATTTTTGGATAGCAGAAAAGTTAAGTATGGAATATTTAATTTATTTGTTGCAAAACATTTTTTTGTTTTTTTATAGTTTTTTTGTAAACATTTTTTTTTGTGTTTTTCATTTATTATCTTTTTTTTGTATTTTTGTTTTTCTCGATTTTTTTGTTTGAAAATTTTTTGAACTATTATCTTTTTTTTTGTATTTTTTAAGAGAATTTTCATAATATGTACAAAAATAAGGGAGAAAAAGAAAAATGTTTGTACAAGAATGAGGAAGGGGGAGAGAGAAAAAACAAAAAATATATACAAAGAGAAACAAAAAAATTGTTTTTGTTTTTTTCATAAAATTTTTTTTGTTTTTTTTTTTTCATTTAAAAAAATTTTTTGTTTCATTTTAAGATGTTTTTTTGTTTTTTTTTTTTTGTTGTTATATGTATTTTTTTTGTATTTTTCTTTTTTTTTTTGAGATGCAGAAAAATTGAAGTGCAGAAAATAAAGCACGAAAATACCCCCATACTTAAGTCCAACATTGTCCCCAATGTTGTATCGTAAGTATGCGGAACAGAAAAGAAAGACAATATGTACAAAGAAAAGAAAAGGGAAGGGGGTAGAAGCTTCCCTGAAACGCGGAGGGGGAGGCCGATCAGAAACCCTGCGTTTATTAGAAAAAATAACAAAGATAATAAGGAAAGAGCGAAAAAGATAAGCGAGGGGTGCCTCCCAGGAGCGCTTTGTTTATAGTCGTGTAGCTTGACTTATTTTGGCGGATTTATAAATCTAGGAGGGTTATGGTTTCGTAATGCTCGATCACTGGGTCGCCCGCGATGTATAACTTAAGCCGATGACCGTTTACTTTGAACGAACCTCTTTCCGGGTGGGAGACGAGTACGGTCCATATGGAAAGACTTCTTCAACTAAGAAGGGACCGGACCATCTAGATTTTAGTTTACCTGGAAAAAGCTTAAGGCGTGAATTGTAAAGAAGGACAAGATCGCCCGGAGAAAATATTTTTGGGGACTTTAAATGTTGATCGTGATATAACTTAGAGCGCTCCTTATAGAATTTATTGCTCTCGTAAGCGTTCGCACGCCATTCATCGAGCTCGTTTAGTTGCAGTTTTCTATTCTGAGCGGCTAAGTTGGAGTCGAGGTTTAAGAGTTTTAAAGCCCAAAGTGCGCGATGTTCTAATTCTACGGGTATATGGCACGCTTTGCCGTAGACTAACCGGAACGGCGTACATCCGATAGCGGTTTTGTATGCCGTCCGATACGCCCACAACGCATCGTCGAGTTTAACGGACCAATCTTTCCTATTTAGCGAAACGGTTTTTTCTAAAATTCGCTTAATCTCTCGATTTACTACCTCGACTTGGCCACTTGTTTGCGGGTGGTAGGGGGTGGCAAGCTTGTGCGTGACTCCGTATTTAGCTAACGTCTTAGCCATAAGAGCGTTACAGAAATGCGTTCCCCTATCACTAACAATTGCGCGAGGCGTGCCGAAGCGAGAAAATAATTTTTTAAGAAATGTAACGACGACTCGCGCATCGTTGGTGGGGAGATCTTGCGCTTCCGCCCACCTCGATACGTAGTCGACCGCCACTAAAATATACATATTTTTGAAAGACGGAGGTAGGGGGCCAACAAAATCTATGCCCCACAAATCGAAGACTTCGCATTCTAAAAACATGTTTTGGGGCATCTCGTCGCGACGAGAGATGTTACCCGACCGCTGACAGCTATCGCATGCGCGCACAAAATTATGCGCGTCTTTGAAGAGAGTGGGCCAAAAGTAGCCCGCCTCTAGCACCTTCCGAGCGGTCCGGTTGGCTTGATAATGCCCACCGGCTGGACCCTCGTGGCAGTGCTTAAGAATTTGCAAGCACTCCACACCCGCAACGCATCTTCGGACCGCTTGGTCCGCGCAGATACGAAAAAGAAATGGGTCCTCCCAAAAGAAATTTTTCAAGTCAGAAAAGAATTTCTTCTTTTGATGACTGGAAAACTCTTTTGGAAGGACCCGCGCTACTAAGAAATTTGCAAAATCTGCGAACCAAGGCGAAGATGACGAAGATTTATTAATGGCAAGAAGGCGTTCCTCGGGGAATCTGTCATTTATTTCAGATTCGACGAGCGCTTCCGCACCCGGATTTTCTAAACGGGAGAGGTGGTCTGCCGCTAGATTTTCCGCTCCCCGCTTATCTCGGATCTCCAAATCAAACTCTTGTAGGAGGAGAATCCATCGAAGAAGGCGGGGCTTCGCATCATTTTTAGCTAATAAATATTTAAGCGCGGAGTGATCGGTAAAAACGATAACTTTAGATAGCGTTATATACGAGCGAAACTTATCGAAAGCGAAAACGACGGCTAAGAGTTCCTTTTCCGTTGTCGTGTAATTTATTTGTGCGGAAGTGAGCGTCTTGCTAGCGTAATAAATAGGATGAAAATGTTTTTCTACGCGTTGGCCAAGAACGGCACCTAAGGCAATATCACTAGCGTCGCACATTATTTCGAACGGAAGGGACCAATTAGGGGCCACTAATATTGGTGAAGAGATAAGTTTTTGTTTTATTAAATTAAAGGCGGACTCGCATTCGCTACTAAAGATGAAGCGTGATTCCTTTTCCAAGAGGTGAGTTAGCGGCTTTGTTATTTTTGAAAAATCTTGAATAAAGCGTCGATAAAAGCCCGCATGGCCTAAGAAACTCCTAATAGATTTTACGTTTGTTGGATGCGGAAGTTTTTCTATAATTTCTATCTTGGCCTTATCCACCTCTATCCCCTTAGACGAAATCATATGGCCGAGGACCAAACCTCCTCGAACCATAAAGTTGCATTTTTCCCAATTTAAAACAAGGCTTGTGTCCTCGCACCGTTGAAGGACACGATCTAAATTGTTAAGGCAATCGGGAAAAGAGCGTCCGAAAACAGAGAAGTCATCCATAAAGACTTCCATAATGTCTTCTACTAGCTCGCCAAAGATCGCTAGCATACATCTTTGGAATGTAGCTGGCGCGTTGCAGAGGCCAAATGGCATTCTTCGATATGCGAAGGTGCCGAACGGGCAAGTAAAAGTTGTTTTCTCTTGATCATCGGGGAAATGGGGATTTGGAAAAACCCCGATAAACCATCAAGAAAACAATAATATGGATGACCGGATAAACGCTCTAAAATCTGGTCTAGAAATGGCAGAGGGAAATGGTCCTTGCGGGTGGCGTCGTTAAGTTTCCTATAGTCGATGCATACTCGCCAACCCGTAACAGTACGAGTTGGGACAAGCTCGTTATGCTCATTCGCCACTACGGTAAGACCGCCCTTCTTGGGCACGACATGCACGGGACTAACCCATGCACTGTCCGAAATAGGGTAGATAATCCCCGCATCTAATAACTTAATGATTTCGGCTTTAACGACGTCTTTCATGTTTGGGTTAAGACGACGCTGCGGCTGAATCGTTTTGCGGCAATTATCGTTTAGGAAAATCTTATGGGTGCAAAAGGAGGGGCTAATCCCCTTTAGGTCAGAGATTTGCCACGCAATTGCGTGGTGATGTTTAAATAAAACTTCCAATAAATCGGAAGTCTCCGAATCACTCAAGTCCGAAGAAATGATAACGGGGAGCGTATCACCTTTTCCCAAAAAAGCGTACTTGAGCGAGGCGGGTAAGGGTTTGAGGTCTAGGATGGGCGGTTCTTCTAGGGAGGTTTTAATTCTTATGTCTTTCTTACCAATTGGTTCGAAAGGCAAGTCTATAGACGTATCCTCATCGCAGTTAAAATTTTCGAGCGCATAAATATCGTCATTTAAAAATACGGACTCGAAAATGGGAGAAGAACGATCTCCGAAAAAGGTATCTAAAGAATAGCAGAAATCGTCGCTCGATGACAAATTGTCCATCGAGGGATTAATAGAGAAAGTAACTTGGTCATCGCCTACTCGGAGGAGAAGGCTACCATTACTAACATCTATTAGTGCGCGGGAGGTGGCGAGAAAAGGGCGACCGAGTATTATTGGTACCTCGGCGTCCTCCTCGATATCTAAGATGACGAAGTCTACCGGGAAGGTAAACTTGTCGACTCGGACAAGGACGTCCTCCACTACCCCGATAGGGAACTTAACCGAGCGATCCGCTAATTGGATGCGCATATTCGTAGGACTAGGAGTACCCAAACCTAAACGCGAAAAGAGCGAGAACGGCATCAGATTAATGCTAGCCCCTAAATCAGCTAAGGCGTACTTTACTAATATATCGCCAAAAAGGCACGGGATGGAAAACCGTCCCGGGTCGTTTTGTTTTGTGGGCAATTTATTGGTAAGGGCCGCCGAGCAGACAGCGTTGAGAGATACATGCGAAATATCATCTAATTTGCGTTTATTAGAAAGTAGTTCTTTTAAAAATTTCGCATATTTGGGCATTTGCGAGATAGCCTCGCAAAAAGGAACATTAATGTGAATTTGTTTTAATAATAAAATAAATTTTTCATATTGCGCGTCCTTACGCTCGTGTTTCTAACTTATGCGGATACGGAAGAGCCTTGTTTAAAATAATTTTTTCTTTTATAATAGGTAAAGGTGGCGTGAGCGAAGAAAGGGGAAGAGGGGTCGGAGGTGAAATATGTACCTGAGGGTCGGTCCGTTTTGGATCGACCACCTCCTTTCCGCTACGGAGGGTTATAGCGTTGGCGTTTTCCCGCGGATTGGGCTCCGTGTTTCCGGCAGTGCCCCGAGCGCGCGCTCGGACATCATCCTCGCCTAGCTGTCCAACCTGTTGTTCGAGTGTTTTTAGCGATCCGGTGATGTTCCGGATATTTGACTCGTTGGACGCAATATACTTCGAAAAATTTTCCTCCATCGGGGAGGGTTTCGGAAGAGGAGGGGGAGGAAGAAATCCGGGCGCATAAGAAATAGGGGGACGCTGAGCATTATTCGGGTTGCTCCACGAGAAGTTGGGGTGATTCCTCCAACCCGGATTATAGTTATTACTATAAGGGTTGTTGTTGGGGTTGAAGGGAGGACGACCCGAATTTCCCATGAAGTCCACGAACTCTTCAGCTACGCAGACGTTAGGGGGAATAAAACAAGGCGGAGTGGAGGAGGCAGCAGACATCTCCGCCACCTGCTTTGTTAACCTTTCAACATGAAGGGTCAAGAGAGCAGTGGCATCCACTTCAAAAAGACCAGCCGCCGGCTTTGGCCGTCCCCGCGGGACGTTCCATTGATAGGCGTTCATAGCCATCTCTTCGAATAAAGCCTGGGCGGCCTCGGGGGTTTTGTTGTTAAGCGTTCCCCCGGCAGCCGCGTCAATCATTTGACGCGTCTGAAAATTCAGCCCATTA
The DNA here is from genome assembly GCA_039583875.1 of Platanthera guangdongensis. Lineage (NCBI taxonomy): Eukaryota > Viridiplantae > Streptophyta > Magnoliopsida > Asparagales > Orchidaceae > Platanthera > Platanthera guangdongensis. Next base: position 67,136,596 of record CM077159.1, read on the forward strand.
TAAAAAATTTGAACTTGCAACCACGTTGGCAGCGCGTGGTGCGGGCAACGGCGGAGGAATTCCTTAAATCGTTCCCAAGTCTCGTATAGAGACTCAGGATCGTTCTGCACAAACGAAGAAATGTCCGCCCGCAACTTTGCAGTTTTGGCGGGCGGAAAGTACTTCGTTAGGAACCGTTCCGTCAACTCAGCCCACGTGGTGATACATCCTCGCGGGAGGGCATTCAACCACGCCTTGGCTTTGGACTTAAGGGAAAAAGGAAATAAGCGCAAACGAATGGCGTCATCAGTGACGCCATTGATCTTGAAGGTGTCGCATATCTCCAAGAAATTGGACAAGTGGACATTCGGGTCCTCATCCGGCAGTCCATCGAACTGCACGGCGTTTTGGACCATTTGAATGACACTTGACTTTATTTCAAAATTATTATTGGCCACCGCAGGGCGAACAATACTCGACCCTGAATCATCCAGGTTAGGCCGGGCGTAATAAGACATAGTACGCTCGGCCGCCGGGGAAGGTTAGGGGCGGCCATAACTACAACAGCGGGTTCTCCGATAGATTCTTCGGGATCTAAAGAAGGATTTCGGCGATGAGATCGGATACGCGCAAGAGAGCGTTCGGTCTCAGGGTCGAAGTCTAAATCTTCAGACTCTGAGGGTTGTCCTCGGGTCATACACCCAAACAAAAATAAATTTTTTTTGTGTTTTTTTTTTTTTAAAATAAAGTTTTTAGTTTTTTTTTTTATAGAAAATAAGTAAAATTAATAGACTCCGGAATTCGAAATAGCAACTCGAAAAGAGGGTCCCCGGCAACGGCGCCAAAAACTTGATGTGCCCGCGAACAGACTCTTACTGTGGTTGGTTCGGTGAGTCGATCGCCGCGGGCTTGCTCGGGTAGGCAAGTGCACCTATCGCAAGTAGTACTCGATATTCGGGGGAATACCGAGGTCGTATTGTTCTCGGGGTCGCGTTGACTATTCTTACTCCTCCGGGAGGACTATTATTTTACTGAAAATAAGGTGGATTTTTTTTACTTAATAAAAAGGCGGAAAAGCAAAGGAGCGAAAAAACGATTTATAAAATATTCGATGAAGGGTTAACGCTCGGCATCGAATCGGATTAAGACTAAAATAATTTTTAATAATAAAAAGACTTAGTTTTCAAATTAATAATAAGGCAACTTGGCCGTGGAGGTTCCACAAATGTGAGCGCACTTATCTCTAGGAATATTGCTCACCTGAACGTTAAGACTATTCGACCGAACGTTAGTCCGACGAAGGATTCCTCTTAACGCCCGCTTTACGCTAAGAACCCCGCTATTGGGTGGGGAACCCAATCCGGTAGAATTACGCTAGTCCTCTCTCGAGGGGTGCACGCAACTCTATTTACCCAGGGGTGATCGGTCCATATGCACGGCCTCTCGGCTAGCTAGCATATGGACTACGGAAATAGGGCCCACACATCGATTATGTGGTCCTACGCGTCGTAAACCCGGGGTAAACCCTAAGTGCTTAAATTAAAATGAAAAAAGAACTTTAATTATTATAAATCATTTCAAATGTCCCAATGCTCTTCGATGCCGAGGCTAATAGCGATTAGCCACACATCGGTATGGGGACGGCTTATAATTTAGTGAGGCGCGAGTTCGAAATTAAACACTAAACGATTATAAGAAAGAGACAAAAGAAAAATAACAATATTTAGAGAGCTAAAAAGTTAACTAAACGAGAACTCACGCACACTCCAAATTATAAATTAAACAAAAGCTAAGTTACACATGAATGAAATTTGCATAATTTAAATTTGCGAGTCCCACTCAAACGAGTGGGGGCGGTAAATAAAGGCTGAAAATTGCAAGTCCTACTCAAACGAGTAGGACTGAAATGAAAGCGAGTCCTACTCAAACGAGTAGGAGAAAATAAATGCGATTACAGGGCTAAAAAGTCCGGCCATTTAACTCAAGTGAGTAGGCGGAAAAAATAAAGAAAGTAAAATTGCAAGTCCTACTCAAACGAGTAGGACTGAAATAAAGTCCGGCCATTTAAACTCAAGTGAGTAGGCGGAAAAATAAAGAAAGAAAAATTACAAGTCCTACTCGAACGAGTAGGACTGAAAATGAAAACGATGCGCCATTTAACTCTTAACGAGTAGGCGGAAATAAATGCACACGAACACACACACTCCATATGAAATTCAGGAAAGCAATAAAATTATACACCTACACTCACACACTCTACATAATTTGAATCAAAGCATTAAAAGGAAAGCATTAAAACAAAGCATGAAAATTTAACACATACACTCACACACTCTACACAATTTAAATCAAAGCATAAAAATTATACACCTACACTCACACACACTTCATGAAAAATCAAAGTTACCTAAAAATTAAAATTTTAACTATTTCAAGCATAGGTTTTGCCAAAAACAAATAAAAAGAAGAAATTTAAATTTTTAGAAGACAAAAGTTTTTCAAAACAAATTAAAAACCAAAGTTTTTGGAAAATAAAAATTTCAACATTTTCATTCCTAGGATTTCATAAAAGAGCTAAAAAAGTTGAAATAAAAGTGAAAGAAGAAAAAAAAGTTTTCATTCCAAAATGAAGCTAAGTAAAAAAAAAAACAAAGGAAACTATAGCTCTTTTACACACTCATAAGAGTGAAGATGTTGAAGAAGATAAGAAAAAAGAAAAAAAACTAATTCATCATTTCATCATTTTCAAACAAAACCTAACTTGAAAAATCAAAGGCATGTAAAGAGGAAATCCTAACCTAAGCATAAAAACAAGTAAAAAAAAGTAAAGTAAGCATGTTACACTCATACACACACACACACTTTTCATAAATGAAGAACAAGTGAAGAACAAGTGAAGAACAAGGATAAAACCAAGGATAAAAAGGGGAAAGAAAGTGGGCACAAGTTTCATTCCAAAGCTAAGTAAGAAGAGAAAATCTAACATTTTATTGAATTTTAGGAACTATTACAAGCTATTACAAGGGTTAAAGCTAAGACAAAACAAGAAATGAAATAAAAAAGGGAGAAATCTCCTTACATAGCCTTGAAAATCACGGATGCAGCCCACAAAAATACACTAAATTGGCCCAAAAATCTGAACCCTTGGACCTTGCAGAACTGGGCTATTTATAGGAAAAAATTTCTAAGTACACGCCCTCGGTCACGGGCGTGACATGGGGGCGTGACAGTACTATTCATGAAGGCGGCTGGCGATTGGACAGCAAAGTTGACTTCGGGCTGAGTTCGCAGCAGTCACGCCCCAGGTCACGGGCGTGACCTAGGGCGTGTCGGGGAGGTAGAACCGGGCGCGGGTTGCGTCAAATGTCCTCGGCAGCGTCTTGTCGGGCCAGCTGGAAAGGTCACGCCCCATGTCACGGGCGTGACTATGGGCGTGACAGTTGGGTCGACACTCGACGAATGTCGAGCGGAAAGTGTCGAGTCGAAATCGTTGAGCTGAAATTGGGTCACGCCCCAGGTCACGGGCGTGACTATGGGCGTGACAGTCGGGGTCGACACTCGACGATCGTCGAGTGGAATTCGTCGAGAGGAGAGGACACGGGCTTGGGTCACGCCCCGTGTCGGGTGACACGGGCGTGTCGCCAGGCGTGTCAAGCCTTTTCTTCAGAAATTTTCCGATTTCACGGGAAATGCACAGTCACGGCTCGGTCACGGGCGTGACCCATGTGTCACGGGCGTGTACTTCCCAATTTTTGGCAGATTTTGGAATTTTTCTGAAAATCAAAATAAAACAAGTTAGGAGAAAATTTACAAGAATAGGAACATTTTATTGAACAAAAATAAGTAAAAATGACGAAAATAAATGAAAATGACTAAATTAATGTGCATAAAAATACGCATATTTACAGTTCATCATCTGCAAAGCCACCATCAATGAACTATAATCAGTAGATGGGGCAGGCTGTGGAGCAATTGTCTGCAGGGCTTTCTTATAGTTCTGGCTCCTTCTCTTGAAGACCTGGAACTTCCTCTTCTTGGCTCTAGCAGTCTCTTCATCCTCTGAAGCAGAAGTGCTAGCAATATCCACTCTATCCTTAGGACTAGGATGTGAATCCTTCTCAGTCCTTGGTAGCCCTTCAGCATCTCTTGGCTCCTCAGTCTCCTTGCTTGCAGTTTCCTCTACAATCTCCACATGCTCCCCCTCAATATTGACCTTCTCCCCCTCAGCAGTAGCTTTCTCTCTCTCAAAATCAGTTTGTATAAGATCAGGGAACAGCTCTTCTAATGTAAATTCCTGTTGAGAATGGGCTGGAGAATCTCTGATCTCATCAACCACTTTATCAGCAACAGATGTGTCCTCCATGGCAACATCTTGTGGTTGAGGTTGTATCTGTGTTTGCTGATGAACATCAGGTAATGAATCAGTCAAAACTTCATCCTCAATAGTGAAATCTAATTGATTAATTTCAGTGATTACCTCTAGAATGGTGTGGGTAGCCCTTTCACTCTCTAGTCGAGTTAGCTCTTCCACATATAGAGGTTCCCTCTGGAGAGGATCCAGGTGAATTGGGCTAGCTGAGGGAAGCTCCCCCTGCCTTTGTGCATCTTCTTGTCTTGCTGGAGACTGTCCAGCATTTCTAGTCTCTTCATCATCAGGACTAAAGACCACTTGTTCTTCAGAGCTGCTGGAGGATTCTTGAGTCATAATGGCTGTCTTCTTCTTCTTCTTCTGAGGTGTTTCTTTTTCTGGAGTTGGCATCTGTTTTGTCAACACTCTATCCCACCTAGAGAAAATTCTCATATCCATTCTCCTCATGTGGTTTATCTTTGAACCAACAGCTTGATTCATCACCTCAGGAATACTTCCAGCTAGGTATAGACTCAGAATTCTTCCCAGATTGGGTTTCTTCAGGCTCTCTTTTATCTTATCAAACATAACTACTGACCAATCAGTATTAAGTTTGAAGATTATTCTAGTCATCAAACTGAACATATAAGCTGAAATTCTGTCATGTCCTCCAGGCTTGCTCAGAATTACTTTTCCTACTATCTCAGATAGAAACTTTCCTTGTATGTTCATCCCTTTTCTGTTGAAAATTGATCCAATTTTCAGATTTGAGTCTAATCCACGCCATTTCAATGCCTCTCTAGTCTTAGAAGCAGATACATCTTCTTCCTCCTTTGTTCTTGTTAGTTGAAGTACATTCCTTAGACTTAAATTGTATCGACACTGTTGAAAAGTGTCGACACTTACTGCTAATGTCTCGACAACTATGTGTCGACACAAGTATAGTCGGCAGAATATATGTGTCGACACTTATATATGTGTCGCACCACTCAGCTCGACACTTTGTCGAGACTCTACTATACTAATTCTGTATAAAGCCTAAGTGTCGACACCACCTTGGATGTGTCGACACCTACATTGCATGTATCGACACTAATTCTCTGAAGTGTCGACACAGACTTCCAAGATGTGTCGACACCATTTCTCTGAAATGTCGACACCACTCTTATGTGTCGACACAGACAACTCTGTGTGTCGACACTATTCACTTAGCCAATTTTTGTAAACTATTCTAAGTTTATCATCCCTAATTCAATTTTAAACTTATTGAATTTGGTTTCATCTAAGGGCTTAGTATACATATCAGCTAACTGATTTTCTGTCTTAACATACTCTAGGGAAATATCTTCTTTTTCCACATGTTCTCTTAGAAAATGATATTTTATTTCTATGTGCTTAGTCCTACTATGAGAGAGAGGATTATTTGCAATAGAAATGACACTAGTAGAATCACAAAATAAAGATGTTCTACTTACTTGAATACCATAATCTTCTAGCTGGTGTTGTATCTATAGTAGTTGTGCACAGCAGCTTCCTGCAGCAACATACTCTGACTCAGCTGTGGAGATAGCCACTCTGGTCTGCTTCATACTACTCCAAGACACCAGCCTTCCTCCTAGAAATTGACAGGTACCTGTGGTACTCTTTCTATCTTCCTTGCAGCCTGCAAAATCTGCATCTGAATAACCTATCAGTTCAAAATCTCCATTCCTAGGGTACCAAAGGCCTAGATAAGGTGTGCCCTTAAGATATCTCAAAATTATTTTGACTGCTGTCAAATGAGATTCTTTAGGGCATGCTTGGTATCTAGCACAGACACATGTAGCATACATGATATCTGGTCTACTAGCAGTCAAATATAGTAGGGAGCCAACTATCCCTCTATACAAAGTTTCATCTACAGATTTCCCTGCATCATCTTTGCTTAGAGACATGCTTGACCCCATAGGAGTTTTCATGGTAGTGGATGATTCCATACCATACTTCCTTATCAATTCTAGGGTGAACTTAGACTGGCAAATGGATAATCCATCTTCAGTCTGTCTAACTTGGAGACCCAAGAAAAACTTAAGTTTCCCCATACTGCTCAATTCAAATTGTCCTTGCATTAGTTTTGCAAACTTCCTGCAAAGACTACTTTCTGTAGACCCAAATATGATGTCATCTACTTATATTTGGACTAAGATAATCTTGTCTCTGGATTCTCTAAGGAATAGAGTCTTGTCTATTTTCCCCCTTGAGAATTTGTTCTCAATAAGGAAACTAGACATGGTTTCATACCAAGCCCTAGGGGCTTGTTTTAACCCATACAAAGCCTTCCTAAGTATATATACATAATCAGGTTTAAGAGAATCTACAAAACCCGATAGCTGCTCTACATAGACTTCTTCCTTCAGGTTTCCATTCAGAAAAGCTGACTTAACATCCATTTGATATACCTTTAATCCTTGAAATGTTGCATAGGAAAGGAACATCCTTATTGCTTCCAGTCTGGCTACTGGAGCAAAGGTTTGATCAAAATCAATACGTTCTTCCTGTCTATATCCTTTAGCAACTAGTCTAGCTTTATTCTTTATAATAATTCCATTCTCATCCAGCTTGTTCCTAAAGATCCACTTAGTTCCAATAATGTTGTGATCATTTGGTTTAGGAACTAGCTCCCAGAACTTGCATCTTTTGAACTGGTTCAGCTCCTCTTGCATGGCCTCAATCCAATGAGGGTCTAGGATTGCATCTTCAAATTTCTTTGGCTCTACCTGGGATAGAAAGCTGGAGTAGAGAACTGAACTTAGATTCCTGCTCCTTGTTTGTACCCCTTGTCTGAGATCTCAAATAATTTGATTGGCTGGATGATCTTTTAAATGCCTATTTGCTGGAGGCAGCCTGTCTTCTGGTTGTACACCTTCAGCTTCTTCATTCAGCTACTCCTCTTGGTCTTCTTCAGCAACAGGAGTATCTTGTACTCCACCTGGACAGCAGCTACCATCCTCCACTTGCTAACTTGTAGATGGACCTTTAATTAAGGTAAGCTTGTCCATCTTCTCAGTTACACCTTTGGAGCTGCAAACACTTCTAGGAAATTCATTGTTAATAAGTCTTGGTTCATCAAAAACTACATGTACTGACTCTTCTACAACTTGAGTAATCAAGTTGTAGACCCTATAAGCCTTATTGTTGTTGCTGTACCCAACAAAGATTCCCTCTTGGGATTTGGCAGCAAACTTGGTTAGATAAGACTTACCATTTTTTAAGGATATAGCACTTGCAACCAAAGATCCTGAAATAGGATAGATTTGGTTTTCTGCCCTTCACAATCTCATAGGGGGTCTTCTTGTGGCTCTTGGTGATAGTAGCCCTATTGATCACATGACATGCAGTATTAACTGCCTCAGCCCAGAAATATTCTGGGAGAGATGTGTCACTCAACAGGGTTCTACCAGCCTCTATCAAGGTTCTAATTTTCCTCTCAGCAATACCATTTTGCTGAGGTGTTCTTGGTGAGGAAAATTCCTGAAAAATTCCAAATTCTTCACACAGTTTTGTCATACTTTCAGACTGAAATTCAGTACCATGGTCACTTCTGATTTTGACCACTGTACTGTCCAATTCATTCTGAATTTGTTTAACAAAACTGTACAAGATACTTGGAGTTTCAGACTTTTGTCTTAGGAAGAACACCAAGGAATACCTTGAGTAGTCATCAACTACCACAAATGTGTAGACCTTCCTACCTAGGCTGTGAACTGACATATGACCAAAAAGATCCATATGCAAGAGGTACGGACACCTCACAGCATGTTTGTTCCCAAGGCTATGAAAGGTGGATTTGGTCTGCTTGCCTTTTTGATAAGCTGAGCATATCCCATCCTTTATACACTTAACCTGAGGACCATTCCACACTAACACTTTGCTAAAAAGTTGGCCAATTTTCTTATAGTTAAGATGAGCCAGCCTCTTGTGCCATTTAACACAATGTGAGACTTTCTCATCAGCTACAAGACAGATAGGAGAAATAATGTTCTCACACATAATGTCTAGACAATAGACATTTCTCTTCCTATATCTTGTCAGAATGATCTTTTGATCACTTGACCTACTGATATGACAACCATCCTTGACAAATGAGATGTCATATCCTAAATCACTCAGCTGACTTATGCTAATGAGGTTATGTTTCAAACCCTTTACATAAGCCACTTGAGTAATTGTAATTAGGTTGCTAGAAATGTTACCAAAGCCTTTGATGTTTCCTTTTTCTGAACCACCAAAGGTAACTTTAGGACCATCCTTGATTGGTGTATAGTCCTTCAGCAATCCCCTAGTTTCAGTCATGTGCCTGGAACATCCACTGTCCAAGTACCATATAGGGGCATGGCCACTTGGACTCACCTGCAAAACAGATTACTTAACCTTAGAACCCAAATAATTCTTGGGTCTTTGGTGCAGGTTAGTCTGATGTTTAACAAAACTACCTATAGATCTTCTAGCAGGCAGTTTGCTACTCTCCTTGACACTTGAATTGTACCAACAGTCAATGGCAAAGTGGCCTATCTTGCCATAACACAAGCACTCAAACTTGTTGTACCTTTGTTTAGGTACAACCCTGGCTGTTTTATCTACAGCAGGCTTCTTGTTGAGTACTGGGGCTTTGCCCTTAGATTTGGACTTTACTGTCTAGGCAGGTTTTGTAAACCCCAATCCAGTTTTACCCTTATGAGGTACAAACTCATCTATCAAAGGTAGAACAGATTTTGGTTTAGAAAAACTTGCAACAATCTCTCTCTCCTTCTGAAGTCTAACCTCCAGATTCCTGATTTGGTCATTCTTCAATGTAATAGTTCCCATCTGAATAACTGTAATGTTCTTCAACCTGGCTATTTCATTTAGTTTTTGATCTAACACTTTATCTGAATCAGCAGCTGCCAACTTAAGATTAGCAATTTCCTTAGTTAGTGTTTTGACCAGATTTTTGCTCTTCTTAAGTGCCTGCAATACATCTCTATATTCATCCATCAACTGATGAATATCACCCTCAGATTCAGACCCACCCACATCACCTGATGCAGATGTATCTGATTCTGAATCAGTACTATAATCTGAAAGACATTGTACCTTACTTGGTCCAGGCTGATCCTAGATTTTGTCTCCTTCTGTTAAGGGCATCAGTCCATTGCACTGATTGTCCTCATGCTCATAAATTGAGTTCATTAGCTGCAAGAACTCATCTTTCTCCTCTTCAGCAAACAGTCCAATATAGGATTCAACTTCTGAATCTGTTTCTGAAGATGACTGATCTGTCAAACTCTTATCCTTCTTGGCAATAAAGGACCTTTCCTTTTTGCCCTTGAACTGAGTCCGCTTCTTGTCAGTTGACTCTTTCCTCTTTTCTGGACAGTCAGCTACTATATGTCCTTGTCTATTGCAACAATAGCAAACTATCTTTGAGGATGTATTTTTACTTGGCTTGGACTTTCTTTTGTCATTCCTTGAGAACTTCTTGTTCTTATAGTAGTCATCTTTAGACTGTGAAGTGGATGGCTTAGACCTCCACTGCTTTTTCTTTAGAAACTTTTGAAACTGTCTTGTAAAGGCAGCAAAATCCTCATCACTTTCACTGCTTTCTGAATTATTACTATCTGAATTTTCTGATACTGTCTCAGCAACTATTTGTGGTGGAGATGGAGACTTGCTTCTATATTTCTTAGTGGCTTCAGTCTTGAAGGCCACAGCTCTTTCCTTGTGCTCCTTTCTTGTAGTCTTCTCTTCCTCCTTCCTAACCATTAGCTGCATCTCATAAGATAACAGTTATCCAAACAATGTTGGAGGAGGTATATCAGCTAGTTTGGCCATTTCCCTTATGGCACAAATCTTAGTATCCCAGTCCTTAGTTAGGGATATCAAGAACTTATCATTCAACACATAATTGCTGAATTCTCTTCCATAGGACATCAATTCATTGACTATCCTATAGAATTTCTTATAACACTCAGTAATGCTATCAGACCTTCCATGTTTGAAGCTTTCATACTCTTGATTTAACAAGGACTTCCTATCTTGTCTCACTTCTTCAAATCCCTCCATGTAAACTATTAGTGTGTCTCACATTTCTTTTGAAGTTTTACAATGTATTATGTTCTGAAATGTGGCATCATCAATTGCACTTACAATAATATTCTGGGCCCTCTTGTCCATAGTGGCCAGAATAATCTCATCTTTAGTCATTTCTGAATAGTCATTGGGAGTTCTCTGATTTGCATCTAGAATGGAGATATTCATTGGCACATATGACCATTCTTTGACTGTGATGTATATTCTTGGGTCAGATGCTTCTATAAAGAGTCTAACCCTATCTTTCCACATGCCAAAAATTTCTTTTCTGTATATTGGCAATTTCATGGATCCTAGCTCTTTGTGATTCTCAGTTGAACTCATTTTCATGATTCTTGATTATACTGATTCTGCCTACAGGATCTTTACTCAGACTGTTATGTCCTTTTTGAGTAAAATCGCTCTGATACCACTTGAAAGTAATAGTGCCTAATCACCTAGATGGGGGGGTGAATAGGTGACTTATATCTTTTTAACTTTACAGGCAGAAATACCGTACAGTAATTCCAATTCTACAAGTATCACACCACAACAATCATACAAGCATACATTCACAGAGTGCACACAGGATTTATAGTGGTTCCCCAAGGTCTGGGTACATCCACTTTCCCCCTTCGCCTATCTAGTAGTGTACTAGATTCAGCCGAACTTCTCCACTTTTCCTCAGATCCTCAGATCTTACAACTCAGAACCCCACACAGGTTCCTACAACTCAGAGGGATCCCACTCCTACAACTCAGGCACCAAGCCCTACCACTCAGTCTTCAACAAGACTTACACTCAGGCACAACGTCCCTACCTCAGCCTTCAACAAGGACTACACTCAGAGAAATGATTCTCCTACACTCAGGCTCATAGGCCATACCTCAGCCTTTATAGATTTAGGCTTACAACTCAGATCTATACAAGATCCTACAGAAATTAGAAAATACAAAGTATATGACCACAACTCTGATAGAGAGAGATGAGTTGACTGGATTCTTGATGTGCTCTTGGAAGAACTTGGCAGAGATCAACCTCCCTTGGCTTTCTTCAAAGCTTCTTGAATTAGAACACAGTAGGGATGTATCTCTTTGTAGATGATCTTCAATCAACTGCAGTCTTGAGATTCTGATTTCAATCTGAATCTACTTATCAGCCTGGTTCAGCAGCTGGTCTTCTTAGAAGGAGCTCTCTCTCCAACTTCTTAGATCTTCTCTTGAAGGTCTTCTTCTTGTTGTGTTATTTTTCACTTCATTGATTGATTCCCTTTTGTTGAAGGAATAAGCCTTTATATAAGCTTTCTTCATGGTGACCGGCTGATCCGGTTTCTAACAATCTTCTGACAGCTCTGACAGTAGCAGTTGACCGGTTGAAATAGCAGCTGTCAAGTCATCCAGTCACTTCTTGAAATCTCTGTCACTGTCTGGAAGTGTCGAGACAGATAGTCTTTATGTGTCGACACAAATAGACCAAGTGTCGACACAAGTAGAATAAGTGTCGACACTAGCCTTCATGGTGTCGACATAACTCCTTGTGTTGTTGAAATAGCTTCTCGACACTGCTTCTTCAGAATGTGTCGATACTGATCCTGTGTGTCGACACAAGTCCTTCTTCTTTAATACTTAGTTGATTTCAGCTAAGTGTCGACACAACTCCTTTGTGTCGACACATCTTCTTGTGTTGAAACTTGTTAAGTGTCGACACATCTTTTTTGTGTCGACACATACCTTATGTGTTGAAACTTTTGCTGAGTGTCGACACATCTCCTTTGTGTCGACACATTCTTCATGTGTTGAGACTTTGCTGAGTGTCGACACATCTCCTTTGTGTCGACACTTGTACTTAAACTTTGTTGAAGTTTGCTGAGTGTTGACACAGCCTCCTAGTGTCGACACATTCTGCTGTCGACAAAGTTTCTCCGAGTGTCGACACTGCTTCTAAGTGTCGACACTGATTATGTAGACAATTCTTCATTATGTGTCGACACAACCTGTATGTGTCGACACTTTTCTTCTGGTGTCGACTCTGCATTCCTGGTGTCGACACAATTACTCCAAGTGTCGATACAGCTTCTCTAGGTGTCGACACACGCCTTCTTAAGTGTCGACACTTTTCTTCTGGGTGTCGACACATGGACTTAGAAACTTTTCCTGCAAACCTGCAGTTACTTAACCTGCACAAATAAACTCAAAGCACATCAAATACATCTTGATGTATATCATTGAGTAGGGTGAGGCTTCTTCAAATCAGGTACATATATTCCAATGTACCCAACAGATTGTTATGCCTGCAGGGAAGAAATGCCACTGCCTCGGGAAAGGGGTAGGGTTGTTATAATTTGGTCAACTGAATGCTGATAGTTGCCTTGTTTAATACCGTTGGGTGGGCGTACCGGTGCAGGTGCTGAAGAAGCAAGTAGGACGCATAAAGGTTGAAGGCCTTGCTGCTGCTATTGCTGCTACCGCCGCTAGACCTTGAAGGCTAAACTAAATGCTATGTTTGTTTATACGTGGCCGGCCTGTGCGCCAATGTTTGAGGTCACTGTTGTGTAAAGCCTTGTAAGGCCATAAGGCCAACTGACTTTGTATTTGGACATTCCTGTGTTATATAAATGTGGAGCGTTTATATGGTGGACATTCATATGTGTGAGTTCAGTTTTCGTGTTATAGGCTTCCGCTAGAATGCAATGAGTTAGGATGTGCAACTCTGGTATCACTCTGTGACTTCCTCTCCTGTTTTATTGTATATGTTGTGGGGCCCCGGCCGGACCTTCTAGTATATACCTGGGAATGGATGGAGTCCTTACAAACCCCCCCCCCCCCCCCCAAGTCAAAACACCAAATATCTCAAAAAGGCTCCACCGAGTTCCAAAACAAACCCGACCCGCGAGGGAATATTTCAGAGACTCATAAGAAAATAGCCAAATTAGAAACCCCAAATTAAAACCTTGGATACCTATGAGCAGAAAACCACGCTCCGACAACGGTACTCGCCAACTATGCGTCAAGGTAATGCCCCGATGTCATAAATACTCCATCAAAAGTGTTAAAATAAACATCAAAAAATTGGGCGCTTTACAGCCAATCCCCCAAAATGAAAGTTTCGTCCCGCAACTTTACGCACCAAAGATCCTATTACAAAAGTGAAAATAAACCAAGGGCTTATCAAATAGCAAATTAATAACCCCAAAGGAACTAGGGAGAACAGAATGTAGGATGGTGGACATCCCTTATAGTTGACTCCAACTCCCAAGTCGTGCTCTCCACGTCTTTGTTCCGCCACAAAACTTTAACCTTGGGCATTGTCTTCCTTCACAACACCCGATCTTGAGTATCCAAAATGCAAATAGGCACCTCAACATAAGAAAGGTTAGGCTGAAACAGGGGCACCAAATCAAGAATATTCCAGTCGCTAAGTACACATTTCCGCAACTGGCTCACATGAAACACATCGTGCACACTATGAAATCTTGCGGGCAAATCCACCCTATAAGCTGACACTCCAATGCACTCAATAACCTTGAAAGCTACCACATACCTAGTATCCAACTTGTGGCTCTTTCCAAACCTCTTAACACCAGACATCGGGGAAACTTTAAGAAAAACCATATCCCTAACAAAAAATTCCAAATCAGTACTTCGACGATTGACATTCTTCTCATAACGCTCCTGAGCTATTCAAAGCTTCTCTTGAATATGCGTCACTGAAGTATTCATCTCTTCGAAAGCTTTTGGACCCAACAAGGGTCCTTCACCAACCTCGGCCCAAAACAAGGGAGTCCTGCAACGTCTCCCATACAAAGCCTCAAACGGGGTCATCTACAAGCTCTCCTGATAACTGTTATTATAAGAGAATTCCATCAATCTCAGCCGCTCGTCCAACGCTCCTCCAAGGTCCAAGATGTTAAAATCTTATCATGTCTTCCATAATCTGATTTACTCTCTCCGTCTGACCATTGGTCTACGAATGATAGGCGGTTGAATATCTGAGGTCGGTACCCAACCCTTTCCTGTAAACTTTTCCAAAAATGAGACGTAAACCAGGAATCTCTATTCGACACAATATTAACAGGTACTCCATGCAGTATGATGACCTCATCAAAATATAACTCAGCTATTTTCTTCATGGAGTAATCAATCTTAAACGGCACAAAGTGTGCACACTTCGTTAGTCTATCCACTATAACCCAAACTGAATCATGTCCTCGGGGAGATCACGGCAAACTGGTAATAAATTCCATCGCAATACTCTCCGACATCTAACTTGGAATCTCCAAAGGCGTCAGCTTGCCACCATGTCGTCCTTGATCTACCTTAACACTCATGCGTATGAAGCATTCAAACACAAACTTGGCTATATCATTCTTCATTCAATACCACCAAATGATCTGTTTCAAATCTTTGTACTTCTTAGTAGAGCCATGGTGGTAGGAAACACTAGAACCATGTATCTCGCTGCACAACTTAGCTCAAATATCCTCAAATTCGGGGAAACAATATCTACTACAATACTTCAAGGTACCCACATCATCGATTAAAAAGTCTGCTAACTCCCCTTTCTCAGTTCTATTACGAAGGTGTTGCAAATCAGGATAGTCCTTTTGATGTATTGCCTTGTAAGAGTAATCCATGAAGGCTCTGCTACTTCCAAGCTGAAAGTGAGGGACAGATCTAACTTTACTCTAAAGGGGGGGGGGGGGGTGAATAGAGTATTTTAAAAACTTTAATTTATTTTTATAGCGGATTTAAAATAAGTGATATATATATATATATAAATAGGAAAATCACAGCACGTAATAGAAAGTAAAGGAATCACAGAAGACATAAGCATTTTTTATAGTAGTTCCCCAATAAATCTAGGTACGTTTACACTTCAACCACCCTGTTGGTATCCACTACAGGGATTTTTTCTCAAGTGCCCTGCCACCACAAGATCTATTTTCTAAGAGAGATCTAACAACCCTTTGAGCTTTTGACCAGGTGCCCAAAAACAAAGCTTAAGTCTTTTGAACAGGTGACTTAGGAACAAAGAGTTAACTTTTGAAGGGAGTTAAAAACCCTGTACACAGTTTAGAAATAAACTACAAGAAATGATGTTGTCTTCTCTGTCAATAATATCTGAGAAGACTAGTGGATGATATTACAAAAAGCTCCTCCTGATTTGAATAGAATTTATGATCAAGGGAGGAGAGCTTTTCATCATGGTGTAGGCCTTCTTGAATGTTATTCCTCTTTAGAAGATATTTCAGACATATATGAAAATGGAATGTCTCTTGGAGAGTTAGATAGTAGAATGAAAGTATGTCACTGTCTCTGTGTGTCCAACTCAACTCCCAAATCAATAACCCCATTAAGCAACAATCTATTGAATATATAATGTCTGAGAAGAATTCAAACATTTGAATTAAAACCATTCTGAAACGTTTGCGAAGAATCTCTGAGAATTGTAACTGCCCTGAGAATTAATTAGAATTAAAACTCTGTGATAAATCCATATTTAATGCCGCCTTAAACGACTATATTCATTTAGAATATTTAACATTAAATATCAGAGTCGTAACTGACTGAAATTAAGCTTTTGAAAACATTCTGCCTTCTGAATAAGGAAACTGCCTGATCGTCAAGCACATCAAGGAATTCGTCGAACTGAGTCTGGAGTTTGTCGAACTGAGTATTTTGTTTCGTCGATCTGAGCTCAGAGTTCGTCGAACTGAGCTTGGCTTTCGTCGAGCTATGCTTTTGAGTTGAGAACAATGTTCATCAAACGGAGCTCAGCATTTCGTCGAGCAAAACTCAGAGTTAGAAATCTGAGTTCGTTAAACTGTGCACGATATTCGTCAAACTGAGCTCGACGTTCGTCGATCTGGGATTTTGCGTTCGTCGAACTAAACTTCCTAGATTCCTTCTAAAGTAACAATCCTGGAAATAATCCTATGACCCTAGTCTATACTTGTTGGGTCAAATAAAACATCCTAAACATATAATAATGATCCTAGCCCAAATCAGTAAAAGGGAGTTCCAATAATCTCCCCCAATTTGGGTGATGATACTATTACACAAAAAAACACAAAGAATAAATATCTAACAGAAATAAAATTTTTAGCAGATATATAAAAGGTGCTTTGAGTAAGTTTATAAACAACAACAAAGTTTAAAGGCATAAACAAAAAATTAAGAGTCCTTCTATGGAGCAGCTGAAGGAGAATCTGAAGATGATTTGGTAATATTAGCTTCCAGGTTGGATCTTCAGCTGCTCTTTTACTCATTTTAAGATCTTGAGAACCAATGATCTTTAGTGAAGTGGTTCTTAGAACAACTGCTTCAAGATTCAAACTCATATACTTGTCAACATTAAATAAGCATTTTTTTTGATATCTATCTAGTTCATGTTCACTGCAGGAGGACATAGTAGTGAATTGAGAGGTGTCCTTACCCTCTGTCTTTGCTTTCTTAATCTGAGAAAGAGCAACTTGCTCATTGAGCCTTGCCATTCTATAAACTGGATCAAGCTCCGGATCATACACTGGAGAAGCTGGCATTTCTTGGCTAGAGTGTTGCTGGCTTCTTTGACTGTTGTAAGTACCATACCTTGTACGTCTATCCTGCCTGCCCTAAGTTGGTCTAGAATGATGTGAAGTAGGCTTATAAGAGTAAGATACTCCTCCTGCTGATCCAACTACAGGAGGAGGAGGAGGAGGTCCTCTCCAGGACTTAGGAGGTGACTGATATCTCTTCATTTTCTTCCTATTCTTCTGCTCATTATTGGAGTACCTCATCCAATGTGGAAGGTCTGGAGTTAGAGGTATTCCATGCAAAATGTAATAAGGGACGTACACTGTTGATGAAGGTTGAGGAGCAACCTTAGCTGGAGCCTTTTTCTTGAATTTCCTTTTCTTAGAGCTAGAATCTTCTAACTCATCAAAATCTGTATTAACATCTGACGGTTCATCTGGCGGATCATATAAAGCATCAATTTGTTTATATATATTAGTATGATCATCAAACTGATCCTATGGATAATTATATACATTGTATTCCTTTTCTATATCTTTATTAAGAAAATCATCAAAATTTGTCATAGGAGATTCATCCCATGCAAAAGTAGGAGGGGAATGAAACTGCTCCATAATATCGATTATATTATCAATTACTGTAGTCTGAGATACTGGATTAAAACTAGGAGAAACATCACAGATACTGGATGTAAGCTCTTCTAAAACTGAAGCATCAATGGGAGCAGAGTAGTGATACGTCATCGACAAGTGTACCGGTCGCTGTCAAGTAATAATATTTGGAATAGCTTCCTCGAATGTCAATCATGAGGGAATGCATGAAGGGTACGCGATAGCGTCATGTGAATATCGTTTACTAAGATTATAAAGAAACAACGAGGGGGTTTGGTTTTGATTCCTAAGTTAACAACAACAAAAAAACTAATGCGTGTCGTAAGCACCGCTTTGCTTGACGGATGAAACTAATGCAGGCCGCTATGCCGTGCTTCATTTGGTGGATGGACGGGGAGAGCAAGTGGATGGGATGAACACCTTGCGAAAAGTGAGGGTCGTAATGACCTCTTCATCCACAACTCTAGCCTTTGCTAGAGTGGATTCGTGTGCGCGAGTGGAGTGGATGTGAGCGGAGGTGAGTGCATCACAACTAACAACAGAGCATATAACTAAGCCAAGCAAACTTCATTCATAGATAAATAAAGGTAAGTTTAGGTTCATTATAAGCTTAAGAGTACATTCCACAAAGAGAAGAGGTAGAATAAACCAAAAGGGGGGGAAAGCGTAGCCATGGTTCTTGGCCGGAGTGGTGGGTTTTCAGTCCACTTCATGACTCTGACCATGGTTGCAATTGGATGCAAATGGGATGTCAATCCACTTGTCTTCCTCCTTCTTCTTTCCTTTCCTTCAATCCTTTCTCCCTTTTGTCCAAATAAAAAGTAATAAAAGTTCTGTTGCTCGCTGCTGTGTGGCCGGGAGCACTCCGAAGGTTGAAGATGACTTTGGATGGCCAGAGAATGCTTCCTTGAGGGTGGAGATCACTGGAGGAGCTGTGGGGGAGGAACGACACTTCTGCGCGCAGCAGCTCGGTGGAAAAAAATGAAAAGGCGTGCCCTAATTCGCGATGCAGGGCCTTAAATACGAAAGCAGAAAATCAGAGTGCATGATCAGTGGCGCACGACCAGTGGTCGTGCGCACTTGATCCCATGATCGTGCGATTGGCAATGACAGAACTTTAGAAAAACTGGAGTAACACGCACGAGCAGTGGCGCATGACTAACGGTCATGCGCACTATGTCCAATGGTTGTTTGGTTGCCCAGACAGAACTTAAAAAATGGAGAATATAGTGCGCACGATCAGTGACGCACGAACAGTAGTAGTCGTGTGCAATAGATCCACTGATCGTGCACAGTGTTCATGTACCGTTTGGGATTTCCCGAACAATCCCGCAACACGTACACGACCCCTGAACCTGCAGTAGAAACAAAAAAGTCACCAGAAAGGGCACACCACATTCTCCAGCCACAGAAAACACCAAGTATAGGGCAAAAGTACAAAACTATAAAATCACACTGAAAATGGGCCCAAAAGTGCACTTATCATGAAATGACAGAGAAACGAAATATGAACAATAATGGCTCTCAAGTGTAGTGCAAAAACGAGGAAAACTAGCCCATATGAGTCCAAAAATATGTGTATAACTTGGACTTATCACACCCCGAGACTTACCCATTTGCGCGTCCTGAGCAAATCATCACTCTGTGGACTAGAAAACAGTTAGCTAGCTTAGTAATTTCAAAATAAAGTATTACTAGAAATCAAATACACCATGGACATAGAAAATATAATAGAATAAACTTTTTAAATATAGTACGTAATTTAAAATATTTGATAGGCGTAAATAAATATTGTATCTACTCAAACTTGGAATTCTATAGAATCGTTCGGTCATACGTAGGAAGAATGTAAGCAGGCCACTAAGATGAGCTTTGCCAAATACTGGGGCTTGTGATCACCTGCAAAGAAATCCATCAAGTCGGGGACCATACGCTTGCCCGTTCACACTCTCTTGACGGCGCGAGTAAGACTCAAGCGTGAATCAGTAGGACTTGTAGGATAGAATGGGGCTTAGGCTAAGTTTTGGTAGTCAATGATAAACATGGAGGATACACGCAACCAACGCGAGCGAACAATAAGCTAAACCAATACAGCCATATAGAGATGCACGTGTTACACACCCCCAGTCTTAGCTTGAAAAACCGGGCGTGTACACGGCCTAACCCGTCCAATAACATGAAAAACAAGATGGGGATTCAATTTCTTATTGTAATTCCTTTTAGATTTTCTTTTTCACATTTTTTTTCTTTTTTTCTTTTTGGAATCCCCAATTTAGCAAGTAGAAATTTTTTAATTCATACCACATCACACAAATTCCACACATCACAACACATCAAAATAGTAAATTCACATAAGCTAATCGATTTGGTTGCGATAGGAGGATTGGCTTTAGGATTTGGTGAATGAAGGTGAAGCTGAATCAAAGGAGGGGTATGCACAAACTTGGCTTGTAATAGTTAGCAGCTAGGACTAGGTAATCAAAGCTCAGACTAGCCAAAATGATGGCCTACTTCTTGCTCATGCTTGACTAACCAGGACACCAATGCTTTGAGAGTAGCTTGGGGCTAGTTCTTAGCCACCGAGAAAGATGATCCTTCCTCCCGACTCGAGCAATACGAGTCTAGTGATGGCTACACACATTCCTACACTACCGTTTGATTACTCCAGATTCACATTTTTGTGTAGTACAAACAATATTTACAACTACAGAAAAGTATAAATCTACGAGCACAAAAAAAAATTAAATCTATATTATTTCTACACAAACCATGAGTACTCGATTAGGAGGACTACATGAGTTTCGAACTACTCTATCCTGAAATCCTAAGCCAGCACAGCTATTTTAAAGTTTACACAAAAGCAATACATTTGACTTGAGCCGCGCGCATGGCTAAGAGTGCGTTCGTGTGGGTGATGTAGTGTGTGCTATAGTGATTATGAAATAAATAAATGACAGACTGGTATCCAATAAAATGTGCTGTGTAGTGACCATAGGCATGCTCTCCCCCCATACTTGAATGCGACAACTAGTAAAAATAAGCATTCCAAATAAAATAAAGAGCTAGGGGTAAGAAGTACATATGCTGAAAATTGAGCATACCAGTCATGCTGCGAGGTTGTCCGCTAGCGGCCGGTTTGCCGCGCTTCAAAAATTTCAGCACCTGCGAATTAGAGATCCACGCAAAACAAAAAATAGAAATACACATATAAAAAGTGCGATACAGAAATATAATTGTTCATGATCGAACTTGCTAAATAAAGTGCGATACAATTACATAGATAGTTAAAACACTAGAAAAGCAGGAGATGTGGTAGAATCGCTACGCGGCAAACTCCCCTCACTCATCCTCGCTATCGCTGTCGAGAATCTCAATAGGAGACGGACGACGAGTAGGCGCGACATGGGCCATACGCACTGGAGGTGGTGGAACATTCATCCCGCCTCTCATTGCTTAACTGATATATAAAGTCTTGCATCCAGTACTGTGAGGCTTCTAGATCAGCAAGGCGCTCAATCAGATATGGAACACTCTGCTCCTGAGCTGGGTTGAACAAGCGGCTAGTTTGCCCCTCCTGCTTCACTGGGGGCCGCTGCTACAGCCTACTCTACTGTGGTTACTTTGCAGCTCTCCGCCTACCCATGGTGGAAAACTCGGCTGGCTCTCCCTCATTTTCCTCCTCATCTCTTCCTCCAAGTGCATCTCCAGGCATCATAACAACGAAGTTCGGCCAGCCTTCCTCCCAACCACTCGCAGCAAATGGAAACTCAACATATTGGCCCTGGTGATCATGGTGGGAGCAGTGACTTGCTCCATCGATGGTAGCTGGCTCCAAATTGCCAAACTCTTCGCGATATAGGTAATGTAGTATGCACCCCCGATCACGCCCACGAGGCCATAAGTGGCGTCGTGATGGAAGAAATAGGCCAGCATATACCACAGATGAATGGGGTACTACTATTGCATACTAAACAGGGAGATCAAATCTTGCCAACCACCACGTTCTTCCTTAGGGCGCTTGCGGTGAGCGAATGACTAAGCAAGTGCTGCAAAAACATCAAAGCGTGGGAAGCAATCCTAGTCGATTTCGCCCTACGGGTGACGTACTCCTCGTTCCCCCCTGTCAGAGAACACCAGTGGCTCACAGAGTTATGTATTCCGGAAAATCGAAGTAAAGCTGTTGAAAGTTAATTCTGGATGCATCAGCCTCGGTGTAGACCCAGTGTGAATGGTGAGCTTGGGCAAAGAGACGGCGAAGACGTGCCCCATCATGTGGAAGGAACAAGTTGGAAGGTAGAGGTTATCTGAAGTCATCCCCCAATAAAAAGTGGATAGGAACTCGAAGGTCAGCTCCTTATAACCAAGCTCGTCACACTCAGACAAGTTGCTCCAGTGATCGAAGGAGTAGAGAAGGAGGACGGCCTTCGCTAAAGCTCCATTGTCTTTGATCGACCGGAGTTCATTCCAATCCACAAGCCGTTGAGAGAGGAAGGGCTTATCCTTCAGGGAATTGAAATGCTGGGTGTGCTCGGCCTTGGAAAAAGTTGCCATTCTTGCCAAAATCTGTGTGGGGTAGCTGAAGAATGGTCGGATCGTTGGTAGGCCTTCAACACACGGCGACTTCCTGGTTCCATGGCAGCACAAAGATGAGGAAGGAGACCGGAAATTACAAGAGCTTACCAGAGAAGGGGCGTATCTCAATGGAGAAGGGAGGATCGATGAGAGACGAAACACGAATAGCAGAACAAAGAGAGAGAAGTTAGGGCGCACGCACAGTGGTCGGCCGGCTGGGTTTAAAAGAAACTAGGCAGGCACACGACTTGTGGTCGTGCGTAGTTAAATAGTGCGCACGACTAGTGGTCGTGCGCGTAGATATTTTTCGCGTGCCCTATTTTGTAGTCAAACCCACACTACTAATCACATGGGTGCACATTTGAGTTCATCACCACAGCGGGACTACCACAACCCTTTCAACAGTTTAATTATGCAACAATTATAAACTAGAAACAAAAGTACATATAGTTTTTTTTTTTTAAAAAAAGAAATGCTAATATAGATAACTGATGTGTTTATAGTCTCCCAACAGGAGTTATTCAAACACCATGCACTCTCTTAACTAATGGGCGTATGAAATTTGAAGTGCTCGGACAGTTGTTCAAGTTCACATTTCGGAAGCGGGTACCAAAATGGTGACAAAACAAATACCCACATACCTGTGTAGTTGTAACTGTCTTGAACCTCAGCAATGGGTAGAATAAATGTGGTGAAGCTCGACGAATCTAACTCCACCTGCACCCGATCTCCAATAATGATAGGCTGCATTACAGACCCTTGCACTGAGTGGACTGGTTCCACGATGTGGTCCTGCAGAGAAGTAGACACGAGAGCAGGGATAGGAAATAAATTAGAAGAATGACAAAAAGTATGCTCAATCTTGGGGATGATCCCAGTGTCATCTCCCATCGACGAAATTGTGGGTGGATCGACACAACTGTCCATGCTAGTGTAATAATGTGCTAGCGCTGCATCCGCCTCCTCCGCACATTGGACTTCCTGACATGGGACTGAGGCATCAACCTCAGCCATGCAGATGACATCCTCGACTGGATCTAGCATAATGCTATAAACACCAGCTTCTCCCTGCAAATCAACTCCTCCATAACAGTGTCAGAAAAAGAAATAATGCTATGAAAAGTAAAGGATAGAGGAGCAGTGCTCGCTAAAAGGTCAAGCACAGGCTCCTCACAACAAACAGACTATATTACACGATGATGCATGTACTAAGGAGTAAGAACATCCGTGTCAGAGTTTAGATCGGCACTTGTATCTGTGCAAATACTAGTATTCTCCCTTCAAAATCTAAAGGAGGTACTAGAATGTACCCAGATACAGAAGGGGTGCTACAAGTTGTCGGAGTGGAGACAATCCGAATATCAGGTTCATCCTCCTCCTCCAACTACAATAGGTAAGCAGCACACTCCTTCAAAGAGTGATCCCAACTATGACAAAATAAAACACTGCTTAGCCGGCTTTGTCGGTACAATGGGTACTGACGCCGAGAAAAAGTAGTGCGTCAAAGGAGGCGCGGATGAGTAGTTAAATGGCTTATGGCTACCATATTTAGTACCAAATGAGTTTGGTGCTCCATATGTAGATCCTTGAGTGTCTTGGCTACCATACTCCTGAGGACATCTATCCCTTGCATGAGATATCTCCACACCAGTGGCAACAAATATTTAAAACTGGCCCACATTGTAGAGATCACATATTTCCAGGCATAAAACTACTTTGCATAGATTCTCAATAAAAATCTAACAATTCCAACTGACATAAAAACAAAAAATAGACTGGGATAAAACAAATTTAAAAACAAGCAACTCTATCGTAATTCTCATAACACGGCACAAATCAATTATACGCCTGCATTCCCCGGTAACGACACCAAAAACTTAATGCATCGTCGGCAAGTGTACCGGTCGATGTCAAGTAATAATATTGGGATTAGCTTCCCCGAATGTCGATCTCGAGGGAATGAAGGAGGGGTACGTGATAGCGTCGTGTGAAGATCGTTACTAAGGGTTTTAAAGAAACAACGAGGGGGTTTGGTCTTGATTCCTAAGTTAACAACAAAAAAACTAATGCGGTTCTTAAGAACCGCTTCTCATGGCGGATGGAAACTAATGTAGGCCGCTATGTCATGCTTCGTTAGGCGGATGGACGGAGAGCAAGCGGATGGGATGAACACCTTGCAGAAAGTGAGGGTCGTAAAAACCTCTTCATCGACCAAATCTAGCCTTTGCTATAGTGGATTTGAGTGCACGAGTGGAGTGGATGTGAGCGGAGGCGAGTGCATCACAGCTAATAACATAGCATATAACTAACCCAAGCAAGCTTCATTCATAGACAAATAAGGTAAGTTTGGGTTCATTACAAGCTTAAGAGTACATTCCACATAGAGAAGAGGTATAATAAACCAAAAGGGGGGAAAAGCGTAGTCGTGGTTCTTGGCCGGATTGGTTGGTTGCCATTCCACTTCACGACTCTGACCGTGGTTGCAACTAGATGCAAATGGTTGTCAATCCACTTGTCTTCCTCCTTCTTTCCTTTCCTCCAATCCTTTCCCTTTTTGTCCAGATGAAAAGTACCAAAAGATCTCGTTGCTCACTGCTGGTGGCGGGAGCTCTCCGAAGGTTGAAATGACTTTGGATGGCTGGGGAATGCTCTTGAGGGTGGAGATCAGTGGAGGAAGTGTGGGGGAGGAACGACGCTTCCGCTCGCAGCAGTTGGGCGAAGAAAAATGAAAAAAACGTGCCCTAATTCGAGATGCAGGGCCTTCAATACGGAAGAAGAAAATCAGAGTGCATGATCAGTGGCGCACGACCAGTGGTCGTGCGCACTTGATCCCATGATCGTGTGATTGACAATGGCAGAACTTCAGAAAAAACTGGAGTAACATGCACGAGCAATGGCACACCACCAATGGTCGTGCGCACTATATCCAATGGTCGTGCGGTTGACCGGGCAGAACTTGGAAAATGGAGAATTTAGTGCGCAAGATCAGTTGCGCAGGAGCAGTGATCGTGTGCAATAGATCCACTGATCGTGCACAGTGTTCCTGTACCGTTTGGGATTTCCCGAACAATCCCAGAACACGCACACGACCCCTAGACCTGTAGTAGAAATAGAAAAGGCACCAGAAAGGGCACACCACATTCTCCAGCCACAGAAAACACCAAGTATAGGGCAAAAGTACAAAACTGTAAAATCACACTGAAAACGGGCCCAAAGGTACACTTATCATGAAATGGACAACGAATATGAACAATAATGGGATCTCAAGTGTAGTGCAAAAATGAGAAAATTGGCCCGGATGAGTCCAAAAATATGGGTATAACTTGGACTCAATAAGTAACAAACTACTGCTCTTGAGAGATCTTCTTCATAAACTGGTAAGCTAGGAGAATAACTATGCAGTAAATCAAAAACTGATAATAAAGATTATAAATAAACTGTGGGATGAATAATGACATCACCAACAGTAAGAACTTCTAGCTTTGCCGATAACTCATCCTCAGCTGTACTTGTCATTTTCGAATCCTGAATTTCAACAAAAACTGCTCCTTCTGTAACTGGAACTTCTGCATTGGCTATAACTAGAACTTCTTCATTAAGCATCTCCCCCTACCTAGATCCAGGGATAACTGAATCTAGTACCCCAGAAGAAGGGATAGATTGGAGAGAGGTAATTTGAGAAGAGTGTTGAGAAATAGAAGCCACAACAGGAGCCAGAACCTCATCCAAGAGCTTATTGAGAGTAGGAGTGATGAATTCAAGAAGTTTAGAAGCAATGGAAGAGAAATCAAGATACATAAACTCTGTTGGATCCTGAGTAGATGCAGAGGATGGAATGGAAGAAGAGGGAATGGAACTATTAGCATAGATGGAACATGGAAAAGATGACTAAGGTAAAAAGGTAGTATTGATGACAGAGGGAATGCCATCAGAAATTATTTTCTGTATAGGTGAGTGAGTTTGAGATGAGTGAGGTAGAGATGAGAGAGGTGGATCAGAAGGAAGTAGAGATAAATGAGGCGGAGAAGAAAGAAGTGGAGATATGGGTGGTGACTGAGGAGGTAACTGATGAGCTGGGGAAGTGGTAGTGAAGGATGAAGATGGAACAACTTCAGATAAAACAGGCTGTTCAGTAGGTGGAGTGGAAGATGTAGGAGAATGGTGTGATGATGGTGGAGGAGAAGAAACAAGAGGAGCGGAAACCTCTTGCGGGCTTTGGAGAGTGGCTGGGACAGCCCTGATGCTCTCAGAAGCAGTACTAGAGGGTCCAGGCATGGAAGGCTTAGGAATCACATCAAATATTATGCAATCCTCTTAGAGGCATTAATGTGTATGGTCTGAGAGGCCAACACCTCTGGACACTTAGCCTGTAAAAAGATGCCCAGTATCCTGCCATATCCTCCAAACTTGCTATTAACGTTCTTCTTAATGGAATCAAACAGAATTAAACCACAGTTAATGGTTTTCTGATCCACCAGAGGACACATCAAAAGGAATTGGTGCCTAGTAACATAATCGTAGGTTGAGTGTTTTCCCATAAGTACCTTGCCTACCACATCTGCTAAGAACTTATATTCTATAGAAATGTTCCTTTTCAATAAATGATTTGGGTTTCCTTGACCCATAAGTACCTTGCCTACCACATCTGCTAAGAACTTATATTCTATAGAAATGTTCCTTTTCAATAAATGATTAGGGTTTCCTTGAGAGTGACCCAATCTATCTAGCATTACATCAAATTCTGTACTAGATAACTCTATATCGTCTTCTCCATTAACAAAACCGAAAATTTCAAAAAGAATTTTAGGTGTTAGATAAACCTGATGTCCTGAGATTGATCCAATAAGAGTTGAGATATCCTGAATCTTAGGAGTATGAATCCATTCTTTAATCTATGCGACTAGGAGTTTGATTCTGTAGTCATAAAGTGTCGCAGATTCTGTGCCTCAAAGAGTTTCAAAATATCTTGGAAAATTTGATCTGAATGAGAAAAGGATTCTATGTCGATGTCGAAACCTGCATCAAACTTCATAGCAGAGAGGATTGCTTGTGAAATTGCCACTGTCCTGCAAAATAGATCAAGTGCAAGGGAAATGGAGAATGCGCGAGATAGAGTTCGATGAAAACATAAATATAAGTTTTCAGAAGTTGAAAAGACGAACTCTGTATGATGATAATAAACTCATCGAACATAGTTTGACAAAAAATTCACAAAAGAAATACAATTCGCCGATCTCCGTTCGACAAAATGTTTATTAAAGGATTACAATTCGTCGAGCTCCAATCGACGAAAAGTTCTCAAAATGAATTCATCGAACTCCGTTTGACGAGAGTTTCGTGAAAAGGTCACAATTCGTCGAGCTCCATTCGATGAAATTTGCACAATTCATCGATCTCAGAACAAAAAGCAATTTAAAGACTCACCATTAATCATTCCTAATTGATTTAAGAAGAAAATATGTCTCTTTTCATCTAAGAGTTTGGTGAAAATGTCAGCTCTTTGTAAATTAGTAGAAATAAATTCTACGCTAATTTTATTTTTATCTATATTATCTCTGAAAAAATGATGTCTAATTTCTATATGCTTTGTCCTACTATGAAGGACTCGATCCTGTGCAATAGAAATTGCACTTGTATTATCACAAAATATAGTAGAATTATCTAAGTTATAACCATAATAAATAAGTTGATTTTGAATCAAAAAATCTTGGAACAACAACTACCTGTTGCTATATATTCAACTTCAGTAGTTGAAGTAGATACAGATGTTTGTTTCTTGCAAAACCATGACATAATCCTATCACCAAGAAAGTGATAAGTTTCTGATGTGCTTTTTCTGTCAACTCTGAATCCAGCATAGTCAGCATCTGTGAATCCAGTTAATTCAAATCCTGATTCAATAGTATAGGAAATTCCTAGATTAGGACAACCCTTTATATATCTTAAAATTCTTTTTTACTAGTGTAAGGTGTGATTCCACAGGATTAACCTGAAACCTAGAACAAATAAGAGTTGCAAACATAATATTTGGTATACTTGCTATTAAATATAATAGAGACCCAATGATTGCACTATACGTTTTCTGATCAACAGGTTTGTCATGTTCATCATTATCAATAACAACATTAGTAGGTATGGTTATTTTAATTAGCTCATTAGCATATTTAGATTTAGATATGAAGATGCCGTCAAGTGATTGCTTCACTTGTAAACCAAGGAAATAAGATAATTCAACCATGCTACTCATTTCAAACTTGGAATGTATTAGGTCAGAGAATTTTTTGCAAAGTTTGGAATCTATAGAGCCAAAATTATATCATCATATATTTTAACTATTAAAATTTCTATTTTATGATGTCTAAAAAATAAAGTTTTATCTACCAGCCTCTGCAAAATTTATGTTCTAATAAGAAACTAGCAAAAGTCTCATACCAAGCTCTTGGAGCTTGTTTAAGAACATAAAGAGCTTTATTAAGTTTAAAGACATGAGTAGAATAAGTTGAAGAGATAAAATATGGAGATTGTTTAACATAAACTTCCTCTTTGAGTTCTCCATTCAGAAATGCACTTTTCACATCCATCTGATATACCTTGAATTTCTTGAATGCTGTAATTACAAGATATATTCTGATAGATTCTAATCTTACAACAGAAGCAAAAGTCTGATCATAGTCTATTCCTTCCTCCTGTGAGTATTCTTGAGCTACCAATCTAGCTTTATTTCTTACTATAACTTCTTGAGCATCCAACTTATTTCTGAAAACCCATTTGGTTCCAATGACTAGATAGTCTTTGGGTCTTGGAACTAAGACCTAAACTCTACATCTCTCAAACTAACTGAGTTCCTCTTGCATTACAATGATCCAATGAGGATCTTGTTTTGCTTCTTTTATGGATTGAGATTCAATCTGAGAAAGAAAGCATGTAGGCATCTGATATTGATTGAGTTGATGCCTTGTTTGCACACCAGCTGATATGTCTCCAATCACTTGAGATCTAGGATGATCTTTAAGAGTGATATAATCAATAGGTTGAGTTGGTTCTTCAATTATTTATGTTGCTAATTCCTCTTGTGGAATTTCATGAGTTACATCTTTTTCATCATAAATTTCGGGATTGTCTTCATCACTGTCTTCAACATTTTATTGTGAAGGATGCAATGCATCCTCTTGTTTAAGGTTTAATTCATCTAACTTCTCACACAAAATTGGTACCTAAAAAGGGTCTATGTTAGAAGTATTCCTCTCCTTATAAAACATGTTAGTTTCATCAAAAGAAACATGTACAGACTCTTCTATCTTAAGGGTAGATTTATTAAAGACCCTATAAGCCTTGCTGACTTGAGAATATCCTATAAATATTCCATCTGCAGATTTGGCTTCAAATTTTCTTAAGTGTTTCTTATCATTATTGTGAATATAACATCTGCACCCAAAAGCTTTGAAATAATTTACTTTATGTTTCTTATTTTTAAGTAATTCAAATGGAGTCTTAACCTTTAGTTAATGTATGAGACCTCCGTTAAGAACATAGTTTGTTGTGCTTGCTGCCTTTGCCCCAAAGGATAGGGGTAAATAAGGTTCTACTAGTAATGTTCCAGCAGATTCTATTAGAGTTCTATTTTTCATTTCAGCAATCCAATTTTGTTGAGGAGTTCTAGTGGTAGAGAAAGATTGCCTTATGCCTTCTTTCTCAGAGAATTCTTTCATCAGAAAAGATTATAACTCAGTGCCATGATCACTTCTGATCAATGCAATCTGAGTAGAGTACTTAATCTTGATGTTCCTAAGAAAGTTTGTAAGAATTTTGAAGTTATCTGACTTGCTTTTAAGAAAGAACACCCAAGTGAATCTAGAGAAATCATCAATAATCACTTAAATGTGTGACTTTCCTCCCAAACTTTGTATTGGAATAGGTCCAAAAAGGTGCATATGCAGCAATTATAAAATTCTGGGTGAATCACTTTTAGATATGAATTTAAAACTATTTTTGGTTTGCTTACCTAATTAACAAACCCTGTAAAGTCCTTCCTTCTTATAAGATCCAGAAGGTAGTCCTCTGACAAGGTTGCCCTTAAATAATTTAGCAATAGTTCTAAGGTTTATATGTCCAAACCTTTTATGCCATAATTCATTAGTTTTACTTATTTGATTAAACAAACAGATTTCAGTTTTAACAGAGTTAAAATTAACTAAATAAATGTTACCTTGTCTAACTCCAGTTAAAATAATTTTGTTTTTATCAGATGTAATAAAGCATAAAGATTTAGTAGAAGATACCTGATAACCTTCATCACATAGTTGACTGATGGAGATAAGGTTATGCTTAAGACCACTCACATAAGCTACCTTCCTGAAGGTAACTCCTCCAACTTTGACTTTGCCATAGCCCTCTGTCTGGCCACAGTTGGAGTCTCCAAATATGACTTTTGGTCCAAGCTTTTTTTGAAGTCATTTAGATTTGTTTTTCTACCTATCATGTGTTTTGAGCATCTACTATCAAAGTACTATTGTTCCTCTGTGGTAGGATTATTCTTTTCCTGTAATAAAAATAGGTTAGGTGTTCGTGACCCAGATTACCTCGGGTCTTATTTTTCTCACATAATCAGTAGGAATAAAAGAAAATTCAGGTTGATATTTATAACCAAGTGGATGATATCTCCTAGGAGGAATGATCCACTCAGTAAAAGGATTTATAAATCTTTGTGTCTGATTATTCTTTTGGAAAGAATTAAAATGTCTGTTTGAAAAATTTGAGTTCGACGAATTATATTGATTTCGTTTAGCTTCGTTCGACGAATTATAGTGAGTTCGTCGAGCTCCAATCACAGAATAGTAATATTCATTTTATTTGTTCATCTTTCGTCGATCTCTGTTCGACGAATAATATTGTTTTTGTTGAACACCATTTCCTGAATAATACTTATTTCAAGCATTCAGAGTTCGTCGATCTCTGTTTGACGAATAGTATTGATTTTATTAATCTCGGTTCGATGAATAGTATTGATTTCGTTAATCTCGGTTCGACAAATTTTGTTGAACATGGTTTTTGTTGAAATTTTTATTTTGTTTTTGATAATTCTTTTGTAAAACTTCAGTATCTTTATCTATCTCTTCTAATTTTTCTTTTCCTTTAGCATAAGTAAATTTTATCGGGGTAGATAAAATATTTTTCTGAAAGAGGAGTGGTTGACTGATGAAGCTCTCAAGCCAAATTTACCATTTAGTCTGGCATTAACTGTGCTTGTGATATTCATCAGTTTGATATTTCTCCCATTAAGAGATTCTTCAAACTTCTTTGCCTCAGATAATTTGTTTTCTAGAAAAACTACTTGTTCCTTAAGAATTTTCAAATCTTCTTCAGGTTTAATGTTTTCTAAAGATAGTCTGTTTAATTCAATTAATTTTTCTCTGAGAAATTTTATTTCCATATAAGATTTTATTAAATCTATACAATGTAATTTAAAATCTTTTTTAAAATGTTCTGAAGTAAAATCAAAGGTAGGAATTACCTGGTTTTCTTCAAACTCAGACACAGCATCATAATTGCTGCATGATGCATTGATTGTCATCAGACAAACTACTTTAGCCTTTGATTCTTCTTCATCTTCACTTGCACTAGATGAAGATTCAGTATCTGATTCACTCCAAGTTTTAGCTACAAAACATCTCTCCTTTTGTTTGTGTTTACTATTAAAGAGTTGGTTGGAGTGCTTCTTGTAGTCTTTCTACTTCTTTTCTTTCTTTTGATTTTTTGGATACTGTGGAAGAATGTGTACTGATTTCCTGCAACCATAACAAACAATTTATTTAGTTGGTATTTTGTTATACCTTGGTTTATCCATGATTCTGGAAAACCTTCTCCTGAAATCTTTCCTGACCATCTTATAGAATATCTTGGCCAGTAGACTCATGAGTTCTTTATTCTCAGAAAGTTGTTCTTCCTCTTGAGTTGCTTTAAAAGCAATACTCTTTTCTTTCTTTACTGAAAGTAAAGTCTTTTGTTCAGCTTTTATAGTTTTGATGAGCTGCTCATACGATTTGAGCTTTCCCAATAATGTTTCTGTTGAGATTTCATTTACACTTTTGGATTCTCTGATTGTCCAAATTCTTGAATCCCATGTGCTAGGAAAACACATTAGAATTTTGTCATTGACTTCTGTCAATGTAATGTCCTTCTCCAAGGTTTTCAGTTCATTAATAATGAGACTGAGTCTTGTGTATATTTCAGCAACAGATTCAATTTCACCCTTTTTGAAATTCTCATATTGAGAAATCAGGTAAGATATTCTATCTTTTCTCTCATCTACTGATCCAGCTACCATTGCTGTGAGGGAGTCCCAAATATCTTTTGCTGAGGTGCATTCAGCAACCTTCTGAAAAATGTCATCAGACATTGTTTGGGCTAATATGTTCATAGCCTTTGCATCAGTAATTTTTCCTTTTATTCGGGCTTTTGTCCATTATGGTGGAGGTACAATATTGGTGCTTGTTGTTGCCAGTGGTAGAGGTGGGCCTATGAAATTAGAATTGTAGATATCCTCATCAATAGATTTCATATGTAATCTAATTCTTGCTTTCCATAATGCAAACTTATTTAGATTGTAAACATGATGTCTAGTGTTTGAATATTCTTTATTTTGTGCCATGATAAATAAAACAAACTAGATAAATTAAGAACTATCAGATTCAGTAGTTTAAGTGTTAGCATGTAAATCCAAATAACCAACCTCTGATACAAATTGAAGTGAGGGATAGATCTAAATTTACTCTAGAGGGGGGTGAATAGGGTATTTAAAAAACTTTAATTTTTTTTTATAGCGGATTTAAAGTAGGTGGTATATATATATATGTATATATATATAGGAAAATCATAGCACACAATAGAAAGCAAAGTAATCACAGATGACATAAGAATTTTTATAGTAGTTCCCCAATAAATCTGGGTACGTCTACTCTTCAACCACCCTATTAGGTATCCACTATAGGTTTTTGCTCTAGAGCCCTGCCACCACAAGTTCCATTTTCTAAGGGAGATCTAGCAACCCTTTTGAGCTTTTGACCTGGTGCCCAAAAACAAGCTTAAGTCTTTTGATCAGGTGACTTAGGAACCAAGAGTTAACTTTTGAAGGGAGTTAAAAATCCTGTACACATTTTAGAAATAAACTACAAGAAATGATGTTGTCTTCTCTGTCAAGAATCTGTGAGAAGATTAGTGGATGATGTTGCAAAAAGCTCCCCCTGATTTGAATAGAATTTGTGATCAAGGGATGAGAGCTTTTCTTCAGGGTGTAGGCCTTCTTGAATGTTGTTCCTCTTTAGAAGATATTTCAGACAGATATTGAAATGGAAAGTCTCATGGAGAGTCAGAAGCAGAATGAAAGTATGTCACTATCTCTATGTGTCTAATTCAACTCCCAAATCAGTAACCCGATTAAGCAGCATTCTTCTGAATATATAGTGTCCGAGAAGAATTCAAACATTTGAATTAAAACCATTATCATATGTCTGAAGAATCTCTAAGAACTGTAACTGCCCAGGGAATTAGTTACAATTTAAACTTTGTGATAAATCCATATTTACTGCTACATTAAATAACTATATTCATTTAGAATATTTAGCATTAAATATAAGAGTTGAAACTTACTAAAAATAAGATTTTGAAAACATTCTGCCTTCTGAATAAGGAAATTGCTTGATCGTCAAATTCATTAAGGAATTCGTCGAACTGAGCCTGGAGTTCGTCGAACTGAGTTTTCTGTTTCGTCAATTTGAGGTCAGAGTTCGTCGAACTGAGCTTGGTTTTCGTCGTGCTAAGCTTTTGAGTTGAGAACAAAGTTCATCAAACAGAGCTCGGCGTTTTGTTGAGCAAAACTCAAAGTTATGAATCTGAGTTTGTCGAATTGAGCATGATGTTTGTCGAACTGAGTTTGGCGTTCGTCGATCTGGATTCTGCGTTTGTCAAACTGAACTTCTCTGGATTCCTTCTGAAGTAGCAACCCTGGAAATAATCCTATGACCTTAGTCTATACAAGTTGGGTCAAATAAAACATCCTAAGCATATAATAGTGATCATATCCCAAATCAGTAAAAGGGTGTTCCAACACAAGCTACTTGCCGAGTCGCTACTTTCGACCGAGATACCCATCAACAGAAACTTCTCAACAAAGTATTCTATCGAAATTCCAAAGATCTGTGCGGTCTTTCTACTCAAGATATCATAATCTGCGACATATTCTAACCATCTAAGCTGGCACAAATTTAATTCCTTCTGAGTGAAGACATAGTTCATACTCTTATGGTCCATATAAATCTTACACAGTGCGCCATACAAAAGATGTCTACACAACTTCAAGGCATAAATTACTGTCACAAACTCTAGGTCATGTGTAGGGTAGTTCATTTTATGTATCTTTAACTGTCTCAACTCATGCGCAATTACCTTTCCTTCTTGCATCAAAATGCATCCAAGCCCGACATGTGATACATCCACAAAAATGACATACTCTAATCCTTCAGTAGGCAAAGTCAACACTGGATCAGTGCACAATCTCTTTTTCAATTCCCAACAAGCTTCCTCGCACTTATCGCTACAGACGAACGTTGTGTTCTTCTGCGTAAGCCTAGTTAGCGACACATATAACATAGAAAATACTTCCACAAACCTTCTATAATAGCCTGCCAACCATAGGAAGATTCTTATCTCTTTGGGTGTGGTAGGTATTTTAGAATCCATTACGACAACTATCTTTTCTGGGTCAACGAAACTTTTATCCTCATTCACCACATGACCAAAAAAGGAAACCTGAGGTAACCAATATTCACACTTACTCAACTTGGAATACAACTTATGCTCCCTTAAAGAAGATATAACTAACCGCAAGTGTTGGGCATGCTCCTCAGTACTCAGGGAATAAACCAGAACATCATCTATAAACACAACCATAAAATGGTCCAAACAAATTCTTGAACACTCTGTTCATCATGTCCATGAAGGCAGAGAGTGCATTCGTTAATCCAAACGACATCACCAAGATCTCAAATTGTCCATACCGAGAATGAAAAGCGGCCCGGAGAACATCCGACTCACGGATTCTCAACTGAAGGTAGCCTAAATGAAGGTCAATCTTCAAAAACACCGCACTACCACACAACTGATCAAAACAGATCATCTATTTGCGGCAAGGGATACCTGTTCTTGATAGTTACCTTATTCAATTCTCTATAATCGATGCAGAGCCTCATAGATCCATCCTTCTTGACAAACAACTCAGGAGCACCCCAAGGCGAAGAAATTGGCCTAATGAATCCACACTGCAACAACTCATCCAGCTGGGTACACAACTCTTCTAGCTCATGCGGGGCCATACAACACTGTGCCTTAGCAATAGGGCGAGTACCCGGCTCCAAATCAATAACAAACGCCACATCTCTCTCAGGCGAAAGACCATGAAGATTATCTGGGAAGAAATCCGGAAACTCTCGCACCACAGGAACAACCTTGACGCGTGGCAAACTACCAACAGTTTCCAAAACAGAAACCAAATAAGCAAAACAACCGGAATTCAAAAGTTTTTGAGCATGAACTGCAGAAATAATCGGGGAATCCTAGCGCAGAAAAACATAAACACTCTTGGGGTGGCCGTTGTCCATCTTGAAGTCCAAATGCTTAACCTTAAATTGGATAACTACATCATATCTCTGGACAACCGGTCCATGCCCAGAATCACATCAACGTCCTCCAGGTCGAACATCTTCAAATTAGCAAAAGCTAGGAAACTCCTAAACGGATCGGACAATTCTGGATACCTTGGCCTGACAACACCGAATCACAGGAAGAAAACTTAACTCGCAACGAATCGCTAACTAGATCGAGAGTCACATGATGACGCTCTTTGAAAGTCCTAGCCATGAACAAGTGGGTAGCACCGGAATCGAAAAGAATGTGATCCAAACGGTTCTTAACCTTAAAGTTCCATATAAAATCGCATACGTAACTAGACAAACAAACATCAAAGCTATAACTATGAGCTAAAAGCTAGAACTAGATTAGAATCTAACCTGAAATCACTAGGGTGGATGTCTGCACTTCCTCCATAGTCACCATATTTAACTTGCCCTTTCCTTTATCTAAGAGCTGCGGCGGCGACAATACCTGAAGTTGAACTGGCTGCCGCCGCGACTGAGACTACGAGCACCCTGACTTGAAATGTCCTTTCTGTCTATACTGAAAGTAGACCCTTTCCTTAGACCAACAATGGGCAGCATCATGCCCCTTCTTCTTACACACGACACAAACCAAATCTCCTTTGTGAGCGCTCTGAATCGTATGCACTTGCTGCTGCTTTTGAGCTCCCAACATCTTATAACTCTTATTGAATGGATGGCCCAGCCGAGCATATAAATTGCATACCTCCTTGCTTCTCTTCCTTAAAGCAGAACCAGGTTCCTGGGAGCTCATACCCTCATCGGACTTCCTCTTATCCTATCCCATCTGCATGCGTTGATTCTTAGCATTGTCGATTGCTTCGACCTTAAAAGCAGCTTGTACTGCTTCAGTATAGTTTTCATATCCATAAGCACAAGCCAGCTGCTAGATGTCACTCCTAAGACCACCCAGAAATCGCTTGACTCAGATAACTTCTGAAGCAACCAAATCCAGGACAAACTGGCTCAACTTGCTGAAATCAATCTCATACTCACTACCCGTGAGTTGTCTTTGCTTCAGATGCAAAAAATTATTCATCAAGCTATCTTGCTCGACCGATGATAGAAACTTCTTCAACAATAACTCTTTGAAGGATTCCCATGAGCATCCTTCTGTGAGGTTCTCCTTATCTATCAACCACCAGCTCTTCGCCAGACCCTTAAGATGGTACACAGTGACCATCACTCTTTGGTCTATAATCCTTGAGTACGAAAACATCTCCTCGATTGTGATAATCCAATCATCCTACGCCATGGAATCAGCTCTACCATAATAGGAAGGAGGTCCTAATTGCTGAAAATACGAGATAAAGTTCAGCTCTGGTGGCAGTAGGACTGGAGGCACCAAAGGAGCGGGAGCAACAGGAACAGATTGACCCACAGCAGGGTCCTACACCCTCGGTTGATGTCTAGAAATGACAGTCAACAGTGCCTAGATCTGCGATTGTATCTAAACCATCTGCCTTGACAGAGCATCATTGCTTTGCCACAGTCCCTCGATAATTGCCTCAGTCTATGCACCAGACGACTCACCCATAAACTAGGGAGTCGCTCTCATCGCAACGTGCTTAGGCGACATCCTAATAATATAACAAACAACTAATCAAAACCTAGCTTACCCGCTAGAACTACACAAGTTAGTTCAGACCATACATGTATATATACTTGCTCAAGCTGCTAACTTGCTCTAGGAATTTTATAATGATGTCATGCTTAAACTTACGATGATATACCATCATCTTATTTACTCATGTGCATAAACCATGAATGCATGAATTCTTATTCTTTTTAATTTAAATCAATGTGTGTACGAATGTCATCATGTAAATCTTTAGCTTAGCATGTGTGCTAATTCTACGTTATGTCATGCATGTTGTGCTATGTAATATAATAAATGTCTTAATGCATGTTATAAGCGGTGTACACATGAAATTTTATACATCTCATACTACATAATATCGCATGTAATGAAAAGAAAAATCTAATTTGCATTCATGGGATGATTGTTATGCATCCTATACTACATAACAATCACATGTTGCTTCCTATGAGGATCCATATACAAACACATATTATGCATGACATACTACATAATGTGCCTCATATACTTCTTGTCATTCTTATGAGTATAGTGTTCATGTTTCTGCCAAGACGTACTGATGATACATCGGTGTATGTATGAAATGATCCAAGACAATCTAACTAACCAGATATAGTTGTTCGACCAATTATCAAACAACCTCTCCCTCCAATACCAACTGTCACAACCCGCATTTTCTTCGTAATTAAATAACATATCAGAGTAAGAGAAAACACGCATCGTGATTTCACGCCATGGAGGGGATAAGTGCAGACGCTCAAGCAAGACACCAACACAATACTTTATATAAAATCCATAAGTTTAATATGAAGAAAACTGTAATTTTGTTTCAGTTTGGGTGGACGTATCCATCGGCTCAGTGGATCAACTAGTCCATATCTAAAAATATGAATATACACTGCGGAATATACTTTGCTTATATTTGATTAACATCGTACATGAGCATAAACATCCAACTAGGACAACTCGTGATATGCATGACTCTAATTTTAGTCTAAGTATAGAAATAGATTTTACGTTCCTTAAAATATAATGACTTTACTTTTGAAATATGCTATGAATGAAGTAGGCAAATGACATTTTATGTTTTTAAGAGTAAGTAACATGCAATCTTAGCATAAAACCTTCTCAAAGAGCAAAGAAACCCAACAATTCACAAAGAAATAGATTTAACAGCTGGCAAAAACTTAACATTCTACAAGAAAACCACTTGTGGGCGTCAACAACCTGACACGAACCCACTAAAAGTATGTATGTCTGAACTAAAACAAACCACAACTAGTACCTCACAATCGATGAGCTAAAGACAACCGCAACCACTGCAGAACGCAAGACACAACCAAACCCTAGCTACTAATAGGCTACTGCTCCGAGCCTGATGCATTCAAAGAAAGAACACGTCAGCAAGAAAATACAAGTGGTAAACAATAAAATCAGTAGATAGTAATTAAAGGGAAACAAGAAGGGTTACCAACCCCAGCTATAAGAATGGTTGATAAAACTCAGCTAAAAAGTCAAGTTATAACAAGTAAAGCAGAAATTTCAATAGTAGAGTAAGAGTAATTGCACCAAGTGTAAAGTAAAGTCATGATTCGATAAGATCTGCAATAGTAAGCATCCAGTATATGACTAAACGAAAGGAAGAAAAGAGACTAAAGAGCTCTAAACATGTGAATCATTAGCACTGGCAAAAAATCACGGTTTTGAGTCAGTGGCAACATTGACCAACATGAACTAACAAACCCAAAAAAATATCTCAAAAAGGCACTGTTGTGGTGGACACATTATCCAACACAACCCGACAGTCCATAAGAAGAGACAAAAAGCCCACCAAGTGCAATGATTCATGAAATGATGTCATGTTGGTGGTCCTTTATCCACGCCAACCTAGCCGTAAAAACACCTCCAAAACTCCAATAAAACCCCAATACTAACACCAAAATACTCCCACAAAAAGAGGAGAGAACAACCCAAAAAAATTACGCTAAGATCCATACTTGGCGAATTGACAAAATGGAGAAAATATTCTAAGTCCAACTAAATTCGTCGAATATACTCGATGAAATCAACAGATACTCGACGAATCAGAATTGGCGATAAAAGGAGACACCCGATGATACTAGATGAAAAGGACTCGATTCGTCATATATTCTCGACAAAAAGGATTCATCGGCCAGATCACTCAACGCTTTCTAAGCATAAACCATACTCGATGAATTCGTCGAGAATACTTGACAAATTTTCCTTCTCTCAACGCCATGACCAATGATACTCGAATAATTTGCCTTCTCTTAGTGCCATGATCAACGATACTCGACGAATTTTCCTTAAGTTATAAACTGTACTCGATGAATTTCGACGTATACTCGACGAATTCTAACTTCTACTCGACAAACTATACTCGATGAATTCTGACTTAAACTTCACCCCATAATCAATGAATTTTCCTTAGGCAAATATTACCTATATTCGACGAAATTTTGCCGAAACCTTATACTACGTCTATAGATCCTACATGGCCGCACACTACACTACACCTACATTCTAAGGAGAAATGAAAGGAGCGAAAAGAACAACAAGAAACATAGCAAGGGGAAGATTCACCACTTGCCTCAATGCCCCAAAATTCCGACACTCCGAGCGCTCCGCGACAAGGATTGGCCATAAGATCTCCTAGGCAATGATTGCTGAAACTTTACGAGGAAAAAGGAAGTCAAAATCCCACAACCTAACACCCACAAATCCATGAAACAGGAAATACTTATCACCCACGCGTAGATCTCGGCGAGTGCTTTCCAAATCCACTCTCCAACTTTGATACCGTCAATCGGAACCCCTACAATCAGTGGCTGAAAGCTCGCGACAACACCACCCTTCCTCCTTTCAGGAAACAGTCCGTCGGCTCTTGTAGGAGATGATGAATAGGGTTCCATCACATCTCAAAGGCTATATATATAAATATATAACATAATATATAATCATAAATAATTATTAAATAAACGTCCAAACGACCTGAAACTCGATTCAACTCGGAATCGTACGAAACTCGCACTGTAGCTAAATATCCACACTACGAATCCAACGATGAAGTCAAAATCAAAATTCAACAAACCAAACTCGGGTAACCCTCCCCCCCCCCCCGAATTCAAAACACCAAATATCCCAAAAAGGCTCCACCGAGTTCCAAAACAAACCCGACTGCGAGGGAAATTCAAGAAACTCACAAGAAAATAGCCAAACTAGAAACTGCAAATCAAAACCTCGGATACCTATGAGCAGAAAACCACGCTCCGACAATGGTACCCGCCAACTATGCGTCAACGTAACGCCCTGACATCATAAATACGCCATCAAAAGAGTTAACTTAAACATCAAAAAATCAGGTGAGTTACACAGGGTGCACTAGTAGGAAGGTTGGAAAAAGGACACAAGCCACAGGTAGAATGTGATACAAGTGTAATTCGTCGAATATCGCCGAGGATTTCCGGCGAACTCATCGAGAATGACTTGGACAGTTTCAGAGAGACAAGTATGATTCGTTGAATATCGTAGAGGAAACTCGATGAATTCGTCGAAATATACTCGACGCATACGCAAATTTACTTAGAGGATTTTCGGCCAGTTAAATTTTGCAGGATTTCGCCGGATATACCCTGTGAATTTGTGGAGTCATACTCGACGAATTCATCGAGAATGACTTGAGTTGTTTCGGTGAAACAATTCAAGTCATTCTCGATGAATTCGTGTGAACTTTTGCATGATTTCGTCGGATATACCCTGCGAATTCGTGGAGTCATACTTGATGAATTCATCGAGAATGACCTGAGTTGTTTCTGTGAAACAAGTGTAATTCGTCGGATATTGCCGAGGATATCCGACGAATTTGTCGAGAATGACTTGGACAGTTCCGGTGAGAAAAAACCAATTCGTCAAATATCATCAAGGAAACTTGAAGAATTCATCGAGTGATACTCGACACATACAACACCTAGACTTAGAAGATTTAGTCAATTCGTCGAGATTACACGGAGGATTCCCAACGACTCAGAGAAACTTGATGATGATACTCGACGAATTCGTCGAGTTGGAATCGACGAATTCGTTGAATTTACTTCGAATCTTTAGTCGATTCATCGAGATGATATAGAGGATTCCTATGATTTGTCGAGTATATATATGTATATACGATGAATTTGACTAAACACATTTTCAGCCCGAGATGTGTTCGCTGATTTATACATAAGGGCTAAACTGGGTTCGGGATCTGTGTTGAGTGACTCTTTATGACCGGTCTTTTCAATAAGACTTGTTTAATGTTATAATGGGCGGTCCAATGGCAGCATGACACGTGGAGAAGTAACCTAAATCCTAATATTTACTTATAAAAGGGATGATCGAAACCCTAGCCGTCTTGATTCTTCCTTGTCGAGTTGTTTCGAGCTTGATAAGAATGTAGAGGTCGATGGTGGCGGATTTCCCGGAACGAAGAGTGCCAGACTTCTTGGACGGACTCCAAATTCATTTCCCATGGTATTCCTTGTCTCCTGAGAACGATTCGAAAGGAGTTGGACACCGCCATGTCGCCAAGATGAAGAACCCGTTCTATGGACAAAAATGAGGTCAGCTTCCTACCCTCTCCCTTGGTGTTAGATCTTTAGATATATTCTAGGATATATGTCTGCTCAAGAGATCTTGACTTTGTGCATAATGAAGATCTCCTAGGTAGAGACCACACTAGGACCTTTGTCCTAAAGTTTTGTTGCCATCAACCTTTCCTCACTTCATTATGAACACGATGGACTTGGTTTTGTGAAGAATGGTGGTCTATTGAGGGTGAATAAGGAAGTATGAAGTGCTGAATGTAACTTTGATGAATGGCTAGAGGGAGAAGACGAACCGACATCATTCGTTCGACTTTATGATGCGTGTAGAAATCTGATTTCTTTATGTAGCAGTCTTCATGATCGATTTAAGCCATAATCCTAGTCTTTCTGGATCGTAGGATGAACACAAAAGTTGTAGCCCTCGGAAATACCTTTCCAACGGATAGTTGCACGTTTTTTATTGAGCAATGTGGCTGCCACAAAGTGAGACGGAATTCACTGCATTTAAACTAACATAAGGCCGGAATAGACTTTCTGTCTAAGTAAGTTACGTGTTAGCCGTGCATCCGAGTTTTTGGGTTCTGTAGAAAGATCCTAGCCAAATGATTTATTGAATTGGGTGAATTTATTATACGTAACCTTGATAAGCTAATGGTTTTGGATGGACCTTGGTTGTATAAATAATTCATTCACGAAATCCCGTAAAGATGCACTTAATAACAATGCAATGAATGTTGTAAGTTTTGGAAGAGTTTGTGATACATGATGCACAAATGTGTAATCTAAAGCTATACAATAAGTTACAATCGTTAGAAGAACATGCGAGGTATTCCTTATAAAATTGTCTGAATTTTTAAAGCTATAAGTCTGGGGAAAGAAGTATGAATTGATATGCATATGCATGATGAATTATAAAAAAAGGGCTAGATGAATATTACACCCATGGTCATGCTATGAGGTTATTAACCTTATGTGTTGGAAGTATGATAGGAAATAGTCCACCGCTTAGAGTTGTGTTATCTCCCAAAGGGTAGTGGTGAGGGTCGTATAGTAATTGAAGGGATTTGATATCTTAGGTTATGATGGAACCTTGTATGCTTGGAGCACGGGTAAGTTGTTATGAAGGGACTCAAGGTTGAGCCCTTTCATGCCTTTGAGCATGGGATTGGTATGATGATAAAGGATTTGGTTGGAGCCCTTGAATGTCTGATGACATGTCTAAGTGTAATTACATGTGGTGTGAGTTGACAAGCAGTGTCATAATCCTGGGTTAAAGACAGTGTGGCAGGTTTATGGGCTCTCCATTAATCACACCGATAGGAGTTAGCAGATAG
This sequence comes from Platanthera guangdongensis, assembly GCA_039583875.1. Classification (NCBI taxonomy): domain Eukaryota; kingdom Viridiplantae; phylum Streptophyta; class Magnoliopsida; order Asparagales; family Orchidaceae; genus Platanthera; species Platanthera guangdongensis. Next base: position 67,179,952 of record CM077159.1, read on the forward strand.
ACCTTGTGCAGTTTGGCTTGGTCCCCAGTGCTCATTCCTGAGGATCCTTCTGTGCCAGTTGTAGGCCAATTGCTCTTGGTCCTCAGTGCTTATTCCCGAGGATCCTTCCGTGCCAATGGACAGTTGGGCTTGGTACTTTGGTGATATGCTGCCAAACATCCTTCCGTACCACGATGATAGGCCAGTTGGGCTGTGTTCTTGGTGCACATCTACACGAGACTCCTTTTGAGCCGTATTATGTAGAGACTCCGCTGTTATGTTCTTAGCATTAAGGCGTACGGAGGCCTAGTCTTGGTAGTCTGGATACCCGCCTAGATGTGGAGACGCCTACTCTACTGTCATCATTTAATCATGACAGATGACACCTAAGAGGTTAGCTACCTGCTCGAAAAGTGGGAACTAAAGAACTATGTTGACATAGAAAAACAGAGATCGTGAGAAGCATGGGTGCATCATAAACCCTCATTGCATTGCATCGCATAAGATTATAATCATATAAATTTTTATGGGCACTTTTATATGATAAGTTACTTTCTGTTAAGCCGATCCTTAACTTAAAAATCTGTATGAACATTTTTATAAGTTAAGTTCTATTTCTGTTATAAAATTATATGTTGTAGTTGATTGCTCTTACCTTTTCAGAATTGCTAATTATGCAATTATTTGTTATACACTGCTATCGTTACTATTCTAATATGTAAAGATATACCACCTGCTTGTACTTATTGTTTATATATGAAAGTGTTCAGTTGTCTATCAAAATCACCTAGAGGGGGTGAATAGGTGAGATGTGCGTATTTTTGCGGAATAAAAATTTAAGATCTAAGCACAGAACTATCTACCAATCAATCACACATGACAAAAGATTTATAGTGGTTCCCCAACCTTGGGTACATCCACTTTCCCTCACCGATCTAGTAATACATTAGACTCGGTTACTCCACTATCTCGGATTGAAAACCAATTCTACGCCTCGGAACAAAGTTCCTATAATCTCGATCCACAAAACAGATCTACACTCAGAAGTAAAACTTCCTACAATCTCGGAGACAAAGGCTCCTACACGCGGAGAGAATTCTCTTACAAGAATGAAATAGAAAGTATGTAGAAATACAAACAGTAATACTATCTCAGATCTGGAAACAATCAGCCTAGATCTTCCTCTTTTAAACTTTACGACTTTATCAGAGAGGTTGAAGAAGATTCTCGGCAAAGGCACGATCTGAACTTTCTTGGCTTTACACGATCGGATAGATATGAAGAATTGAACGACGATCTCGATCTGTGAATCTTCTTGATCTGAATCCTATAAAATCGAAAACCCTAACCGGATGTGAGCGATGAAGATTTGCGGTGGTGGCTTTCATTGTTAGAGAGAGAAAGAGATTCAAAGAGAACTTGGAATAATCTTGGCTGCAAAAACTTCTTAAGGTTTGTCTGTTTGACAAGACCTTATATAGGATCTTCACTAACTGTCATAATTATTCTTAATAAGGTACACGTGTACTAATCACGTCAAGGGTGATTAAGAAATATGTCAATTTTGGATTTAACGAATTTCTGAGAAAGTGAAACTGATATACTCGAGTGAAGATAAAGCTACTCGAGTACTATATAGGACTACTCGAGTGAATCAGAAGAAAACATACTCGAGTAAAGACTTGGAGAAAATCTGAAATGAAGAGCAGCTACTCGAGTACCAAGAGACTTACTCTAGTGCTTAAAACAGTTACACGAGAAGTGGAGTTGGACTACTCGAGTACAATAAGTACTACTCGAGTGAAGAGAAATTGACTACTCGAGAGGTAGAGGAACTACTCGAGTCAGGGACTTGGAATATTTTCTGGAATAGAATTTTGGGCCACTCGAGTAGTGAAACTGAACTACTCAAGAGAATAAGAACTACTCGAGTATATAGAATTAGTTACTCGAGTAATGGACTTAGAAAAAAGTTGAGGGAAGAAAATCTTGTTACTCGAGTATAAACTCTGAACTACTCGAGTAGTAGATGAACTACTCGAGTACATGACTTTGACTACTCGAGTAAGGAAAACTTACACGATATACAGACTTCTGTAACTCGAGACAGAAGACTAAACTACTCGAGTACTTTTATGACTACTCGAGTAATTTACTTAGAAATCTTCTGGAGAAGAAATTCTGTTAACTCGAGAATGAGAAGGAATCCACTCGAGTAACTTGTACTCGAGACTTACAAAGATTCTCACTCGAGTATAGACTAAGTATTTCACTCGAGTATGTAGGGATCTACTCGAGTAAAGTACGTAAAATATTTTAAACAGAATTCTCTTCTTCATAGGTGAATACAACAACAAGCCTTTCTCCAATTAGTCCTAGTGCTTGAATATGAAGTGTATCCCAATAGAAGGCTACACATGAGTCAACACCATAGATCACACAATGAGGGATTACATTTTATGGTCCTGTGTTTGGTGACCCATTGTAGACTGACATTGATCTACACTAAGTATTTACAACATTCATCTTAGTTCATGGGTGACTTCATCAAATCTGGGTAAATGTGGATACAATCTCATCCCCTATTTGTAGAAGTCGAGGTGAATTATATAAACATAAAGAACTATATATACTAGATAAAGCAGTGTATCAAGCATAAGAATATAATCAAGATAATATGATCAAAGTTTAGAATTAAATAACAGATTTTCCAAAACAACATTTCTACAAATATCATTCCCACACTCTCATAATCCTTGTAGCTTAGACTTGGTGGTGCTGCATGTCTTGTTTCTCTTGTTGTCTCCTTTGGTAGCTGAATGGCTTGGGATAGTACTTTGGAGGTCTTGGAGGAGCAAGGGTTGTTCCTTCCAAATTCTCTGTCATACAGTCTCCTCTTAGTCATAGACTTTCATATAATTCCCATTCCTGGGAGCTATAATGAATATTCTTGCTTTCATGGAAGTCCATAACAAGTTTGAGAGTATCCAAAATGAGAGACTTAGAGGTAGGAGACCAGATCTCTGCAAACTTAGCGGCTTTTCTCTCTTCTGAATCAGGAACTTGGATTGACCTGCTGGCAGAGGCACCATCACCATATTTTCTATTCTTCTTTGAAGTGGTAATCTCAGGAGGAGCATGGAAGAAAATGTCTGCTGGGTCAGCTTCCCAAACTTGAGCATAAGAATTAGGAGGAGGACCTTCATGGCCTTCAGGTCCAGGAGAAAAGGTAGGTCGAGGATCTTGAACTGGATCAGCAGCAGCTAAGGAATGGAGATGGTGAGGAATGATGTTAGGATCAACTGCAAACTCAGGAAGGATTTAACTGTGCATCCAGACAGCAGTATCATATTTGAATTTTACACTCTTAATTTGTCCTGAACATCATCATCAATCTCTTTCATTTTTGCTTCCCAGAGCTCTTGCTTGAGTGCATAGATTTTTCTAGGTATTCCTACACTAGGCTCTCCCCCTTTTGACTTCATTGTCAATGTAGTTATTGCATATTCTTGAAGGTTCCACTTCTTCACAGATCTTCATCTTTGTAGCTTCAGCCTTCTTATCCAATTATATCTGATTGTTTGCAAGGGTTACACCTTGCTCCATCACTTGACCAACTCTAGTAATAGTGTGATCTAAAGCCTTTCCACCAATTTGGAAAAGGTGTCTGAGCTGATCAGTATTGTGATGGACTTGCAAATCCCCTGCTCATTTTAGTCTCTGAGCAGTGACTTTGTCATTAACAACTTTGAGTGAAACATCAAAGTAGGTTCTTTATTCTTGAAGCAGAAGGAAACTTGATTCATCAATCATGGAACGAGCAGCAGCAGGAGGAGCAACAGAAGAGGGAATTGGAGGATGAGAAGGAGCAACCCAAGGAGCAATCTCTTTAATTACTACAAGCTCTCAGCTCTGTGTATGATCAGGGCATCCCCTTCATCAGTGAGCATGGGGATGGTGAAATCCAAATTTCTTAATGGAGCTTCAGCTGGTTCAGGAGTTTTCTCTTTCTCATCTGAATGAAAATGATGCCATCCTCTCTTGATTTGTAGCAGGAGACTGTGGAGTTGGGGATGGAGTGTGAGATGGAGATTGTACTGGAGTGGGTTGCTTGGGAACTTCATCAGTTGGTACTTTTGGAAGTGGGGAAAGGGGTTCATCTGCAGTCAGCTCTTCAATCATCTCACTAATTGCAGCTTCAGTTGACAGTAGGGTTTATTGAAGTTGGGCTTCAGATGGAGTCTCTTCTGGAGTCTGAGGTGGAGGAGGAGTAACTACAGGAGGTGTAGGTATCCTTACTGGAACAGAAGGAGCAGGCTCCCCCTCAATAGATGCACTAGAGGCAGCTGACAATCTGATGTGGAGAGGGAGATGGGGTCCTATCCTCTGTGGCTAGAATATCTTGAACCTTGGCAGCCTGAGTTGGATTCTGCAGTTTCAACTCCCATCTTTGAATGGAAGATATAGAAAGTTTCTTCATGTGGTGAAGAACAGTTTAGAATTAGGGTTGAATGGAGGAGAAGAGAGATTATCTTGCATAATTTGGAGATTTTCCAAAACAACAAATTGAAATTTCTACAATTATATCAAAGAAAGAGAGAGAGATTCCCATTTTTCCACTCTAACAATAATCCATATGTTTCCACAGTAGCTTAGACATTGGCCCTAGGTCATCCTCTTCATCAACAATGCTGCAAGAAATAGAGGTTTTTGTAAGTTTAATTTTGTCTTGTATTTCAGTTTCTCTTGTTGTCTCCTACAACATCTGGTACAGCTTGGAGAATGAATGGCGGTGTGGAAGATCAAGACGTTGTGGTACTTTACCGGCAGAGAAACAATGCCAATCTTGAGGAAGAGGATGCAGCTTGGAAAAAGGGTGGGGGGGGGGGGGAGATGCTTCCTTCCAAACTGTTGGCTTTCTCTGTAACCCAGGTTTACAGTCTCCTGGCGGCTAAGCCTAGTTGCATAGACAAAGAGAAAAAGTTTTGGCATCGAGAGATAATTCGAGTAAAGATATTGAGATACCATGGAAGTCCTGGGAGCTATATTACTGAATATTCTTGCTTTCATTATGGAAGGTCGAGTGGCATAGTACAAGTTTGAGGATGTACTCCAAAAAGTTAAAATTTGCAGAGAGACTTAGAGCCTTCTTGTGGTAGGAGACCTATTTTGAAGAACGATAATTTGGTCTCGTCTAGCGGCTTCGTGAAAATGTCAACAACTTGCCTGTCTGTAGAGACATATTGTAGATCTATTGTAACGCTCACTTGTCACGTGGCATATAACAGTGGGTCCGACCGGGGTCCCACGCCATATGTCACAGACAAGCGACGGCATTACTTGTGGAAATCAAAATCTACTCGCATCCTAACTCAATACATTCTAGCGCAGCATTTTAAGTTACCATGAACTCAACTCAAAGAATGTCCACTACGATATAAACTCCACATTTATATCAACACCAGGAATGTATACAACTCACAGACACTGGCTTTAAGGCCTTACAGGTTCCTCTTTACACAAATACATTTTCGTACATCGGCACGCAGGCCGGCCACACATGAAATCCAAACACGCTTCGCACGGCCTTCAAGGACCTTTAGCAGCAATCCTCCATTCCGCTCATTTCAATTCAAGCTGCAGCACCTGCAATTAGCCATCCAATCCAAAGCGAAAAACAAAGTAACGGTCAGCATTAGCTGACATATTATAACGACTCTACCCCTTACCCGGGGCAGTGGTTCCTTCCCATGTATGCATTGCCATAATCATATGAATCAACACGACCAATCACAATTACATCACAAATGCTGGTATCCACCAGACGCTCTGTGCACTCAGGGCACCTTCTTGGTGTACCGGGTATCCCAGTCATACACTGCCGATCAGAGGTTCTTCACTTGTTGGTTGGGCGGTTCAATCCTAGTCCACCAATCCCGTAGGCTGGCAACATCCCATCCATACCACTCAGAGGTACTAACCTCACAACATCCACAAACACAACCAGAGCAGATCGACCCACACCATGTGGTGTGTCAAGCCGGGTTTATCAGTGCTCCCCAGGAATTGCCACCAATCGACCCCTCACCTATTTCTGATCATCTCACCCATGTGGTGCAGCAAGCCGAGTTTAACTCGGCTCCCCAGGCATTGTCACCGATCGATCCCTCATCTATCCAAATCAACCCACCCTAGTGGTGTAACAGGCCGGGTTTATGTCGCACTCCCCAGGCATGCTACCAATTGATCTCTCATTATAACTAGGAGCTTACTCAAAGCCTCCATACATTCGTAACCAACATTCATTCATCCATACAACCATTCAATCAAAGCATAAACCTTTCATAGCATCAAATCCACGGAGTCTTCTCCGATTTACCCATGATCATCACCAATCCAGACTACCCGTCCAGATGGGCGTCACACAGCATGTCTTTTCCGTACTCCACACTTCCGTCTCTAGATGCAAACTCAACCACGGAATCTCTTATGAAATCGACCTCTTGGTGGAGGATTCCACACACATGCATAAAGAAAGCACTGCGATGTCCAAGAAGGAGATCGTTACCCTTGAAGATCGCTTTGGCGCCATGAATCAATCGGATGGAAATGACCTCCTCGGCTTTGCCTTCACAAATCCGTTCTTGGATCTTTAATCCGCACTCCGCAGCTCCTCCAACAGATAGCTTTCCTTTCTCCTTCCCTTGCCTTGGCCTCTCCCTTTCTCTTTCTCTCTTTTGGAATGAGAATAAGAAGAAGGAGATGAGAAGGAAGAGAATTTATCCCATTCTCGGCCTTTAATCCACAGGGAAGAAGCCTGGACCATTTGATCCAGAACAGGGAAATGAACAGCCAGAAAACGCTGACAAAATCACTTTTCAGGCCTGACACGCCCTGTGACACGCTAGTGTCACAGGCCATGTACCTCAAGCGGCACACGAACCAACTCATTTTGACTTATCCAAAATAGAACACGACCAGGGTACATGCCCGTGGCGGCCCAGTCACGCCAGTGACACAGGGCGTGTAACCCACTCGACACCTAGTGGAGATAAAAGCGTCGACCTCTCAACACAGCGGGACACGCCCTGTGGCACGCCCGTGTCATAGGCCGTATACCCCTTGCTTGCCACTCGACGATCGTTGAGCGCAGTTCGTCGACCAGAGGGGACACTCCCTAGGTCATGCCTCCTCTCATGCCCCCTGTCACGCCCGTGTCACAGAGCGTGACCTCCTGAAAACTTCGTCAACCGAATTCGTCGACCACGCGCCCAACTGCTCAACCCGAGTGGGACATGCCCTGGGACATGCCCGTGTCCCTGACCGTGTCACCAAAATTTTCCCATTCTGAATGTTGGGCTTTTACAACCCTCCCCTCCTTCAAATAAATTTCATCCATGAAATTGCATAGAGGAAGGAAAACAACAACCAAACTATTATGACATCAAAATAATATGTTACAACAACCTTTGTCATGTATAACCTCCACATGTGCACATTAACCCACGGTTTCAGCTACTAATCTCTGGCCACAAACATTTGATATACCCTCAAACAGCATAAACATATATCATAATCGATCGATCACTTCAATTGCACCAAGTGTGCACCAATATTTCAACATGTAACACGACATATAACATATATGCACACAACCATCGTATGGCCTTATATACAACATTATTCACATCACCAAAGTGATACAAGTCATTGTTCTTACTTTCGCTCAGCCTCCCGATTTTTCATTTCTCGTGTAAGAGCCAAATTAAACACTCGAGGCTAAATTTCACCAAGTGAGCTTTGCGGCTCTTGTACTTCCAAATTATGCAATCGAGGCTGCGTCCGGGATGCAGATGACTCGGGCACTGCTTTACCCTTGTCTTCATACAACACACCTATCTTTTACTCACTCCCCGAAGGGGTATTCTAACAAAATTTCGCTATGTCTCCTTGCTTGCCATAATTATAACATATACGTGTATCGACACGTCCTTACCCATAAGTCGGCCCCGAAGTGACAGTCGACGGAGCTTGTTGATGCACAAAAACGCAAAGGTAGTCGAGCACCACCAGCTAACGGTTCGAACACAAGGGAAAAGAAGGGAAAGGAGAGACTGCGAGTAGCAATCTACTAAGCAGACGAAAATAGGAAGAAGAGCAGGGCCGTGAGCCACGACAACAATAGACTTCGCCCGTCGCGGCCTGAATGCCTCTCTTGCGACGAGCTTTTCCTTGATTGAAGAAAGGTTTGGTTACAAGTGAAGGAAAAAGGAAGACAAGAGCAGAGCAAGGAATCCGCAAGGCACAAGATTCGAGTGTACAGCCTTTAAAAAGTAGGCTCCTGGGCATGAGTTAGCGTGCCTTGGGTGCACCACCTCCCCCCTATTTATAGGATGGGGGGACTGCCCAAACGGGCAGGGCTAAAATAATCGGCTGCCCGGGGTACAGGAGAACCGGGCAGCGGTGACGGGAAGCAAAAAGAAAGAACATACCTGTCCGCATAGAAGGGGCGGACTGGGCTCGCGGGCTGGAGCTTCCATCAGCTGCTACTAGGCGCAATCCTGCTGGAGGACGACGGCCTGTGAGGATGGGACACTGCGTCCGCCGACATAGAGAATCCATAGATCCCAAGGCATGGCGGACTGACGAACAGAGTGTTGAGTCCGCCGCTGGGGATCATCCTTGGAGGCCGATTGCTGCTATTTTGTCGAACTGGGCGGACTGCCTAACTGAGTCTGCGAGTCTTGAAAGGGGGTCTTGGCATCTTGTAGGATGTTGCGGACTGAGGGGTTAACATAATCCCCGCACATTTTCAAGTTTCCAGAAAACTTCGAAAATGTTTCCTTAACCGCGAAGTCCGCAAGCCTCATAAATCCCGCCAGCGCTATAAATGTCGCTGGAGGGCCTGGAACTATTTTAAAATCCCGATCGACAAGGGGCGCTACTCACCACTTGCGGTCTCTACTTTTCAGTCCAGCATGGCAAGGCTTGGAGCTTTCTTCTCTAGTCTCACTTCAAAAGGCGAGATGGCACCAAGGCCCATGAATACTAAGAAGATAATAAAGAGGTCGACAAGAAAGGATCCTGTTCGCTCTACTGGAGAGGGTTCCCACAGCTAGAAACCTGCTGAGAAAGCAGTCCGCCGCGCTGATGTATCTGTGCGCGAGGATGCCGCAGTTCTTGATGCTGAACCACTGAGAAGTGAAAAGATATTGACTTTGTCGTACACTGCCCCTTCCCAGAAAACCGCGGATTCGGCGAACACCGCTGGCGAACACACTGGGACCGAAGTAGAATCCCCCAACGCCCAGGTGCCCATCGTGAACCTTGATGAAGAGGATAGGAGGACTTTGGGAGAAGAGTTTGGCAAGGACGCGCCATCAAAGGCATTGATCGCTGTGATCCCTGAGACTGTCTGCGAGAGCCATCCCGACTTAGGAGAGGCTGCCGCGGACTCTGCCGAGAAGAGAGCTTCTAGAAAGAAAAGGAAGAGGGACGTCTCAACCGTGGCTGAGCGGGTTGAGAAGAAACTGCGCGCGATGAAAGAGAAGAATATCTCCAAGAGGACTGGAGAGGCGGACGTACAACATAGACTGCGCGAGAAAGAAGTTCCCGACAACGATTTGATTACACCGGAGGCCCAAATCCAGGGAGGCAACTCCCTCTCCATGGTCAGTTTAACCAAGGATGAGATACTTGACTCTATAGACGTCAATGAAGTAGATCTAATCAACGAATCCCTGCTGATTGTACTGCAGCAATCCGAGGTGGAAGTCATTGGGGATAAGGGTAGAGAACTCCCTTCTTTGTCCGCTGCGGAGGAAGAAGGGAGGGAGAGACTGAAGTAGAAGATAGTGTAGCAGAAGAAACAAATCGCTGCTCATGTAGCTGTGGTCGAGGCGGCCTCGAAGCAGGTCGCGGCGGATAAGAACGCTGAGGATCTGCGGACTGCTGCAGAGCTATTACGGTCAGGTAATCTTCAATCGGCGCCTAATTATTTTAAGCGTCAGTGGCTTTACATGTCGCCGCCGCGGAAGTCGAGACCAATCAAGATCATCATCGAAACTGATGACATCGTGATTTCAAAAAGTTTTGCTGCTGAGAAAAGAGCTAAAGTTCACCGCGAATGGAAAAAGCGGTTAAGCGCCTTCGACCCGAAGCCGACAAGGCGGCCTATCATCTTCGATAGTCGGCAACTTGCTGCTGCTATGTCCAAATGTGATCTTTTATCCTTTCTTTGAGTCCTCCGCGGACTGTCTTTGAATGTGGAGTTGACTTTCTTTGTTGCAGGTAAAAAGTCGCCGCCGGGCTCCGTTGAGAGTGGCGAGATCGTGGTTACACCGAATACTGGTGTTGATGCGGTCTCGCATGAGGAATCCGCAGGGGATGAGCTGCCCAGCCTGAACATCATCAAAGAATTAGAAAAGAAATTTCAAGCTGAAATTCAGAATATCAAAGCATAGTTAAAGAAGGCGGAAGAGCGCGAGAAAGCGTCCGCGGAGCGGGAGAAAGCCCTAAAAGACCAGATCGCCAGCATCTCCAGGGCGCTGGAGAGGTCCGATAGGGAGAAGAAGAGGCTCACGGACAATGTCCGCTTCTACAAGGGGAAACACTTGGCGTTAGCGAGGGAAGAGAAAGGGAAGCGGGCTGCTGAGGTCGCCGAGCAAGAGTCGCTATTGCAAGATCGCGCTGCTCCGGAGGTCGCAGCAACGGCGGGCGGTCAACAGGTTGCGGACGAGGAGCCGAGGCTGGCAGCGGAGCCAATGGTGCCCCTTAGCCGGGTAGACCGGGAAGCTGCCCACATGCACCAGACTATTAACATCATTCATCATCACCTCTGTCGCATGTATAGTGAGATCCTCCAAATAAGCGACAAAGCTGCGCACTTATGCAGAGACAGGACGGAAAGGCCAGCGCGGACCGAAACTAGGGACCGCTGAGTCCGCGATGCCATGAACTATCAATTTGTTTGATTGTATAATTATGTTTTTTTAAACAATGATGTGTTGTAGATTGAACTGTGTTGCGATCTATGCGGACTGAATAATATATCCGCCCATGTTGTTGCTTATTTTTGCTGTGAACTGTGATGAATTGTGCGGATTAATGTTGTGTCCGCTTCACCTAATTTAACTTCCACAAGTGGGACATGTTGCAAACTAAGCGGACTGAAACTGTGTCCGACTCTCATATTTTAACTTGTCTGCAGGAGGGGAGCATCGCGAGATAGGCGGACTGAAACTGTGTCCGCCTTAACTTTTGCTTTGAACTTTTCTTGGCATGTGAATCTATGTTCGTGTCCGCGTTATCTTTAACTTGATGCGAAACATTGAAGTTTTGCGGACTATGTGGATTGAAAATGCGAGCTATGCGATTTGGGAAAAAAGCTGTCAGACCCTATAACTATAAATATGGCCCTGCCGCTTCTTTTATGCAGGAAAACTGTTGTAGTAGAAGGACCCCGCGGCCTGCCAAAATGGTATCCGCCAGGACCGATGCGGTTGTTTCCTTCCACGCTGCCGACCACCGAAAGTGCACCTTAACTGAGGCCGATCTGGAGCCCTTTGTTGAGAAAAAGATGGCGAATTCAAATATTCTTGTCCGCCTTCCAGCCCACGAAGAAAGGCTGAACTTTTCAACCGCGACTCAGATCGCTATTACTGTAGACCATTTTGACAGCGGATTCAGGTTTCCGCTATTGTGGGAGCTCGCCGAAATCTTCGAGCATTATGGAATGGTGTCGGGCCAGCCCACGCCCAACACCCTCGCTGCGATTTGCAGCTTCATTTCCTACTTGCGGTCTGAAAAGATTGCTTTCTCTATGAACGTCTTCCGCAAGATGTTCTCTGTCCGCTCGATAACCGCATCTGGAGGCCGCCCCTACAAGGGGGTGATATATTTTTACAGCAGAGGGATGAAGGTTGTGGGCCTTCCCAATAAGATCCACAACTGGACCTCCAGGTTCTTGATATTTGAAGGCGACCTAGGGTTCGCACACACCTATCCGCAAGTGCACGCGGTCTCCACCTTCAAGAGCGTCCCGCTTGATGCCACAGATTCCGCCATCGTCGAATTCTTAGCCGATGCCAGGCTTGACATTGAGCATTACATTCCGCTACTGGCGAGCTTGGCGGATGTTTTGCCCGAAGAAATTAAGCTATTTGCGAACTCAAGCTTGAATCCGCAGCGACCTTAGTGTTAACTCTTCTGTTTTTGCAGCGACCTTGGCGGTACCCGCCAATTTGCCGCAGACGCCTAGCGGCTTTGTTCCTACACAAAGAGAGAAGAAACAAGAAGTTGTGAGGAAGAGAAAGGAAGAAGGGGATCCCGCGGCGGGTTACTCTTCCTCTGAAAGTTTCGCAATGAGCGGCTTCGGAAACAGACAGAAGGATTTTAGGGGGAACCCTATGATCCACTGACATATCAAGGATAAACATGTTCGCTTGTCCACCACGCTCCCATCGTGGAAGAGTCCGCGGATAATTCGCCATGCCAATGTTGCGATTTCCGCCCTCTATGGAAAGTGTAATCTAAGCGATCTGAAGAAAGTAGCCGCTGCCGACCTCCCCTTGCTAGCCTCACAGACTAGTGCGAACAGTGTGGTGACGAACCACTTTGTCGCTTCCTTGGCAAGAGATCTGCTCAGGCAGAATGAGCAACTTCAACAAGATAATAAGATGCTAAAAGAGAGAAATGCGCGACTAGGGAAGAAAGTCGCTCTGTAAAAGGAAGAGCTTGGGGTGAGTTAAATCCGCAGCGGCCTCTTATTTGTAGTCCTTCGCGAACTGACGTTTGCTCTTACTTTGCGCAGGTCGCCTACGACTTGGAGAACAACAGCTTCCAGACCGCCATGCTCCCCTTTGTGAAGGAAACCGTCGAGGTCGCCATCAAGCGATTTGTCAGCGGCGGCTTTGCAAAGGAAGGAGTGGATGGCATTCCCTTCTTGGAGCTCTTCCCAGAGTTGGCACCGCAGGTCTCAGCAATGGAGCGGGCTACAAAGGGTAAAGATGTTATCATCGAGGAAGAGGAAGGCGAAGAAGAAGGAGAAGAAGAAGAAGAAGAAGGAGGAGAGCAAGGGGAAGGACAAGGTATCATGGTAACAGCGGACGACACTGGTTCAAGCCAGCGAGGTAGAGAACAGTCCGCCGAGCACAGCTCCTCTGCATCCTCCTCTGCTGACAGGAGCTCGCATAGCGAGTCCGCCTCAAGCACTGGATCAGATAGTAGTGGAAGCGGCTCGGAGGGTTATTCTCCGGAAGTCGATGTTGAAGGCCTAAGGCCACCACCTCCAGCTGAAAAGAAATAAAAGACTACTGAAGATTAATGTATTTTTGCTTTTTTGATTCTGTAAATGGGGCGGACTCGAGATTGCAGTCCGCCCGAATAGATAGAAAGATGTAAAGAATTTTTTGATGAAATAGAAATGATATTCTGGTATATCTGTGTGCTTCCTGCAATGTTCATTTTTTGCATTTAACACGATTAAGTTCGATCTGATTTGGCAGTCCGCGTGATACGCAGATAGTGATTAGACGATCATGCTCATTTTTGACATGCTGATTAGACGACCATTTTCCTCCGTAAGAATGAGAAGAAAATGTCAGGCGGACTCCGTTGAGTTCCAATTGCAGTCCGCGAGATACAAAGATTATCCATAATGAGTTCTTGGACTTGCTGATTAGGAAATTCCATTTATCAGTCCGCCGTAAGAATGAACACTTGACGAATATAATCGGCTAATGACAATATCAGGCGAACTTCATTGAGTTCTAGTAGCAGTCCGCAATTCTCTTTATTAATCTTTCAAACTTAATGATAATATATGGGAAGCCATTTGGCGGAATAGGCTGATATAATTTCATAGTTCGCGCATATGCCAATAAAAATGATCTATAGCATGCGACCGCGCGGGCAGGTGTGCGTGACATTGCTTTCCTCACCAGGTCACAAGCTATAAAATTAACCCAAGGAAACCGGCGGACTGAGCGGATATAAAAAACCAGTCCGCCCAGAATAAGAGATGATCTACAGCTTGCGACCAGGCGGGCAGGTGCGTGTGGCATTGCATTCCTCACCAGGTCACAAGCCATAAGATCAACCCAAGGAGAATCTGGCGGACTGCGCGGATAAAGAAAAACAATCCGCCCTAGGAAGAAGAAATGATCTATAGCTTGCGACCAGGTGGGCAGGTGCGCATGACATTGCTTAATTTCCTCACCAGGCCACAAGCCATAAAATCAACCCAAGGAGAACGGCAGACTGCGCGGATAAAGAAAAGCAATCCGCCCTAGGAAGATTCCCTGCAAAGAGCAAGATGGTTACTTGGCGGAACGGTACCCTGCCCTCTTGCCTGGAGTATAGTCTAAGTTGTGGGTCTCCTGTAGGCACTGCTTGAGGGTACCATGGAGTGTTCGAGGGTTACAAGCTAAGATGATCGGTGTGCAGGTGCGGTAGGCATTGCTTTCCTCACCAGATCATCAAAGTTGTAATGATATCCCGAATGCGGCATGGTAGAGCTTTACTCCCACCCTGCCCTCCATAATGCAAAGGTGGGGTCAGGTACTAGCCGGGATCCGAAGTCCAGAATCCTACCGCACTAGTGCCTGCAAGCTCCCACTACACGGTGCGAAATCTCCTCGCAACACGTGGTCTTTGTGGTGTTACGCTAATGACAACAGTTGTAGGGGAGATCTAGCTGAACTCGGCGATGTATCCTGGTATCCGGGAACCGTTACAGATCTTTGGGAGAGAGAGAGAACACTAGGAAAAAATGTCAGTATGAATCCTTTGATTAATAAAATGCATTTGCAAAACAAGCATAAGAAAGAAAAGAGAGTTCAAGGGCAGAATCGTTTTTGAAATCTATCTTAGCATGCTATCTATTATGCTTACATAGACAAAATACTTGAAGAAGCATTAGCAAGCAGTTTCTATTCATAATGATTCTTGAAGAAGATACACATAATAGAAAAGAGGAGGTTCATGAATAGAACCGTTTGAGATCATCCCCGCTCCATGTATGCGGCATATCCTCTCCTTCGTACGTCTGCAAGCGGTAAGCGTCGCTATTTAACGCTTCTTTGATAATGAAGGGGCCGGCCCAATTTGGATTAAGTTTTCCAACTGAGCCAGCTCTTGTAGCAGCATCAACTTTCTTTAGAACTAGATCTCCCACTTGAAAGTGTTTGATCCTTACATTCTGATCAAAGTAACGGGCCATCCTTCTTTTGACCTGCTCCTGCCTCATGGCTGCTTGGTCTCTGATTGCCTCGATGCGTTCCAGGCTGAATCCCATTTCTTCATTATTCAGCTCAAGCCAGTCCTCAATGCCTTGTCTTGCAAGCAGAACTCTAGGTGACGGGACTTCAAACTCAACTGGAATGAGTGCCTCTGAGCCATGAGAAAAAGTTTGAACGAAGTCTCGCCAGTCGCGGATGAAGGCGTTGTCCTAAGGGACCAGAGGACTGATGGAAGCTGATCAGCCCATCTGCCCTTGAGATTCTGCACTTTCTTCTTGAGCAAATTGAGGATCTGCTTGTTGGCTGCATCAACTTGGCCATTGCTTCTGGGATGATAAACTGATGGAAACCGCAGCTCTGTTCCAATCTGCTTGCAAAAATCTATCATCTCTGAGTTGTTGAATTGTGGCCCATTATCAGTGATTATAGCCATAGGTATCCCATGTCGGCAGACAATCTCCCCCCAAATGAAGTTTTTGAAGACTTGAGTCGTTGTCTTAGCCAATGCCTTGGCTTCAATCCACTTGCTGAAGTAATCGATCATTACGATGATGAAACGTCGTTGTCTGCTTGCCATGGGAAAAGGACCAATGAGATCCATCCCCCAAACTGCAAAGGGCCAAGGAGTTGCAATCGATCTGAGTGACTGAGCTGCTTGGAGTTAAAGTGGAGCAAACTTCTGGCATTGAACACACTTTCTAGCATAGACCTCAGAGTCTCTCTTCATAGTGGGCCAAAAATATCCCTTCCACAGGATCCGCCTTTCCAAGGTTCTTGCTCCCGAGTGGCTTCCACACTCTCCTGAATGAACTTCTTGTAAAACAAGGGGAGCGTCTTCTTCTGAATCACATCGGGCCATGGAAGAGAGGAAAGTTCTTCTGTAAAGGATTCCAGCCACTAAGAAGTAGTGAGCTGCTTTTATTCTGAACTTCTTCTAGTCTTTAATCGAATAGTGAAAATCTCCTGTTGACAGATAGAGAATGAATCAGTCCATCCAGGAGGGACGTTGATCAACTTGCATCAATTCTCCTTCCTCCACTGCCGGGCGGAAGAGCTCGAAAGTTGTTCCTCCTTATGGTAGTCCATACTTAGCAAGAACATCTGCCTCCTCATTCTCGGTTCTAGAGATATGCTCAATGATAAAGCTCGTGAACTTGCCGATCTCTATCTTCACAAGAGCCAGATACTTCTTCAGGATGGCTTCTCTTGTTTCAAAGTTGCCAAGGACTTGTGACGCCATTATAAGAGAATCGGTTTTGATATGAACATGATCGATTCCGAGTTCCCTTGCAAGTCTCAAGCCTGCTAGCAGAGCTTCATACTCGGCCTGGTTATTGGTTACTGGGAAGTAAAATTTGATGGCCTGCTCCAGCTTGACACCGTTTGGGTTAATGAGAACCACCCCTGCTCCAGAAGAACTTCTGCCTGAGGCACCATTAACATAGATTGTCCAAGCCAAAGGTGACCTTTCTGCTCGATCAGAACTGGATTCTAGCATGTCAATTAGGAAGTCTGCTAGGACTTGAGCTTTGATGGCTGTCTTGGGAACATAAGAGATTTCAAATTCACTCAACTCTATTGCCCATTTGGCTAATCTGCCAGAATGCTCCGGTTTCTCTAGCACACTTCTCAAAGGTTGATCGGTAACGACTTGAATCGAGTGCACTTGGAAGTATGGACGGAGTCTGCGAGCTGACATGACTAGCGCCAAGGCTAACTTCTCCAAAATCGGGTACCGTGTCTCGGCACTCTTCATGATATGGCTGACATAGTAGATTGGGAACTGTTTCCTGCTTTCTTCCCGAAGAAGAACGGAGCTGACAGCCTCAGGGCCAACCCCTAAGAATAAGAAAAGAATCTCCCCCGGCCGGGGACTCTGAAGCAGAGGTGTTGAGGTCAGTTGCTTCTTCAACTGCTCAAAGGCTTAGGAACATTCTTCTGTCCACTCAAACTTGAATGCTCCTCGGAGAGTTTTAAAGAAAGGAGCACTCCTATCTCCAACCCGAGAGAGAAATCTCGCAAGACCTGCTAGCCTCCACCCTAACTGCTGAACCTCCTTAGGTGAACGAGGGATAGGCATATCAAGAACGGCTTTCACTTTATCCGGATTGGGGGCAAGTCCTTCTGGAGTAAGGAGGTGACCAAGAAACTTCCCTTACTTGCCCCAAAAGTGCATTTTAGCAGATTGAGCTTCATTTTGTATCTACGCAGAGTAGCGAATGTCTCTGCTAGATCTTGCAAGTGCAGCGAAAACGACTTACTTTTGATCAATAGGTCGTCTACATACACTTCTAAATTTCTCCCCTTCTGACGCTTGAACACACGGTCCATCATACGTTGGTAAGTTGCGCCAGCATTTTTAAGCCCGAAGGGCATCACAAGATAGCAGTAGCAACCATCATTGGTTATAAACGATGTATGAGGAACGTCAGGCTTATGCATTCTTATCTGGTGATAACCAGAAAACGCGTCTAAAAAGCTCATGCAAGAGTACCCTACCGCGAAATCAACTAAAGAATCTATCCGAGGCAAGGGGTAACAATCTTTGGGGCATGCTTTATTAAGTTTGGTAAAATCTACACACATGCGCCATTTTCCTCCTGGCTTTTTAACCATTACAATGTTAGATATCCAGGATGGGTATTGAATTTCTCTAACAAAATTTGCCTTGAGGAGCTTTGCGACCTCCTCCCTTATTAGCTCAGCAAGCTTTATTGCTATGTCTCTCTTATTTTGTTGTACAGGCTTGCAGCCGGGATCAACATTCAGGTGATGACATGCAACATCTGGATCCGCTCCTGGCATGTCTTCTGCTGACCAGGCAAAGACATCCAAGTTTCTCAATAGGTAGTAGATCAGCTCGGCCTTTTGATCTTCAGGCAGCTTCGAGTTGATGGAGAGCTTCCTCTCCTCCCCCTCAGCAATGGGGACTCCTTGCATCACCTGGGTAGGTTCCAGGTAGGCTCCACTATCAGCAGCAGCTTATGAATTTGGAGAGGCTTCTACAACTGCTGCTGGAGCAAGGGAAGGGCTGGCATTAACCATGTTGAAAGTGCGAACGTAGCACTCCCTTGCTCTCCTTGGGTCACTCCTGACCCGACACATCCTTCCATCTGCGAAGAACTTGATGGCAAGGTGGTAAGTTGAAAGCACCGCTTGATACTTGGTCAATAGAGGCCTGCCGAAGATGGCATGATAGCTACTAGGAGCGTCAACCACTATGAATTGCACTTGCTTAATTGCCCCTCCAAGCTTCATAGGCAGGATGACGCAACGTTCAACTTCTTTTCTCTCTCCGGAGAAGCCATAGAGTGGCCCTTCGGTGGAAAGCAGAGGCTTTCCAGTCTTCAGGGCCTCAAAAGTAGACTTGAACAGGAGGTTGACCGAGCTTTCGGTGTCAACAAGAATTCTATCAACTATGAAATCCCTAATCACAGCCTTGATCACCACTGCATCGTCGAAAGGATTCGCTGTTTGGGGTAGATCAGCTGGACCAAAGGTGACGACCTCACTTGGAGGAGCAACGGAAGAAGAGGCCACCTCTGCTCGAGTGACCCCAGATAGCCATCGTCCTCGACCTCCACACATTCCTGATATGTTTCAGCTACCTCTTTTACTTTGGAGGTGGATGGCTTCGAAGAAGAAGAATCTTTCTTGGTCAAGTCAATCTTTCCCTCGGCAAGCAGCTTCTCTATCAGCATGTGAACGGCCTTGCAATCCTCGTTCAAGTGGCCCTTCTCCTTGTGGAACTAGTAGTACTGCGCATTGTTCCTTGGCCTCCACACTCTCTGGGGCTCTTGCTTCTTTTCTTCCGATCTCTTTTTCAAGATCTGGATGACTTCGTCAAGGTCCAGATCTGCTATTTACTCCATGGGATTTGTAGCACATTGGCTTGGAGCAGGCAAGGCTGCTTGCTGGAGGATATGAAGTGCTTACAACGGAATGGCGGGAGTGGCGGCCAACGACTGTCTCTGCTCCTGAAACTGTTGATGGCCAAGGAAAGGTTTCTTATGGTGGAAATTCCGGCCTCTCTGAGAATGAGGCTAAAAATCTGGGCGAGGAGGCTTGCTGTGAGAGGAAGAAGCGGAGACATCCCTTCCTTCAGCCTTAGCTGTCAGGGATGAAACATAAGTCGGATTGGCGTTCTCGTCTTCTATGAAGCGGTTCACCATGGCGATCAACTCTTCATAAGTCTCAGGTGTCTAGGTTGTTGCTTTAAACTTCAGGGTGTCTTCCCGGAGGCCATGGATCAAGGCGACCTTGTAATAATCGGAGTTCACATTTCTTACCCCTTGGGTCTCCTTTTGAAAGCGATCAATGAATCGTGCCACTGATTCATTGTCCCTTTGTTATATTTCAAAGAGGGCAGCTGACCCATCCTTCCTCTTCCTTGAGGTAGCAAACCTCAGCAACAACTCGCTGCGAAGATCAGCGAAAGAAGAAATTGTGCCTGCAGGCAGCTCATAGAACCACTCTCACACTTGTCCTTTGAGAGTGGTTACCAGGAGTTTACACTTGATGGTGTCTGAGAGGCATCTCAAAGCAACCGCCACTTCAAACGCTTGGAGGTGAGAGACTGGATGAGTCTCTCCTGAATAGAAGGGAAGGCGATGCTCCCTGAAGTTGTTCGGAGCCGACTCCCATCGGATTCGATCAATGAAGGGAGACAGAGTCTCGAACTTAGCAGGGTAGAAGGGGCGGACTGAAGCAGGGGAGTCCGCGGGCTCGGCGGACTGGCGGTCCGCAAAATTTAGTTGGAGGGCAGGAGTGCCCCTGGCAGCTTCTCTGAAGAAGTTCCTGAAAGCAAACTGCTCCTCCTGAGGGTGTAGAGGGGCGGCAGACTGTGCAGGATTCCGAGGAGTGGCTGGCAACTGCCGAAGCGGAGTTCGGCGAGCTGGAGTCTGGCGGACTGACGAGTCCGCTTGTTCTACTGCGGCCTGAGAAGCAAGCCGATGGGTTAGCGCAAGCAGGCCTGGCTGATTGCGTTGAGACGCTGGTCAGTATGCCTGCGAGACTACTCGGCCTCAAAGCGGGCTTATTCAATTGCATCCCAGAGAGAGTCTTTTGAAGAACTGGAGCGGTCTGAAGAGTGGGCTCTGCGGTCTGACATTTCTGTCCGCTGAATTCGAAATGACACTCGAATCTGAAGGTTGCGTGTTAACTGTTGATGCACGAAAACGCAAAGGGAGTCGAGCACCACCAGCTAACGGTTCGAGCACAAGGGAAAAGAAGGGAACGGAGAGACTGTGAGTAGCAATCTATTAAGAGGACGAGAACAGGAAGAAGAGCAGGGTCGTGAGCTACGGCAACAACAGACTTCGTCCGTCGCGGCCTGAATGCTTCTCTTGCGACGGGCTTTTCCTTGATTGAAGAAAGGTTCGGTTACAAGTGAAGTAAAAAGGAAGACAAGAGCAGAGCATGGAGTCCGCAAGGCACAACATTCGAGTCTGCAGCCTTTAACAAGTAGGCACCTGGGCACGAGTCAGCGTGCCTTGGGTGGACCACCTCCCCCTATTTATACGATGGGGGGCCTGCCCAAACGGGCAGGGCTAAAATAACCGGCTGCCCGGGGTACAGGAGAACCGGGCAGCGGTGACGGGAAGCAAAAAGAAAGAACACGCCAGTCCGCGCAGAAGGGCCGGACTGGGCTCGCGGGCTGGAGCTTCCATCAGCTGCTACTAGGCGCAATCCTGCTGGAGGACGGCAGCCTGGGCGGACGGGACACTGCGTCCACCGACGTAGTGAATCCATAGATCCCAAGGCATGGTGGACTGGAGAACAAAGTGTTGAGTCCGCTGCTGGGGGATCATTCTTGGCAGCCGATTGCTGCTACTTTGCCGGACTATGCGGACTGCCTAACTGAGTCCGCGAGTATTAAAAGGGGGTCTTGGCATCTTGTAGGATGTTGCAGACTGAGGGGTTAACAGAGCTGATTCAGCAGGCCTGAACTTTTTCTTATCACATTTTCTCAACTCTGACTGCTCCGATTGTGGCACTTTAAACTATGGTTTCTCCACTGCCAGTCTCTTATTCTCTTGGACCCGATTCAAATCTTTCTCCAGAGTACGGGCCGTATCGACCAACGCTTGGAAGCCTTGGTTAACTGAACTCGGGAGTACTAACCTCAACTCCTCCCGCAATCCCTCATAAAAGCGATTCGTCTTTCGCACTTCCTCCGCGAAGGTAGACCCCGCATATCTCCCCAGTCTAGTAAACTCATGTAGGTATGTATCAATATCAGCCTCACCCTGCACCAGGCATTGAAACTCGTTCTCCATCGCAATCCGCTGCGATACCGACAGATACTTGGCAAGAAACAATCTTGAGAATTCCTCAATTGAAACCTCCGCTAAACCTCGACCTGCCAAGTGATGTACCTCCATCTCATCCAACCACAGTCTCGCATCTCCTTCCAGCAGAAAAGTGGCTAGTGTCACTTTCTGCTCTTCTGTAGTCCTGATTGCAGTCAGAATCCTCTTTACTCGAGCCAACCAATCTTCCTCCTGCGTTGTGGAAAGCGCTCCACCAAACGTAGGTGGATGAAACTCCATATAGTGCTTCAGGGACTCATCTGTTTATTGCTCGTCCACCACAACTGCCGTGCGCTCTTGCCTTGCACTAGTCTATACTGGTACTCTTGCAGGCCTTTCTTGTCTAGTTGTAAGACCCCCACCCCCCCCCAGATCCCAAAACACGGCACGAAGGGGGGTCTTATGCCCGAAACAACCACCTTGCGGTAGCATTAGCGCACGGGCTAACCTGTACCACAAGACTCCTATTCTGCCGGCTACAACCAATATCAATTTAAACATGCCAACCCAACCCTAATATAAAAGAGAAGAAGTCAAATCCACACTAAGCAATAAGGTCCAAATAGTACAACAAATGGAGAGAAGCTAAAACATGCTTCTACAAATATCAGAGTACAGCTAGTAATTGCCCAAACGGGCTACATCAGCGTCGCTCAACACTCACATCTGTAACAGACGGTAGTGACGACACCGTCACATCAAGCCCTATCGTCCTGGCCTGGCTGTCCTGCTGCAAAGTCTGCGGCTGCTCTACCTGCAGGATGATCTCTTAAAAAGGAAGACGTAGCTATCGTTAGTCGAAAATACTAAGTGGCTTCACATCCGCTCCCCGGCGACTCCTCGACACCGGGCGAAGAAAGGAACAAGGGTACAAGTATAAATCTGAATAAATTCGTCTGAACAAAGGAAGACGTAGCTACCGTTGGTAATTTGCAACATTGATTCCACCAAATTCAAATTCATATTATATAAACCCAAGAATTTAAGTGCAGAATAAATCTGAATAACAAATTCGTCCGGAGATTCCTGAAGCTACAAGAATCCGGTGAAGACGTGTAACCCCAAGATGGAAAGGTCTTTCCATGGTCTACAACTTTTATGTTCAGACCACAACCCAGATTCAATGGTATCATACTTGAAATCAGGCTTGAAGTCTGCTGCGTACAGAACACAATTTTTGCATGCAGGATTTATCGGACGTCATATTCGTTCAAATTTTGTCGTGGCTACAGAATTTGCATGAAGGCGTGCAACCACTCGTTGGAAAGGTATTTTCAAGATCCTCAACTTTTGTGTTTAGTAGAAATCCCAGATCTGGACATATCACATCTAAAAATGGCCAAGAAAATTGTTGTGCGCAGAACACAGATTCTGCACGCATCTTAAAGAGGAATGAACAACATCGGTTCATCTTCCTCCTCAAGTCGGTCTTCCAAATTCACATCAGAAATTCCTCATCCCTTATTCACCATCATTTGGCCTTTACTCTTCATGAAACCATCCCCCATCTTCACAAAGAAGGTTGGAGTCGTTGAAGACACAACTAGCCTTAGAGCACAAGACCTAGGACAGCCTCTTCCTAGAGAAATCACCATCTCGCAAGTCTAGACTCTTTTGAGTCGACATCTCGCCTAGATAACTACAGATCTAGCACCAAGGGAGAGGGGAGGAAGCTCACCTCATTTCCGGCGTTTCCACTATTTCCGGACATGGATCATGTAACTCTTCTCGGCGGCATCTTCTCCTTCACGACGACGGAGAATCTTCTCCTCTAGAACTAGATCCAGCAACTTCCTTCTCTCACAAGAGTTTCTCTCAGAAAATAGGGGATGAAGTGAGCATGAAAATGGCTAGGGTTTTCATTTCCCCTTTTATATGAAAAGTGATACGGGTAGGGACACGCTCGTGTCCTTGCCCGTGTCCTACTTGTGCGAAGCGTTACAGACGGTTTCAGTGTCGGTTCATTATTCGACACGGGTAGGGACACGCCCGTGTCCCAACGCGTATCCACATGACACAGTCGTGTTCCCTGGCCGTGTACTCCTCTGGATACATCACGACGAGCTTAACTCGACACAATGACACACGGGTAGGGACACGCCCGTGTCTCTACCCGTGTCATACATTTCATCGATCTCGACACGTTCTGTCGAGTTAAACTCGTCTGTCACACACACACACGGGTAGGCCCGTGTCTTGCATCATGGTGTCGACACTAGAGTGTAGACACCTCAACATCTGGCTGTCGACACACTGTGTTGACACCTAGTTCCAGTGTGTCGACACAGCAAGTGTCGAGACACGGTGTCGACACCACTATGTCGACTCCTCAACTTCAGTGTGTCGACACACTGTGTCGACACCTTGACTCCAGTGTGTCAACACCTCGACACCAAAGTGTTGACCAATGACTCGGGTCATACAAATCCTATTCACATGTGCTGCCCAGTTGTCAGCACTACGCCGAACCCAAGTCAGCTCTCCTGACTCAAAAACACGTACGAGGGGCCTAGTGTGATTCGGGACGTTACAAATCCTATTAACAAAATAAAAGATTTTGTCCCCGAAATCAGGCTTAGGCTATGGGGAGAAAAGCATAACAGAAATTATAATAAACTTTTAAATAAATTTACCTTGAACAAACAACTTCGGGTAGTGTTTTTGCATCAAATCCATTGGCTCCCATGTATATTCCTCCTTCCCATGATTAGACCGTATCACCTTCACCAAGAGAACACTTTTGCGGCGTAACTTTCTTGCCTCGCTATCTACGATCCGCACTGGCTCAAGTCGCACAGAGCTATCAGATGCCACAACACCACAAGTTGTGGGGATGTATTGATGGGGCCGCAACATCGCTTTCCGAAGCGACGACACATGGAACACGTCGTGGAGGTTCTCTAGCTCGGGCGGTAACTCCAACCGATAGGCCAACGGGCCAATCCTTTCCAATATAGTATAAGGCCCAACATACCTTGGGCTGAGCTTTTTCACACCACACACACGTGACACTCCAAGCATTGGTCGAATTTTCAGGAACACCTTATCACCCACTTGAAACTCCACCATCCGGTGCATTGCATTATAACACTTCGCCTGCCGACTTTGAGCTTCCAACATGCAATCCCGAATCAGTCTAACCACCGCATCGGTATCCTCAATATATTCAACACCCAAAGCCTTCGGGTTTTCATCTTGCACCCAAGACAAGGGGGGTCCTACACCTCCTTCCATAAAGAGCTTCATGAGGAGCCATGCCGATACTAGCCTGGTGGCTATTGTTGTAGGAGAATTCTACCAACGGTAAGAAACTTTCCCATGACTCTCCTCTATCTAACACACATAATCTCAACAAATCTTCCAATGTTCGGATGGTCCTTTCATATTGCCCGTCCGTCTGGGGATGAAACGCGATGCTGAAGGTAAGGCGCGAGCCCAAATACGCATATACTGCCTTCCACTCCATTGAGGTGAAACGACCATCACGATCAGACACGATCGTCTTAGGCACGTCATGATACCGTACAAATTACTCTACAAAGTGGCATACTAAGACATCCACATGAGCTTTTTTCTTCATTGGGATGAACCGGGACACTTTAATCAGGCAATCAACAATCACCCACACCGAATGATTTCCTGAGCATGAGCGAGGTAACCCATGGACAAAGTCCATGGAGATATCCTCAAACTTCCACTCGTGGATGGGCAACGATTGTAGCAAACCACCGGGACTCTTGCATTCTGCCTTCACCCTTTGACAAGCTTCGCAATGTGTAACAAAATATCGGACATCCATTTTCATTGCCGGCCAACACATGAAAGAATTGGTTTCCAGATGTTCTGAACACCTAAAGGCAGGGGGGGGGGGGGGGTGAATAGGTTCAATTCTTTTTCTAACTTAGGCAGATAATTCTATCTAGTTCAGCAATGTATTCAGCAGAAAGTATAACACAGCATTCACATACACAACATTCACAGATTGCACACCAGTTTTATAGTAGTTCTCCAAATGATGGGTACATCCACTTTCCCCCTTCTCCTATCTAGTAGTGTACTAGATTCAGCCTAACTTTCTTTCTTCTTCTAAGGTCCGCAGATCTTACAGCTCAGAACCAAAACTGGTTCCTACAACTCAGAGTGAGTCCACACTCATACAACTCAGGCACAAGACCAACCTCAGCCTCTTCCATAGGCCTACAACTCAGAGTGACACCCCACTCCTACAACTCAGGCAACAGCCCTACCTCAGCCTCTTTCACAGGCCTACAACTCAGGGAACAAATTCCCCTACCTCAGGCACTTAGCCCTACCTCAGCCTTTATAATTTAGGCTTACAACTCAGAGATGTAAATCTCCTACACTCAGATCTATTATAGATCCTACAAGAATTAGTGATGAAAAGTTGTTGATATCTTCAACCAGATGGAGAGAAAATTGGTTGAAAGCTTCTTGATCAGTTCTTGATAGAACTGATTTCTTAAGGATCAACCTGGCTTAGCTTTCTTCAAAGCTTCTTGAATCTGAACACAGTAGGGTTGATCTTCTTGATGTTGGAGTAGAACTTCAATCAGCTTCCTTCAGAAATTAATCTGAATTCTTCTTCAGACTTGATCTGAATTCTTCAGGCATATTGTTTAGAATCTTCCTTCACTAGATGAGAACTTCTCTCCTTCTTATTTTTCTCTTTCTACAATCTGTTGACTGTTTCTTTCTCTTCTTTTGGATTCTCAATCCTTCATAGATAATAATTGATCAGCTATCTGTTATCTATTGTTGTTCTTCTCATTGTTGTTATCTATCTGATTGTTGAGAGAGCACATCTATATATAGTCATCATCCATGGTAACCGGCTGTTCCGGTTTCAAACAGTCTTCTGACACCTCTAACAGATGTGACAACAATGTCAGTAATGACAGCTGTCAAGTCTTCACTTGTATTACTTCAGCCTTCATTGAACTTTGACTCAACAGTAGAGAATGTCGACTGAATTCTTCATATGTGTCGGCACACATAGTCCATGTGTCAACACAAGTCTTGTTGTTGTCGACACAGCTTCTGTGGAATATGTCGACACAAGTTCTGTGTGTTGACACAAACATTCCTTGTCTTGGCAAAGTTGGTGTCGACAGAATTCTGGGGTGTGTCGAAACAAGTTCTATGTGTCGACATAGTTGTTGTCGACAGAATTCTGGAATGTGTCGACAGCTTCTCTGTGTGTCGACACAGCTTCTGATAATGTCGACACAAGTCTGGCCCTTAGTGTTGACACAGCATTGTCGACAGATTTTTTGTGTGTCGACACAAATTCTGGATGTCGACACAATCTGACCCTTGGTGTCGACACAGCCATTCCTAAGTGTCGACACTTGTACTTAGAAAATTTTCCTTTCCATTTTCTTAACCTGCACATGATAACTCAACACAACATCAAATACAACTTGATGCATATCATTGAGTTAGGTGAGGCTTCTCCAAATCTGGTACACATTTTTAATGTACCCAACAATCTCCCCCTATTTGGAGAAGTCATAACCCTTAGTCAATGATATACATCACCTATAATAAAATTAACATTATGATGTATAAAAACATTCAATGACAGGGAAACATATAAACAAAACAAGTAAATAATATCATCACAAAATATGATACAACAATAACATGCATGAATCATTATTTTGTTTAAAACTTCACAATAGTTTGTTGGTAATAGATTACATGGAGTTTAAAACTGAAAATTACAATGTTTTATAGTCTAGTCAATCTATCCTAAGGCTGATCAGGCTCCTTGATCACTATGTCTTTTCTAGACTGGATCCTTGCTTGTACTAGAGCTTCAGTATCTTCAGCTGGCTTCTTGCCTTTGAGATCCTTCTTCTTAAGTTCTTCAGCCTTAACTCTTTGCCTTTCAAAATAGTGAAAAGGCTTAGGAAAGTATTTACTAGGTTCTACTGCTGTAGCAGGTATTCTCCCAGCCTTGTGATCCCTTCTGAACTACTGAATAACATCTTGTCTTTGCAGATATTTATTCCACTCAACTTCAGAATACCACTTGCCTCTATCATGCATTTTGTCTTGACAGCTTGCCCGGCAGTGAGTATTATATTTCTGGAGGTTGGACTCCATCTTTCAAAATCAGGTTTCAGTTCAGCCTGCTCTCTAAATCTTTTCTTTGAGAGTTGAGCTTCTTGCTCTTTATTCAGTGCTGCCTCTAATATTTCAACTTTCTCAATTATAATATTTTTAGTAGCCTTTGGAGGGCTATACATCTGGTGAACCAGTTGTTGAATGTCCTCAAAGTTTGAAGGGGGATATATGATTTGAGCTACCTCCTGCTGACCCCCTTCAAATCCTGCAGCTTGAATACCTGACTTACCCGTATTATCATCATCAAATAGTGGAGGATATCCCAGAGTTGCTCTAACAGTATTTGTTATCCATTTAGCATACTCTGAACTAGCATTGACTATCAACCTCTCCACCTTTATGACTTCGCATTGACTATCAACCTCTCCCCCTTTATGACTTCTTTTGGAACCTTATTTGATTAACCAGATAATTGGTTCCCTCTGTATAATAGGCTTTAAACTTTTGTAGCTGAGCAGATATAATCTTCTGAGAGGCTTGAAGTGCAGATTGGAAAGTGGTTAAATCTTCTTGAAACTTTTATCAAACTCTAACTTTTCTTTAGCTCTTTCCTCAGTTAATGCAGTTACTTTGTTCTTTAATTCAGTAACAATCACATTATGTGATTCAGTAAGATTATCATTCATTCTAAGTTGATTTTCTAAGACATATCCTTGCTTGATCACTATATCATCAATATGTATCCTTGCCTCTTGTTGCTGTTTTGCCAGATAAACTACAGCATTACCTCCTTTATGAAAGCAATCTGTCATCTCTTTCTTATGCTGGTTTACCTCAAATCTGATTGATTTTATATCTTGAGCCAAAGAGAACTGAAGATCTTTATGGCTTTCATACATATATTTTTCCATGGCTGCTCTTTGCTCATCCATTTTAATTTGCATAGCAACCAACAATGAACTGAAATCAACTGTTGGCGTTGAGGGTTGTGAGGCTATCTGTAAAGCTTTCTTATAATTTGAGTTTTTCTTCTTGTAAACCATCAATTTTCTCTTCTTTGCTCTTTGTGTTTCTCCATCATCAGATTCTAAAGAAATTTCTAGATTGATTGTGTCCTTCGCTCTTGAGGGAAGCTCCTTATCAGCTCTTGGCAACTCCCCCTGAGACCCTAGCTCCTGCCCCTCAGTTCTTGGCACAACTTCCTCAGTTCTTACTTCTTGTAAATCAGGGAATAATTCCTCAGGAGTAAATTCTTGTTGTAGTTGAACTGGAGGAATATCTATATCTTGAACATTTAATGGAATATCATCTAATGTAGATGTATTATCCATAGATACATCCTGTGAAGGGATGTTGTCATGGGGTGTCTGTTCAACATTAGTTAGAAGCACAGTGAGTGAATCTGACTCAGTATCTAGTATAGTTTGATTAATATCATTTATTACCTCAAGAATTGTTTGAGTGGCTGTTTCACTCTCTAAAGCAGCTTGCTCTTTCTCAGGAGCACTTTCTGGAGGCAAGACTTCTGGTTGAACTGGGGAAAGTTCATTGGTTCCCCCTAGAGGAGGCACATCCGGAACTTGATCCAGTGGCATGGTGTTTTCTGGAATATTCTCCCCCTGCATCTGACTATCATCTACATTCTTAGGAGCAGATGATTTACTTATAGATTCTTATTGGTCTTCATCTAAACTGAAGATTACTTGTGCTTCTGAATCACTAGAAGATTCAGGCTTCCTGGGTGTTGTCTTTTTCTTTTTCTGTTATGGTTGTTTCTGTGGTGTTAAATCATCCTTTGTCAGAACTCTTTCCCACCTGGATAGTATTTTCATATTCATCCTTCTCATGTGATTTATTCTAGATCCAGTGGTATGGTTCAGCACTTCAGGAATATTTATTGCCAGATACAAACTCAGTATCCTACCTAGATTAGGTTTCTTCAGGCTTTCCTTAATCTTGTCAAAGATCACTGCAGACCAGTTAGTATTTATTTCGAAAATAATTCTAGTCATCAAGATGAACATATAGGCTGAGATCCTATCATGTCCACCTGGTTTGCAGAGAATTACTTTGCCATTATCTCTGAGAGAAACTTTCCTTGTGAGTTCATTCCTTTCCTTTGCATGGATGATTCAATCTTAGTGGTGGGATCCAGGACACACCATTGTAGAGATTCTTTGGTCATTGAAGATGTAACTTCGTCATCTTCCTGAGTCCTGGGCAATTGAAGTGTTTTCCTCAGACGCTTTTGAGTAAGTTTCACCTTGCTGCCTTGAATTGATGACCTAATCTTCAATCTAGTTGAATCCAAGGTTGCTTTTGTATAGAATTCAAGAATTTATGTCTTCCAGATCTTGGTAGGTTCGGAGACTAGATATTCTAAACCATTTTCTTAGATTAGGGTTATCACATCTCGAATCTCAATCTCTGCACTCTCAAAAGCATTGCGAACTAACTCATAGCCTTCGTTGATGTTGGTCTCCAACTTTGGCGCCATTGATGACGAGAAATTTGAGGAGAACAGAGATGAAGGTTTGTCGACTCAAGGTTTGGGTCTCGAAAATGTTGAGAGCTTAGTTGACAAAATTGTCTGTGACCTATTTATATGTTTGTCAACACAGAAAGCCAAAAGGCGGGATAATAGATACTTAATGTGTCGACACAGACTTCTAATATCTCGACAGAGTCAGACAACACTATGTGTTGACACAGTTTTGTGATGTGTCGACACAGACTTCTTAATAGTCGACTCTAATATATGTGTGTCGACACAGACTTCTGTATGTGTCGACACAACTATCTAAATGATGGAACTTCTACGTGTCGACACCAAACTCTAAATGTCGACACCACTATCTCAGCATTATTTTGCTGTGTAGACACAACTATCTTAAGTGTCGACACAACTATTATATGTCGACACAAATTTCCATTTGTGTCGACATAAACTCCTATATGTCAACATTGATTTACTTAGCCAGAATTACTAAGTTATTCTAGGTTTAACATGCCTAATTCAATTTTGGAATAATTGAACTTAGTTTCATCTAGTGGTTTAGTAAACATGTCAGCAATTTGATTATTTGTGGTGACAAATTCCAAACAAATATCTTATTTTTCAACATGCACTCTAATGAAGTGAAATCTAATTTCTATATGTTTTGTTTTTCTATGTGATACAGGGTTTTTAGCAATAGAAATAGCGCTTGTAGAATCACAAAATAGTGGAGTTCTACTTATCTTGAGTCCATAGTCTTCAAGTTGATGTTGAATCCATAAAAGCTGAGCACAACAGCTGCCTGCAGCAATATATTCAGACTCTGCAGTGGAAATTGCCACACTAGTCTGCTTCTTACTGCTCCAAGAGACTATTCTACAACCTAGAAACTGACATGTGTCAGTGGTGCTCTTTCTATCTTCTTTGCAACCTACAAAGTCTGCATCTAAAAAACCAGTCGGTAGAAAGTCTCTATTCTTAGGGTACTAAGGAGCAAGATTAGGTGTGCCCTTAAGATATCTCAATATTCTTTTGACTGCAGTATAATGAGATTCTTTAGGGCTTGCTTGGTACCTTGCACAGACACATGTTGCATACATAATGTCTCGTCTACTGGCAGTTAAGTATAGGAGAGAGCCAATTATCCCTCTATACAAAGACTCATCTACTGGTTTTCTTGCATCATCTTTGGCTTATGGCATACTTGTCACCATTGGAGTTCTCATGGTGGTGGATGTCTCCATACCATATTTCTTAATTAACTACTTGGTGCACTTAGACTGTGAAATGAACAAGCCCTCATCAGTCTGTCTTACTTGGAGTCCCAAGAAGAATTTGAGCTCACCCATACTGCTCATCTAAAAGTTCCCTTGCATAAATTTTGCAAACTTGCTACAAAGGTTGTTTTCTGTAGATCCAAAGGTTATGTCATCAGCATAAATCTGTACTAGGATCATCTTGCCCTTTGACTCCTTAAAGAATAGAGTCTTGTCTATTTTCCAACTTGAAAATTTATTTTCAATGAGTAAAGTAGAAAATGTTTCATACCAATCCCTAGGGGCTTATTTCAAACCATATAAGGCTTTCTAAAGTCTATAAACATAATCAGGATAAAGTGGATCAACAAAACCTGAGGGCTGATGAACATAGACTTCTTCTTTCAAATTACCATTTAGGAAAGATGACTTGACATCCATTTGGTATACTTTGAAATCTTGGAAAGCAGCAAAGGCAAGGAATAGCCTTATGCTTCCAATCTTGCCACTGAGGCAAAAGTCAGATCAAAGTCAATGCTCTCCTCCTATCTATATCCTTTGGCAACCAGTCTTGCTTTGTTCTTCACTATTATGCAATTTTCATCCAGTTTGTTCCTATAGATCCACTATGTCTCAATAATGTTATGATCCTTTGGTTTTGGAACCAGCTCCCACACTTTACACCTTCTGATTTGATTCAATTCCTCCTGCATTGCATCAATCCAGTTGGAGTCTTGTATGGCTTCTTCAAATCTTTTTGGTTCCATCTGTGACAGGAAACTTGAGCAAAGCACTGTGTTCATGTGTTTGCTTCTAGTTTGCACACCATGTCTGGGATCACCAATGATTTGGTGTGCTGGATGATCCTTTAGATTCCTTATTGCTGGAGGCATTCTATCAGCAATTTGAACTTCTTCAATTTCTCCATCATGCTGAGCTTCATTATCTTCAATGTCAGCTTGTGGACCTTGTACTCCACCTGGACAGCAACCATCATTTTCCACATCCTGCCTTGCAGTTTGATCTTCATTAATGGTCATCATGTCCAACTTTTCTTTTAAACGTGTTAAGCTACAAGATTTGCTAGACAACTCACAGTTAATTAGCTCAGATTCATCAAACACTACATGAACTGATTCTTCTACAACTTGTGTAGTCAAATTGTAGACCCAATATTCCTTACTATTGTTGTTATACCAGCAAATATCCCATCTTGGGATTTGGCAGCAAACTTAGTTAGGTGAGACTTGTCAGTGTTATACACATAACACCAGCTACCAAAGATCCTAAAGTAGGATATGTTTGGTTTTATGCCCTTCATAATCTCATAGGGAGTCTTTTTGTGGTTCTTAGTTATAGATGCTCTATTGAGAACATGACAAGCAGTATTTACTGCCTCAGCCCAGAAATATTCTGGGAGTGAAGTGTCACTAAGTAGAGTTTTACCAGCCTCAATGAGAGTTCTATTCTTTCTTTCAGCAATTCCATTTTGCTGAGGTGTTCTAGGTGAGGAGAATTTCTGATGAATCTCTAGTTTTTCACAAAACCTTGTCATACACTCAGACTGAAATTTAGTTCCATGGTCACTTCTGATTTTGACCACTGAATTGTTAAATTCATTCTGAATTTGTTTAACAAAGTTATGAAAGACAGTAAGGGTTTCAAATTTCTGCCTCAAAAAGAAAACCCATGTATCTCTAGAATAGTCATCTACTACCACAAAAGTATAGACTTTCCTACCTAGACTATGAACTGGCATATGACCAAATAGATCCATATGCAAAAGGTACAAACACCTCAAAGAGCCTTTGGTATCAAGACTATGAAAAGAGGATTTGGCCTGCTTGCGTTTTTGACAAGCTGAACATATACCCTCTTTTATGCACTTAAATTGAGGACCATTCCTCACTACCTCTAAACTATAGAGCTGGCCTATAGTCTTATAGTTCAGATGAGTTAGTCTCTTGTGCCATTGGACACACTGAGATGCTTTCTCATCTGCAGCTAAACATACATGAGAGTTCATGTTTTCATAATTAAAATTTAAACAATAAACATTCCCTTTTCTATAACTAGACAAGATCACCTTCTGATCACTTGTCCTTTTGATCTGACACTCATTCTTAATAAATGAAATGTCAAACCCAAGATCACTCAGCTGTTTTATGCTTTTCAAGTTATGTTTCAAATCTTTACATAAGCCACTTGAGTGATTGTTATAGAACTAGAAGAAATATTACCAAACCCTTTTATGACCCCTTTTTCTGATCCACCAAAGATCACATTAGGTCCATTCTCTATGGGAGTATAGTCCTTTAACATTCTTCTTGTTCTAGTCATATGCCTGGAACAACCACTGTCCAAGTACCATATAGGGGTATGGTAACTTGGACCCACTTGCAGCAAATAAAATTAATTTACCCTAGAACCCCAATGTTATTGGGTTCTAGTTCAAGTTAGAATGAAACTTGATATTCTTACCAGCAGCCTTCCTCACAGGTAAGCTGCATTCTTCCTGACACTGGTGTTGTGCCAGCAATCCATGGCATAATGCCCCATCTTACCACAGCACCAACACTCATATCTATTATACCTCTTTTTAGGTACAGTTTTAACAGCATTGCTGTCAGCTGTTCTTAACACTGTTGGTACAGTAGTTCTTTGCTTGAGTGCTGGAGCTACACCCTTGTCATTCAGAATTTCAAGCTTACCATAACCATGTATAATATCATGATCATATCTATTAGTTGGCTGTCATACTTTTCTGAAGGAAATGGGGGTTTGAAGGCTAGAGGCTGTACTGGGGCTTTGCCTTTTTTTAGAATTGGCAGCCCTTGCATTTCCCTCAAAGCCCAATCCAGTCTTACCCTTTTTAGGAATAAAGTCATCAATTAAAGGTAAACCTGATTTTGGCTTAGAGAACTTAGCCGCCAGATCCTTTTCCTTCTGAAGTTTGACTTCCAAACTTTTGATTTGATCATTCTTGAATGTAATAGTACCCATCTGAATAACAGTTATGTTTTTCAGTTGGGCTACTTCATTCATCTTTAGATCCAGCAATTTTTCTGAATTTAATGCAGCCAGCTTAAGATCAGCAATTTCCTTGGCCTGTGCTTTATTAAGGATTCTGCTTTTCTTAAGTGCTTGTAGCAGGTCACCATATTCATCAATGAGTTGATGAACATCTCCTTCAGATTCAGATTCATCTACATCTCTTGATGCAGATGCATCTGATTCTGAACTAGTATAGTAATAAGAATCTATTGAAGAATTGTTTACCTTACTAGATCCACGCTGATCCTGTCACTGATCTTCTTCTGTCAAGGCCATCATCCCTTTACAACAAGGTTCTTCAATTTCATTTACTGAATCCAGCCACTTCAAGAACTCAGCCTCTTATGCATCCTCTTCAGTTGCCAACAGTCCTATGTACGCTTCAGCTTCAGCTTTAACCTCAGAATCTGATGATGAAGAATCTGACCAGCTTTTTTGCTTCTTTGCAACAAAGGATTTCTCCTTCTTGCCCTTGTTTGTTAGTTTCTTCTTATCAGTAGATTCTTTCCTTTTGTCAGGACAATCAGCTACCACATGTTCTGGCCTGTTGCAGCAATAACAAACAAACTTAGTTGAAGATAATTTAGTAGATTTAGAGCTATACCTGTCCTTCCTAGAGGATTTCTTTTTTTAATAGTAATCATCCTTGGATTGTAAAGAGGATGGCTTGTATCTCCACTGTTTCTTCTTCAAAAACATTTGAAATTGTTTTGAGAAAGCTGCTAAGTCTTCATCAGATTTGGACTATCTGATGTATGACTGTCAGAACTTTCTGAAACAACTTCTGTAGCTTTCCTAGGAGGTGATGGAGACATCCTCATATCCTTTCTTATGGCTTCAGTCTTGAAAGCCACTGACTTATCTTTGTAATCAATTTTATTACTTTTCTCCTCCTCTTTTCTGACCATCAGCTGCATTTCATATGATAGCAGATTGCAAAATAATGTTGGAGGTGACATTTTTGCTAGTCTGGCCACTTCCCTAATGGCACATATCTTTGTGTCCTAGTCTTTAGTCAATGATCTCAGAAACTTATCATTTAACTCATATATGCTGAATACGTTTCCATATGACATCAGTTCATTAATTATTCTGAAGAATTTCTTGTAACATTCAGTTATGCTATCTGTTTTAGATTGTCTAAAACTTTCATACTCCTGATTCAGCATAGACCCTCTATCTTCTCTCACCTCTTCTGAACCCTCTATGTAGACAATAAGGGTGTCCCACATTTCTTTGGAGGTCTTGCAGTGGATCAAGTTTTGGAATGTTGAATCATCTATGGCACTAACTATTATATTCTGTGCTCTCTTATCCATAGTAGCCAAGATGATCTAATCCTTTGTAATTTCAAAATATTCATTTGGTGTCCTGAGATTTGCATCAAGAACTGAGACTTTCATTGGAATGAATGGCCCTTCTTTGACTGTCCTGTAGATTCTTGGATCTGAAGCTTCCATAAACAATCTAACTTTTCTTTCCATATGCCAAAAATCTCTTTCCCGCAAATGGGTAACTTCATGGAACCAAACTCCTTATGATTCCCTATGGAACCCATTTTGCCTTATAGATTTCTGCCTTGGAGATCTACTCAAACTGTTAGGTTTATTCTTTGAGTAACCTCCCTCTGATACCATTGAAAGAATTGGTTTCAAGATGTTCTGAACACCTAGAGGGGGGTGAATAGGTTCAATTCTTTTTCTAACTTAGGCAGATAATTCTATCTAGTTCAGCAATGTATTCAGCAGAAATTATAACACAACATTCACATACACAGCCTTCACAGATTGCACACCAGTTTTATTGTGGTTCCCCAAATGATGGGTACATCCACTTTCCCCTTCGCCTATCTAGTAGTGTACTAGATTCTGCCTAACTTCCTTCCTTCTTCTCAGATCTGCAGATCTTACAGCTCAGAACCAAGATTGCTTCCTACAACTCAGAGTGAATCCACACTCCTACAACTCAGGCACAAGTCCTACATCAGCCTCTTCCACAGGCCTACAACTCAGAGTGACACCCCACTCCTACAACTCAGGCAACAGCCCTACCTCAGCCTCTTTCACAGGCCTACAACTCAGGGAACAGATTCCCCTACCTCAGGCACTCAACCCTACCTCAGCCTTATAATTTAAGCTTACAACTCAGTGATGTAAATCTCCTACACTCAGATCTATTATAGATCCTACAAGAATTAGTGATGAAAAATTGTTGATATCTTCAACCAGATGGAGAGAGAATTGGTTGAAGGCTTCTTGATCAGTTCTTGATAGAACTGATTTCTTAAGGATCAACCTAACTTAGCTTTCTTCAAAGCTTCTTGAATCTGAACACAGTAGGGTTGATCTTCTTGATGTTGGAGTTGATCTTCAATCAGCTTTCTTCAAAAATTAATCTGAATTCTTCTTCAGACTTGATCTGAATTCTTCAGACAGACTGTTCAGAATCTACCTTCACTGGATGAGAACTCTCTTCTTCTTGTTTTTCTCTCTCTACAATTTGTTGACTGTTTCTTTCTCTTCTTCTGGATTCTCAATCCTTCAGAGATAATAATTGATCAGCTATCTATTACCTGTTGTTGTTCTTCTTGTTGTTGTTATCTATTTGATTGTTGAGAGAGCACATCTATATATAGGCTTCATCAATGGTAACCGGCTGTTCCGATTTCAAACAGAATTCTGACACCTCTGACAGATGTGACAACAATGTCAGTAATGACAGATGTCAAGTCTTCACTTGTATTACTTCAGACTTCATTGAACTTTGACTCAGCACCAGACAATGTCGACTGAATTCTTCATATTTGTCGACACACATAGTCCATGTGTCGACACAAGTCTTGTTGTTGTCGACACAGCTTCTGTGGAATGTGTTGACACAAGTTCTGTGTGTCGACACAAACACTCCTTATCTTGACAAAGTTGGTGTCGACAGAATTCTGGGGTGTGTCGACACAAGTTCTGTGTGTTGACACAGTTGTTGTCGATAAAATTCTGGAATGTGTCTACAACTTCTCTGTGTATCGATACAGCTTCTGATAATGTCGACACAAGTCTGGCCCTTAGTGTCTACACAGTGTTGTCGACAGATTTTCTGTGTGTCGACACAAATTCTGGATGTCGACACAATCTGGCCCTTGGTGTCGACACAGTAATTGCTAAGTGTCGACACTTGTACTTAGAAAATTTTCCTTTCCATTTTCTTAACCTGCACATGATAACTCAACACAACATCAAATACAACTGATGCATATCATTGAGTTAGGTGAGGCTTCTCCAAATCTGGTACACATTTTTAATGTACCCAACAACATGGTCTTCTGTAAGCCGGCGTACATCTTAGCAATGCCCGGATGTACTGAATATTGAGAGCAATGATCCTCTCTCAAAGATATCCTCCCGGATTTTACCGCCTTTTGGGAATGTAGAGTCGGCCTTGAAAATAAACGAGGCCATCTTTTAGCGTATACTCATCCATAGTCCCATCTTCGATTGACTTGATTGCCGGAGCCAGAGCCGCATCCATACCTTGCTCCACTCTGATTCGGTCCCGGATATCACAAACTATGACCATGCTTGCCAAGTACTCTGTATACTCTACCAAAGGAGCCTTAAATATCAATGTAATATCCATCTCCTCAATGATCCGAGCCAACTCCATACTCATCAACCAAGACTCCGGCTATATCCTGGTACCTTTCTACTCAATGCATTGACCACTTGAGTTCGCCTTTCAGGGTGGTAGTTCATGGTGAACTCATAGTCGTATAGAACTTCTAACCACCGCCGTTGTCTCAAGCTCAACTCCTTCTGAGTATGGACGTACGTCAAATTTTGTGGTCAGAAAAGTTCTCGCAGTGCACACCGTATAGATAATGCATCCAAACCTTCAAGGAGAACACCACTGCTCCAAGCTCCAAATCATGAACCGGTAAATTGATTTTCATGTTTTCTTCAGTTGTCTTGAAGCATAGGCAATTACGTGTCTGTGCTGCATCAATACCGCTCCATCCCTTGATATGACGTGTCGGTGTAGACTTGAAATCCTTCTTTCCCAGACGGAAGTGCTAGGATGGGGGCGGAGGTAAGTCTATCTTTCAGTCCTTGGAATGCCGCTTCGCACTGGGGGATGTCCACTCAATGGCACACCTTTCTTCGTTAATGAAGTAAGAGGAAGAGCAATCTTTGAAAATCCTTTTACAAACTTGCGGTAGTACTCGCCAAGCCTAAGGAAGCTCCACACATCAGTCGCCGACTTCAAGGGGGACCACTCCTTCATGACACGCACCTTGGCTGGATCCACCGCTAGCCCAGCTCCACTGATCACCGTGACCCAAGAAAGACAACCACCTTAAACCAGAATTCGCACTTGTTGAATTTGGTGTACAAGGCGTGCTCCTTCAATTTCTTCAATACCAAGGTCAAGTACTCAACATGCTCCTCCTCCGTCTTTGAGTAGACCGAGATGTCGTGATGAAAACAATGACGAAGATATCCAAATAAGGTTCAAACACCTTGTTCATCAGGATCATGAAGGCCGAAGGGGCATTTGTGAGCCCAAACGACATTACAGTGAACTTGTACAACCCATATTTGAACTAAAGGCCGTTTTCTGGATGTCCCCTTCTTGTATTCTCAAACTGACTAGTATACCCTGAGCGCAAGTCCAGCTTAGAAAACCAATGCGCTCCCACTAGTTTGATCGGAAAACTCATCGATCCGAGGTAGCGGATAAGTGTTCTGCACCGTCAGCCGATTGAGTTCTCGATATTCTATGCACAATGCTGGGTTCCATCCTTCTCTTCACGAACAATACAGGGTCCCCGGGGTGACAAACTGGGGCGAATGAACCCTGATTCCACCAGTTCTTGCAGTTGAACTCTAAACTCCACGAGTTCCTTCGGGGCCATTCGGTAAGGGGCCATGGATACAGGCTTGGCACCCGGTACTAGATTAATCTAGAAGTCAACCTCTCTGTGCGGGGTAATCCTGGTAGTTTCTCAGGAAATACCTCGGGAAAATCCCGCACTAACGTACATCTTTCATATCCAATGTCATCCCTTCAACTCGAAACAGATCATGAATATTCATCCCCTTCATATGGGCTTTTACAACATGAACTGAAGATAACAGCATACGAGGTGCGAAGCTAATACCTTGGAAGGTGACGTCGGTGTCTCCATGTTCAAATAGATTCGTTTTTTTTCCGCGCAGTCGATCCTTGCGATGTGCCAGTCCAACCACGCCAGCCAGAATGATGTCAAACTCCGGCATTCTCAAGACCATCGCATGCGTATAAAAGGCCTTTCCTTCAATAAATATCTCGAACTCGTACTTAGAGGTTGCAATCATCTCAGAGACGTCCGGTAGGCGTACTCTTCGAGCAATACCAGTGAAGTATTGCACTCCCTCTAGGTTTTTAAACAAAGTCCGCCACACAAATGAGTGTGTGGCACCGGTATTGAATATAGTGTAGGCCAGTTTCTCACTAACCATTATGCCTAAGTGTCAAAATTGTGAAGGCTCAAGCCAAATTCCTAAACTACTTAGGTAGACTAAGGACGAATACTTAGTTTCTTCCCGTAGTCCTCGTCCTGGAGTTGGGTCATGCTTCATTAAATCCTTTAGTGAATCTCTTAATGCTTGTCTGAAACACAAAAGACCGCTTCCAACAACTTTACCCTATCCATATCTCCACCAAGCTTGAGTCTGCTATAAACAAAAGTGGTTACCCTAGGGAATCTGCAATGTCCTATTATCTCCGCTAGAATCAAATCCACTATAAACAAAAGTGCTTGCCTTAGGGGATCTCGCAAGAATTTATACAATAGGTTTACATACCTAGGGTCATCCAAACTTTAGGAGATCAAAGTACAAAGGTACGTACCTAAGGTCATGTTAGCTAAAGGTAGTGTCAAAAGTTGGACAAACTTAGTATGAATTACATATGGGCACACCCACTGCTTCCGCTAAGTCAGTTTGTCCGCAAACTAACTAATCGAATGGGGTTGATACCATTGTTGAATGACTTCTTAGTTGAGGATTTGGCAAATTGATAATTTGTAAGACCCCCCCCCTCCCAGATCCCAAAAACACGGCACGAAGGGGGCTCTTATGCCCGAAAAATCGCCTTGCGGTAGCTTTAGCGCATGAGCTAACCTGTACCCCAAGACGCCTATTCCGCCGTCTACAACCAAAATCAATATAAACATGTCAGCCCAACCATAATATATAAAAGAGAGAAGTGAAATCCACACTAAGCAATAATGTCCAAATAGTACAACAAATGGAGAGAAGCTAAAACATGCTTCTACAAATATCAGAGTACAACAAGTAATGGCCCAAACGGCCTACATCAAAGTCGCTCAACACTCACATCCGTAACTGACGGTAGCGACGGCACCGCCACATCAGGCCCTGTCGTCCTGGCCTGGCTGTCCTGCTGCAAAGTCTGCGGCTGCTCTACCTGCGGGGTGACCTTCTAAAACGGAAGAACGTAGCAACCGTTAGTCGAAAAGACTAAGTGGCTTCACATCCGCTCCCCCGGCGACTCCTCTGCACCGGGCGGAGAAAGGAACAAGGGACAAGTATAATAAATAGAATAACAGGTACAAGCAGGTGGTAATGGTACAATAAGATTAATAGCATTATAATCTAGCAGTTCTACATAAACAATAATAAACCATCAAGTACAAGTACCTACAGCAGGAAAGTACTTAACTTAAAGGATGCCATACAAGCTTATAAGTTAAGGATCGGGTTACATAAAAGTAACTCATCATATAAGAGTTCCCATACTAACTTATACGATGAGGATCTTGTTGTAAAATGCTATGTAATCGTATGTATGCTATGCACTGACTCACCATGATCACACACATGCAATCTCTATATCAACACAGACTATAGTTCCCACTATTCGAGCAGGTAGCTAACCTCTCAGGCATCAACGCCGTGGACAGGCGGTGACAGTAGAGCGGGCATCTCTACTACTAGGCAGGTATCCACACTACTTCACATAGGCCTCTGTATGCCTCAACGCTAAGAACACAACAGCGGAGCCAATGCGTACTATGGCCCAGCGGGGTCTCGGGTAGATGTTCACTGAGAACACAGCTCGAACTGGCCTGGTGTGACCCGAAAGGGGCCTCGGAAGAAAGCACGAGGACACAGCCCAACTGTTCACATGGCAGGGGAAGGGCCCCTGGACGTGAACACCGAGGACACAGCCGAACCGTCCAAAGCCTAACTATCAACTCTCGTCGGTGTGACGATCGGCGAGCCCGTAGAACCTGCCACACTATCCTTTAACCCAGGATTACGACACCGCGTGTCGACTCACACCGCATGCAAATTCCCCAACACTGTGGCATGGAAGGGGCCTCAAAAGTAAGTACAAGGACATAGCCCAACAATTCCATCTATACCACATCTCAACACAAACATACTAGTGACGGTCAACACCGCACTTACATCCACTCACAATACTACCCGTAGGGAGACTACGCTCTAAGTATTAGACTACTACTACATTTCATTCTAACCATCATACCTACTCATGACCATGGCTTATCCTTCTATTTGTCATTCCAATGATTTCAAACTTATTACAAACATGATGCGCATAAATAATAATCTGCCAATTTGTATCTAGTCATTTCGTTCATCATATTATAAACATGATGCGAATATATAATAATCTATCAATTTTTAGCAAGCCATATCATGCCATAAAACTTGCTTCACAATTCAGTTTTATGAAATCTAATTTTAATAAGATTCATCATTCATAGCACTACAGTGGTTAGCATAAAAATAGTTCATCAAAAATCTCAAGTTAATTTGCAACATCGATTCCACCGAATTCAAATTCATATTAATAAATCCCAGGATTTAAGTGCCAGAATAAATATCTGGGATAGCAACTCGACCGGAGATTCCCAAAGCTACAAGAATCTGATGAAGACGTGTAACCCCTCGATGGAACGGTTTTTCCATGGGCTACAACGTTTATGTTCAGACCACAACCCAGATTCAACTGTACCATACTTGAAATCAGCCTTGAAGTCCGTTGCGTATAGAACACATTTTCTGCATGCAGGATTTATCGGACGTCATATTCATTCAGATTTTCTCGTGGCTACAGATTTCATATGAAGGCGTGAAACCACTCGTTGGAAAGGTATTTTTAAGGGCCTCAAACTTTGGTGTTTAGTTGAAAGCCCAGATCTGGCATAATCACATCTGAAAATGTCCAAGAATATTGCTGCACGCAGAACACAGATTCTGCACGCATCTTAAGAGGAATAAACTGCATCGATTCATCTTCCACCTCAAGTCGGTCTTCTAAAATCACACCAGAAATTCCTCCTCCCTTATTCACCCTCATGATGCCTTTACTCTTCACGAAACCATCCCCCATCTTTGCATAAGAAGGTTGGAGAGGTTGAAGACACAACTAGCCTTAGAGCACAAGCCCTAGGACGACCTCTTCCTAGAGAAATCACCATCTCACAAGTCTAAAACTCTCTCTGAGTCGACATCTCGCCTAGATAACTACAGATCTCAGCACCAAGGGAGAGGGGAGTAAGCTCCACCTCATTTCCGCCGGCATTTCCACTATTTCCTGTCTTGGATCGTGTAACTCTTCTCGGCGGCTTCTTCTACTTTGCATCGGC
This sequence comes from Platanthera guangdongensis, assembly GCA_039583875.1. Taxonomy (NCBI): domain Eukaryota; kingdom Viridiplantae; phylum Streptophyta; class Magnoliopsida; order Asparagales; family Orchidaceae; genus Platanthera; species Platanthera guangdongensis. Next base: position 67,223,055 of record CM077159.1, read on the forward strand.
GAATGGCGGATCTTTCTCTCTCTAGAACTAGATCCAGCAACTTCCTTATCTCTCAGAGTTTTCTCTCAGAAAATAGGGGATGAAGTGAGCAAGAAAATGGCTAGGGTTTTCATTTCCCTTTTATATGAAAAGTGGCACGGGTAGGGACACGCATGTGTACTTGCCCGTATCCTGCTTGCACAAAGCATTTATAGACGGTTTCAGTGTCGGTTCATTATTCGACACGGGTAGTGACACGCCCGTGTCCCAACCCATGTCCACATGACACGGCCAATGTTCCCTAGCCGTGTCCTCCTCTGGGATACATCTCGACGAACTTAACTCGACACAATGGACACACGGTGTTAGTGACACGCCCGTTTCTCTACCCGTGTCATACATTTCATCGATCTTAACACGTTTTGTCGAGTTAAACTCGTCTCTACACACTCATACACACATAGTAGGCCCGTGTCTTGCATCATGGTGTCGACACACCAGAGTGGTCGACACCTCACATTCTGGGTTGTTCGACAAACTTGTGTCGACACCTGGTTCCAGTGTATCGACACAGCGAGTGTCGACACATGGTGTCAACACCAGTGTGTCTGACAACCTTAACCTAGGTGTCGACACACTGTGTCGACACCTTGACCCAGCTGTGTCGACACAGAGCGTGGTGATCGACAACACGGTGTCGACAACCAGTGTTGTCGATGATGAAACTCTAATTTTGTCCAAGTTTTTACATTATTTTTATTTAATAATTAATTAATTTATAATTATATTTTGTAATTTTATTATTGAATTTTTCTAATTTCTTGTTTCAGGGCAATCTGGGCTGCAAATCGCAATTTGGAGTCTATAGGTTGATCAGGAGACAAAACTGCGCAAAAGCAGGAAAATTTCAAAAGAACACGCCAACGTCACGGGCGTGACCAACATGGTCACGGGCGTGACATCCGGGCTAGAACCCGGCTCGTGGAAGGAGTTACCTGCCACGTCAATTAAAATTACACGCCTTAAGGTCACGGGCGTGACCATCATTACACGGGCGTGTACTCCAGGCGTGACATCCAGTGCCCTGCCCTGATGTCCAGTCAACGGCAGTTTAACAAGTCACGGCGCGTGACACACTTGGACACGGGCGTGACATACCCCGTGACAGCCCGGCGTGCCGACTTAATGCTACAGTTTCACTCGCTGGGAGTTTTCTCAAGACACGCCCATGGTCACGGGCGTGACCAGGGGCGTGACCCCTCCAACAACGGCGGAGTTATTCCCGCCGTTATCTGCTTCCCGCCGTTTTTCTACAACCGTCAAGACACGCCCTAGGTCACGGGCGTGACCTAGGGGCGTGACCAGCAAATTAACGACTTTTGGCGGTTTCGCGCCAACGTTCAGAGGACTTGAAGACGACGGTTCCGAGACCGACACGCCCTAGGTCACGGGGCGTGACCTAGGGGCGTGACCACCCAGCAACTTTTTCTATAAATTCCAGACAGCTTCAGATGGCCAAGGGGAGATTTTTGGGAGCTTAGTTCTATTTTATTTACTGTTTTTCCTGCATTCTAATTTCATTTTGTACCTTTACTTTCAAGTTCTTCTTTTTAATCATGTCTTTCTTCATGTTTCATGTAATTCTCTCATCATGATGAGTAGCTAATTTCCCAATTAGCACTTGATCATGATGAACTTTGGAATGGAATAAAATTCTTATTTTTGTCTCAAATTAGCAAGCATTCTATTTTCTAAACTTTGATTTATCTTTGATTTAATTTTTCTTCGAATTCATAAGTTGCAAATTATGTTTATTCGAGCTTAGATTCGTATCCTAGATTTACCGAGAGGTTGTGGATACGAGTAGATCACTCAAGGATAAAGAGAATTTCTTGCACCCCTCGAGAGAGGAACGCAAAATTCTTCCGCCTTGGAGTCAACTCCATTAGTGAGGTTCACCGCCTAAAGCAAGCTTAGGTCTTTCGACTGGCCGAGAGGTCTTAATCGATCTACCTAAGGTTAGTCGAGTGCGTATTCTCGAGAGAGGCGCTTCGTAGCTTTGGAACCTCCGCGGTCGAAGTTAATAATTAGATGCTTGTGCTCTTTAATTTCGTGGATTTTATTCTAGCCCAAAGGGATTCTAGATCAAGTGCTAGCCTTTTAATCATCGAATTTCTCCTCTTCATTTAACGTTTCGTTTTCGTTTTTCGCAAAAACCAATTTTCCGATCGATAAAATAATAGTTCGTCCTTGTGAGTACAAATACTCAACGGTCCCCGAGTTTAAATACGATATTCCATATACTAAATTTCGATAGGTGCACTTGCCTAGTTGAGAGTTTAGTTTGGATCATTTTTCAAAACTTATAAAATCTTCATCAAGTTTTTGGCGCCGTTGCCGGGGAAATTATTTTTGTTGATATTTTGAAAGCAAGGCTCTATTAATTTTATCATTTTCTTTTGTTTAAGAAATATCAGAATCAAAAAAAAATTTGTTTTATTTTGGTGTATGACCCGAGGGAATCCGTCGCCTCTTTTTGATTTGGATCCGGAAATCGAGCGAACCCTTCGGCATCGCTTACGATTTCAAGTTCCGAATTTTCAAGATACGGACTCCTTAGGAGACACTCCTAATCCTTCATTAATCCTCTCTCCGTCACCGCCTTCTTCTTCTCCTTCTTCATTTAGTTCTTCTTCTCATTCTCCTAGATCTCCTTCTTCTGCTTCTTCCAATATGGGTGAGCCAAATGCGGTTGAACAAAGGACTATGTCCTATTATGCCCGTCCAAACTTGGACGAGACTCAATCTAGTATTGTTCGTCCCGCTATTGCCCCCAATAATTTTGAGTTGAAGCCAAGCATCATCCAAATGGTACAACAATATGTACAATTTGATGGGCTTCAAGATGAAGATCCAAACGCGCATATTTCAAATTTCTTAGAAATATGCGATACTTTTAAAATTAATGGTGTATCCGATGATGCCATCCGGCTAAGGTTATTTCCATTTACATTGCGCACTAAAGCCAAGCAGTGGTTGGGTTCTCTACCAAGAGGATCCATCACAACATGGGCTCAAATGACGGAAAAATTTCTTACGAAATACTTTCCGCCGGCTAAAACGGCTAAATTGCGCAATGATATCACTTATTTCTCCCAATTGATTCAGAAACGTTATATGATACTTGGGAGCGTTTCAAGGAATTGCTTCGTCGATGTCCTCATCATGCAATTCCGGATTGGTTACAAATCCAAACCTTCTATAACGGCCTAAATTCTCAAACTAGGCAACATATTGATGCCGCCGCCGGTGGAACGCTTAATAACAAAACACCGGCGGCCGCACAAGAGCTTATAGAAGGTATGGCTTTGAATACCTATCAATGGAGTACACCTCGGTCTAAACCACCTAAACCGGCCGGGATGTATGAAATCGATACGGTTTCAAGTTTGTCTCTCCAGGTTGAGCAACTGCAAAAACAGATGAACGAGATGTCTGCTTCCTCGTCCAAATCTACCTGTGAGCCCCAATATTGGGAGCCTTCTACTATTGCCGAGCATGTGGATTACATGGGTAATCCGAATCGGCCACCTTATAATCCGGGTAACAATTTTGGCAATACCTATCACCCGGGTATAAGGAATCACCCCAACTTCTCTTGGAGTAATCCGGGGAACGCGGCGCGCCCACCGAACACGATTCCACCGGCTATTTTCCACCGCAAGCTCCCAAAGCTCCCAATCTCGAGGAATTGTTCACTAAATATACAACTACAAATGACGCCAACATCCGGAATCTCACCGGATCTCTTCGAAGTTTGGAGACGCAAATCGGGCAAATCGCTAAAATGCTCTCCGATCGTCAACAAGGAGCGCTACCGGGCAATACAGAGCCCAACCCCAAGGAGCATGCAAAAGCCATCACCCTACGGAGCGGGAAGGAGGTAACCACTTCTCCAAATCCGGTTGATACTTCTCCAATTCCGGTTGATACGGAGGTAATAATTTCTCCATCTTCTCCTCCGTCTAAGCCTTCTACTCTTAATAAACCAAAAGCTTATCAACCACCTCTTCCCTATCCATCTAGAATGCAAAAAAAACGGGTGGATGAACATCACGGTAAATTTTTGGACATGTTTAAACAAATCCAAATTAATCTACCGTTTTGTGAAATAATCGCACAAATGCCGAAATACGCCAAGTACCTCAAGGATCTTTTATCCAATAAAAAGAAACTTGAGGATATCTCCACGGTCAATCAATTAAATGCGGAGTGTTCGGCAGTTTTACTTAATAAATTACCTAAGAAATTACCCGATCCGGGTAGTTTCTCCATTCCCTGTTTGTTTGGTGATTTATTAGTAAAACGTGCGTTAGCCGATCTAGGCGCCTCAATCAATTTAATGCCTTATTCTTTAGTTAAGAAGTTGGGATTAGGAGAACCTAAACCCACAAGAATGTGCATTCAATTGGCGGATCGGTCTGTCAAGCTCCCTATGGGGATCATAGAGGATGTGCTTGTCAAAGTTGACAAATTTATCTTTCCGGTAGATTTCGTCATCTTTGACATCGAAGAGGACACCGAGGTCCCACTCATTCTCGGTCGCCCTTTTCTTGCCACCTCGCGCGCAATTATAGACGTTAGTAATGGGAAACTTCTCCTTAGAGTCGGAGATGAAGAAGTTACCTTTACTATTGACACGTCTATGAAAAACTCGCTCTCAAATGACGACTCATGTTATTATTTGGAGGCTTCTCCTGAAGAAGACTCTCTTCTTTTTTCTGAAACAATCTTTATCTTCTATTGATCATGATGCCGATTTAGAACATTTAGATTTAATTGCTCATGAAAATAGTGATAATCTCTCGATCACGCACGCACCTATTTTTGAACTTTTAGACATTGGTAGTGATCGTTTGAAAACTTCTTATGATGAACCTCCCGCGTTAGAACTAAAACAATTGCCTGATCATTTAGAGTATTTATTCTTAGCGGAGGATTCAAAACTTCCGGTTATTGTGTCGGCCTACTTGACCAATGAAGAAAAAATTAAATTATCTCATATTTTAAAAACTTCATCGCCGCGCAATTGCGTGGAAGATCACGGATTTGAGAGGGATTAATCCCTCCTTTTGCACCCATAAAATTTTTTAGAAGAACACGCTCACAAAACTATTCAACCTCAACGCCGGCTAAATCCTAACATGAAGGAGGTAGTCAAGGCCGAGGTCATAAAATTATTAGATGCGGGTATCATCTATCCAATTTCGGATAGCTCTTGGGTGAGCCCGGTCCAAGTGGTGCCCAAGAAAGGAGGGTTAACGGTAGTTCCTAATGATAAAAACGAGTTAGTTCCCACTCGAACCGTTACCGGATGGCGGGTGTGCATCGATTACCGTAAATTAAATGATGCAACCCGTAAGGATCATTTTCCTTTGCCGTTTATTGACCAAATACTTGAACGGCTATCCGGGCACTCATTTTATTGTTTTCTTGATGGTCTCTCGGGATATTTTCAAATCCCAATCGCACCCGAGGACCAAGAGAAAACAACCTTCACTTGTCCGTTTGGCACCTTCGCTTATCGAAGGATGCCTTTTGGTTTGTGCAACGCGCCGGCAACCTTCCAAAGGTGTATGCTAGCGATCTTTGACGAATTAGTGGAGGATATCATGGAGGTGTTCATGGACGATTTCTCCGTTTTTGGAGATTCGTTTGATTTATGTTTAGCAAACCTTTCCCGTGTACTCCAAAGATGTGAGGACACGAATCTAGTTTTAAACTGGGAGAAGTGCCATTTTATGGTACGGGAGGGTTTGGTCTTAGGCCATAAAATTTCTAGTAAGGGCATAGAGGTAGATAAAGCAAAAATTGAAACTATAGAAAAGCTACCTCCCCCTTCAAATGTTAAGGCCGTTCGTAGTTTTTTGGGGCATGCCGGTTTCTATCGCCGGTTTATTAAAGATTTTTCTAAAATAACTAAGCCCCTAACCCACTTGTTAGAAAAAGACGCGCCGTTCATTTTTGACGAAAATTGTTTGCGTGCTTTTTCTCTTATTAAAGAAAAATTGATTAATGCTCCTATCATGATCGCTCCCAATTGGGAGCTTCCCTTTGAGATAATGTGCGACGCTAGTAGTTTTGCCGTTGGTGCGGTGTTAGGACAACGCATAAATAAAAACTTTCATCCTATCTATTATGCAAGCAAAACATTAACCGCCGCACAGGAAAATTACACGACCACCGAAAAAGAATTATTAGCCGTAATTTTCGCATTTGATAAATTCCGCTCCATATCTCACTTTGTCTAAAATTATTTGTTTTTACTGATCATTCGGCTTTGAGATATTTACTAGCAAGCAAACAGATGCAAAGCCGCGATTGATTAGGTGGATCTTACTACTCCAAGAATTTGATTTGGAGATTCGCGACAAGAGAGGAGCGGAGAACTTGGCGGCTGACCATCTTTCGCGGTTGGAGAACCCAAATTCGGGGGAGCTCATGGAGGAGGACATTGATGACACTTTCCCCGAGGAGCGCCTTCTCGCCATTCATAAGGTAATCACCCTCCCCACTCCTTGGTTCGCCGATTTCGCAAATTATCTTGTTGCGAGACTCCTCCCGAATGATTTTTCTTATCAAGAAAAGAAGAAATTCTTTTCTGATTTGAAAAATTATTTTTGGGAGGATCCCTTCCTTTTTCGTGTTTGCGCGGATCAAGTAGTGCGGAGGTGTGTTTCTCATGAGGAAGGCGCACAAATTTTAAAGCATTGTCATGAGGGACCCGCCGGTGGGCACTATAAAGCTAATCGGACGGCTCGGAAGGTACTTGAAGCGGGCTTCTATTGGCCAAGCATCTTCAAGGATGCTCACGCCCATGTAAGTCGTTGTGAACAATGCCAACGCTCAGGTAATATTTCCCGCCGCGATGAAATGCCGTTAAATACATTTTTAGAAATAGAAGTTTTTGATTTATGGGGGATCGACTTTGTTGGACCGCTACCAACATCCTATGGAAATAAATATATTTTGGTAGCGGTCGACTATGTGTCACGGTGGGCGGAAGCGCAAGCCTTCCCACTAATGACGCCCGAGTCGTGACCCAATTTCTCAAAAAACTATTTTCACGATTTGGAGCACCGCGGGCAATAGTTAGTGATAGGGGCACCCACTTTTGTAACGCACAATTCGCCAAAGTTTTTGTCTAAATACGGCGTTACACATAGGTTAGCCACCCCCTATCACCCTCAAACAAGTGGCCAGGTAGAAGTAGTTAACCGTGAAATCAAACGAATTTTGGAGAAAACGGTTTCTACTAATAGAAAGGATTGGTCGGTCAAGCTTGATGATGCTCTTTGGGCTTATCGGACCGCGTACAAGACTGCTATCGGTTGTACGCCGTACCGATTGGTCTATGGGAAAGCATGTCACTTACCGGTTGAGCTTGAGCACCGCTCCTTTTGGGCGCTTAAATTTTTAAATCTAGATGAAAATTTGTCCTCCGAGCTTCGGAAATTCCAAATTAACGAGCTCGATGAGTGGCGCTCCTTAGCCTATGAAAGTAATAAACTTTATAAGGAGCGCACAAAATTTTATCATGATAAAAAAATTAAGCACCCTAAAGATTTCAAACCGGGAGACCAAGTTCTTCTTATATAATTCGCGCCTCCGACTTTTTCCGGGCAAACTCAAGTCCCGATGGTCCGGCCCTTTTATTGTAAAAGAGGTATGGCCATATGGGACAGTGCTTATCTCGCACCCGGAACAAGGCGAATTTAAAGTGAATGGGCACCGGTTGAAGATATTCCTCGCCGGTGATACTACTAATGAGTACCGGGAGGAAATTAACCTCCCGAACCCATAAACGAGTGCCCCGCTTGGGTCGAGCTCAACGACCATAAACAAAGCGCTTGTGGGAGGCACCCCATGCTTATCTTTTCCTCTTATTTTTTTTTTTTAAATTAAATTTTCGCAGGTTTGAAGGACATCTTTTTCGGCGTGACGATCGAAGGAGTTGAGCGTCAAGTCTACGCGTTTCTTCAAGTCGGTAACTTTTGTTTTATTATTGTTTAGTTGACCCTTAAAAAAAAAAATTTTTTTATAAACAAAAAACACAAAAAAAATCAAAGAAGAAAAACAAAAAAAAAAAAAAAACAAAAACAAGAAAAAAATTTTTTTCTGCTCCGACACGCCTCTGTCACGGGCGTGACCTATGGGTCACGGGCGTGACCGAGCCGTGTGTTTAGTTCGTCGACGAAACCCGAGAGTGGTTTCGTCGTCGAGCGCAGCGTTCCGTTCGTCTTTCGGTACTATCACGGGCGTGACCATCATTGGTCACGGGCGTGTCTAGCCCGAAATTTCGTTCGACGAAGAGAAGCTGGAAAACTTCTTCTTCCTGCCCAGTCATGGCCGTGACAGTTAGTGTCACGCCCGTGACACTACTAGTCACGGTCGTGACTAGCCCGAAAAAAAAAAAAAAAAAAAAAAAACCAATTTTTTTAATTCTCGTTTCAGATACACGCCCCAGGGTCACGGCGTGACCCTGGGCCGTGTCGTCGAATCCGGGGCGTGACCTCTGGGCCGGTCGTCGAATCCGAGGCGTGACCCCGGGTCAACGCCTCGGATTCCCTTAAGTTTATTTTTTTTATGAGACACGCCCATGGTCACGGGCGTGACCATGGGCGTGGCCTTGGAATCCAATGCCAGCGCATTGGATTCCTGCGCCGTACACAGCCTTACACGCCCAGAGTCACGGGCGTGACTCTGGGGCGTGACCAGGGAATCCGAGGCAGGAGGCCTCGGATTCCTCTTTTTTTTGTCCCGTGCTTGTCACGCCCCCTGTCACGGGCGTGACAGGGGGGCGTGACCAAGCCGAAAAAACCCTATAAATAGGGTTTTTTTTTCCCCTCTTCTTCCTCCCACCACCATCCAACCCTTCTCTTCTCCCTTTGCTAACCCGATTCCTTCCTTCTTCTCCACTCTACCAAAATGCCTCGCCACCACCCTCGCTCCACCGCTTCCTCCTCCGAGCACCCCGCGGATCCCGCCGCAGCGGCGGAAGCCATGCTTCTTTTTTCAAAACCAAACCCCCAGCAGGAGCGCAGCGAGCGCCTACGCGCCAAACCCCTTGGCGTGTTCCGCATTTTAGATTGGGCGATCCTCGCCACATTTGGAGCTGCGGATTTGGTGCGGCGGATTTCTGTCCACCCCTGGATGGAGTTCTCTCTTCTCTATTTCCGAGCATGCCTTTCTTGAACTCACCGTTGAGTTCTTGGCTTCATTCGAGTTCCGCTGGGCGGCCGATGACGACTTCATCATCTTTCGCCTAGGTGGGATGGTGCATCAGCTCACCATCCGCCAGCTCAATGTCGTCATGGGCTTCTGCTCGGAGGCTTTTTCCCAATCTCCCGCCTATCTCGATTTACTTACTGATTTCCCGACCGATTTCAACCTTCTCGCCTTTTGGGCGGAAATCAGTAGTGACACCGCCCCCTACACCCCAAAGAAATCCAAAGGCAGCCAACTCATTTCTCCCGCCTTACGTATTCTCCACAACCTCCTTACCTTCACTATTTCTGGTCGCGGCGATAGCCACGGGGTGGTGACTCGGGCAGACTTACTATATTTATATAGTATGTTTTACCGGGTTCCCCTCAACCTTGGTTATCTGCTCGCCATTTTCTTTCGGCACACCAGGCGAAAATGCGAGGTTGGGAGCAGTGCACGGCGGGAAACTTCATCACTTTCCTCGCGAAGCAGCTCGGCATTTGGGATGCTCTTCCACGTCTCAGCTGCGTCCAGACGCCGCAAGTTATCCAGTTCCAGACCCTTCAGGCCCTCGGCCTAGCGCGGCGACGTGATGGAGAGTTTGAGGCTATTCCCCCCGCAGTCGTTGGTGGAGATCTTGGCCTTGATTACGGTGCGGGTCCCAGCGGCACTATTCACTCTCCCCAGATTCCTCCACCACCGCAGGACCCTTCTTCCGAGCCCGGCCCTCAGAACTATTGGGATCGTCAGTTTGCGTCTCTTCACACACGCTTAGATACGATGCAGGCCGATTTTGATGCTCGATTTGTGAGTTTTGACACTCGATTTACCACGCTAGCGACAAATCAAGCCTCCTCCATGGCACGTATTGAGCGTGAGTTTTCAGACCTCCGGACGCACTATCAGGAGCCCGCGGCAAGCATAGCGATGAGGATTAGCCTGCTTTTTTTTTCTTTGGGATTGTAGACCGCCCTCTTGTATCTTTTCTTTTCCTTTGTCATGTATCCTTTCTTTTCGTAAAAAAAAAAAAATATGTTTTGCTTCAGCTTTGTCTTCCAGGTACTTTTTGGTGCTGCATGACCCGCTTCAGGGAAGTCTCCTATCTTTTCTCTTTATTTATTTATTTATTTTTCATTGGGGACAATGTCTTGTTTAAGTATGGGGGGATATTTCTCAAGCACAAACAAACAAAAATTATGCTAATTTTAAAAAAAAAAAAACAAAAAAAAAAAAAAAAAAAGGAATTTATTTCTTTTGTGTAATTTTGTTTTTGCTTATTTTACAAAAATATACAAAAAAAAAAAAAAAATTTAAAATTTAAAAAAAAAAAAAAAAATATACAAAAAATAGGATTACTTTCAAAATTAGGGAGATCTTTATTTCTCTATTTACTCACATGCGAACATTCTAGGTATTCAACTTTTACATAAGTTTAGAAAATTTTTGATGCTTTAAATTGAATTTTGAATTTTGTAGTAGAACTGTTGGCCATGCTGTGTTTCTAGTTAAGTGCACATGTTAGTAGAATTTGAGTAGAATTAAATATTCAGCATACAATTAGATTTTTCTTTTTCTGAATGCGTAGAAATAGTTTATTTTACTTCTACTTGGAAACCGACAAAATCTAAAAATATTTTAGGAGAGTGTGTAGAAGTTTACTAGAGAGATATTTCGCGGATCAAGAAAGAGGTATTCTTTCTCGATGTCTAGAACTTGCCCTCTAGCTATTCTCAAGACTTTGCATAGGTTAAACACTCATTAGCATGAAAATGATTTAGGCATTTCTTTTGGCTAGTTTGAGCCTTTGCACCCGTACCTAACGTTTTACCCTTGCTAAGCCAATTTGAGCCTATATATCCTTCCTTTTGTTATAGCTCCACCAACACTTTACCAAAGCCTAAAAAGCATCCTAATTACACACCTAAAACCGAGCTTGAAATTATAGATAAAACCTAGTTTATGTGTGATTAGGAGTCATTTTATTTTGGTGGCTTTTGAAAAAAATATACAAGAGTTGTTCTATTTTTCACTTCTCCTCTAAAAAAAAAAAAACCAAAAAAAACAAAAAAAAAAAAAAAAAAAAAAAAGAAAGAAAAAAAAAAAAGAAAAAAAGAGGAAGTTGAAAAAAATATTCAACATATTGAAAAAAAAAAAAAAAAAAAACAAAAGGAATTGGCGAAGTTTTTCAATTTATTTTGTGCAAGCTCTCTTTAGGTTTTGGTGTGTCTACCCATCGCATTTATCTTTGTTTTTCCAAACCAAAAACCTAAGCCTACATTCCAACCTACTTAAGTCCTACTGATTTGTGCTTATAAGTTAACCTAGTGCCGTGGCGAGAGTGTGAAAGGGCAAGCCTATGGCCATCGACATTGATGGATTTCTTTGGAGGGTATCCCGATCTTCGATTTGTGCAATGTTATCTTAGCAAACACGCTACTTTCTCCCTAAACATGATTCGAAGATTTTTCGTGTTTCCATCTTTGAAGTAAAAATAATAAGTGGAAACACATTTTAGAAAATTAAAAAACTAATTTGTATGCTGAGTAGGTTCTTCTACAATAATTACTACAAGCATAGGCATAAGACTTCGCATTCTATCTCTCTTATATTCAATTTTCGTTTTTAGCGTTAAAATTTTTTCTACTCTCCATGTGAAGTTGTTTGCTCGGGACGAGCAAACGAATAAGTATGGGGGTATTTGATAACTCTAATTTTGTCCATGTTTTTACATTATTTTTATTTAATAATTAATTAGTTTATAATTATATTTTGTAATTTTATTATTGAATTTTTCTAATTTCTTATTTCAGGGCAATCTGGGCTGCAAATCGCAATTTGGAGTCTATAGGGTTGATCAGGAGACAAAACTGGCGCAAAAGCAGGAAAATTTCAAAAGAACAACGCCAACGTCACGGGCGTGACCAACATGGTCACGGGCGTGACATCCGGGCTAGAACCCGGCTCGTGGAAGGAGTTACCTGCCACGTCAATTAAAATTACACGCCTTAAGGTCACGGGCGTGACCATCATTACACGGGCGTGTACTCCAGGCGTGACATCCAGTGCCCTGCCCTGATGTCCAGTCAACGGCAGTTTAACAAGTCACGGGCGTGACACACTTGACACGGGCGTGACATACCCCGTGACAGCCCGGCGTGCCGACTTAATGCTACAGTTTCACTCGCTGGGAGTTTTCTCAAGACACGCCCATGGTCACGGGCGTGACCAGGGGCGTGACCCCTCCAACAACGGCCGGAGTTATTCCCGCCGTTATCTGCTTCCCGCCGTTTTTCTACAACCGTCAAGACACGCCCTAGGTCACGGGCGTGACCTAGGGGCGTGACCCGCAAATTAACGACTTTTGGCGGTTTCGCGCCAACGTTCAGAGGACTTGAAGACGACGGTTCCGAGACCGACACGCCCTAGGTCACGGGCGTGACCTAGGGGCGTGACCACCCAGCAACTTTTTCTATAAATTCCAGACAGCTTCAGATGGCCAAGGGAGATTTTTGGGAGCTTAGTTCTATTTTATTTACGTTGTTTTTCCTGCATTTTAATTTCATTTTGTACCTTTACTTTCAAGTCTTCTTTTTAATCATGTCTTTCTTTCATGCTTTCATGTAATTCTCTCATCATGATGAGTAGCTAATTTCCCAATTAGCACTTGATCATGATGAACTTTGGAATGGAATAAAATTCTTATTTTTGTCTCAAATTAGCAAGCATTCTATTTTCTAAACTTTGATTTATCTTTGATTTAATTTTTCTTCGAATTCATAAGTTGCAAATTATGTTTATTCGAGCTTAGATTCGTATCCTAGATTTACCGAGAGGTTGTGGATACGAGTAGATCACTCAAGGATAAAGAGAATTTCTTGCACCCCTCGAGAGAGGAACGCAAAATTCTTCCGCCTTGGAGTCAACTCCATTAGTGAGGTTCACCGCCTAAAGCAAGCTTAGGTCTTTCGACTGGCCGAGAGGTCTTAATCGATCTACCTAAGGTTAGTCGAGTGCGTATTCTCGAGAGAGGCGCTTCGTAGCTTTGGAACCTCCGCGGTCAAAGTTAATAATTTAGATGCTTGTGCTCTTTAATTTCGTGGATTTTATTCTAGCCCAAAGGGATTCTAGATCAAGTGCTAGCCTTTTAATCATCGAATTTCTCCTCTTCATTTAACGTTCGTTTTCGTTTTTCGCAAAACCAATTTTCCGATCGATAAAATAATAGTTCGTCCTTGTGAGTACAAATACTCAACGGTCCCCGAGTTTAAATACGATATTCCATATACTAAATTTCGATAGGTGCACTTGCCTAGTTGAGAGTTTAGTTTGGATCATTTTTCAAAACTTATAAAATCTTCATCAAGTTTTTGGCGCCGTTGCCGGGGAAACATTTTTTTGTTGATATTTTGAAAGCAAGGCTCTATTAATTTTATCATTTTCTTTTGTTTTAGAAATATCAAAATCAAAAAATTGTTAGTTTTATTTTGGTGTATGACCCGAGGGAATCCGTCGCCTCTTTTGATTTGGATCCGGAAATCGAGCGAACCCTTCGGCATCGCTTACGATTTCAAGTTCCGAATTTTCAAGATACGGACTCCTTAGGAGACACTCCTAATCCTTCATTAATCCTCTCTCCGTCACCGCCTTCTTCTTCTCCTTCTTCATTTAGTTCTTCTTCTCATTCTCCTAGATCTCCTTCTTCTGCTTCTTCCAATATGGGTGAGCCAAATGCGGTTGAACAAAGGACTATGTCCTATTATGCCCGTCCAAACTTGGACGAGACTCAATCTAGTATTGTTCGTCCCGCTATTGCCCCCAATAATTTTGAGTTGAAGCCAAGCATCATCCAAATGGTACAACAATATGTACAATTTGATGGGCTTCAAGATGAAGATCCAAACGCGCATATTTTTCAAATTTCTTAGAAATATGCGATACTTTTAAAATTAATGGTGTATCCGATGATGCCATCCGGCTAAGGTTATTTCCATTTACATTGCGCACTAAAGCCAAGCAGTGGTTGGGTTCTCTACCAAGAGGATCCATCACAACATGGGCTCAAATGACGGAAAAGATTTCTTACGAAATACTTTCCGCCGGCTAAAACGGCTAAATTGCGCAATGATATCACTTATTTCTCCCAAATTGATTCAGAAACGTTATATGATACTTGGGAGCGTTTCAAGGAATTGCTTCGTCGATGTCCTCATCATGCAATTCCGGATTGGTTACAAATCCAAACCTTCTATAACGGCCTAAATTCTCAAACTAGGCAACATATTGATGCCGCCGCCGGTGGAACGCTTAATAACAAAACACCGGCGGCCGCACAAGAGCTTATAGAAGGTATGGCTTTGAATACCTATCAATGGAGTACACCTCGGTCTAAACCACCTAAACCGGCCGGGATGTATGAAATCGATACGGTTTCAAGTTTGTCTCTCCAGGTTGAGCAACTGCAAAAACAGATGAACGAGATGTCTGCTTCCTCGTCCAAATCTACCTGTGAGCCCCAATATTGGGAGCCTTCTACTATTGCCGAGCATGTGGATTACATGGGTAATCCGAATCGGCCACCTTATAATCCCGGGTAACAATTTTGGCAATACCTTATCACCCGGGTATAAGGAATCACCCCAACTTCTCTTGGAGTAATCCGGGGAACGCGGCGCGCCCCACCGAACACGATTCCACCCGGCTATTTTCCACCGCAAGCTCCCAAAGCTCCCAATCTCGAGGAATTGTTCACTAAATATACAACTACAAATGACGCCAACATCCGGAATCTCACCGGATCTCTTCGAAGTTTGGAGACGCAAATCGGGCAAATCGCTAAAATGCTCTCCGATCGTCAACAAGGAGCGCTACCGGGCAATACGGAGCCCAACCCCAAGGAGCATGCAAAAGCCATCACCCTACGGAGCGGGAAGGAGGTAACCACTTCTCCAAATCCGGTTGATACTTCTCCAATTCCGGTTGATACGGAGGTAATAATTTCTCCATCTTCTCCTCCGTCTAAGCCTTCTACTCTTAATAAACCAAAAGCTTATCAACCACCTCTTCCCTATCCATCTAGAATGCAAAAAAATCGGGTGGATGAACATCACGGTAAATTTTGGACATGTTTAAACAAATCCAAATTAATCTACCGTTTTGTGAAATAATCGCACAAATGCCGAAATACGCCAAGTACCTCAAGGATCTTTTATCCAATAAAAAGAAACTTGAGGATATCTCCACGGTTCAATTAAATGCGGAGTGTTCGGCAGTTTTACTTAATAAATTACCTAAGAAATTACCCGATCCGGGTAGTTTCTCCATTCCCTGTTTGTTTGGTGATTTATTAGTAAAACGTGCGTTAGCCGATCTAGGCGCCTCAATCAATTTAATGCCTTATTCTTTAGTTAAGAAGTTGGGATTAGGAGAACCTAAACCCACAAGAATGTGCATTCAATTGGCGGATCGGTCTGTCAAGCTCCCTATGGGGATCATAGAGGATGTGCTTGTCAAAGTTGACAAATTTATCTTTCGGTAGATTTCGTCATCTTTGACATCGAAGAGGACACCGAGGTCCCACTCATTCTCGGTCGCCCTTTTCCTTGCCACCTCGCGCGCAATTATAGACGTTAGTAATGGGAAACTTCTCCTTAGAGTCGGAGATGAAGAAGTTACCTTTACTATTGACACGTCTATGAAAAAACTCGCTCTCAAATGACGACTCATGTTATTATTTGGAGGCTTCTCCTGAAGAAGACTCTTCTTCTTTTTTCTGAAAAATCTTTATCTTCTATTGATCATGATGCCGATTTAGAACATTTAGATTTAATTGCTCATGAAAATAGTGATAATCTCTCGATCACGCACGCACCTATTTTTGAACTTTTAGACATTGGTAGTGATCGTTTGAAAACTTCTTATGATGAACCTCCCGCGTTAGAACTAAAACAATTGCCTGATCATTTAGAGTATTTATTTTTAGCGGAGGATTCAAAACTTCCGGTTATTGTGTCGGCCTACTTGACCAATGAAGAAAAAATTAAATTATCTCATATTTTAAAACTTCATCGCCGCGCAATTGCGTGGAAGATCACGGATTTGAGAGGGATTAATCCCTCCTTTTGCACCCATAAAATTTTTTTAGAAGAAACACGCTCACAAAACTATTCAACCTCAACGCCGGCTAAATCCTAACATGAAGGAGGTAGTCAAGGCCGAGGTCATAAAATTATTAGATGCGGGTATCATCTATCCAATTTCGGATAGCTCTTGGGTGAGCCCGGTCCAAGTGGTGCCCAAGAAAGGAGGGTTAACGGTAGTTCCTAATGATAAAAACGAGTTAGTTCCCACTCGAACCGTTACCGGATGGCGGGTGTGCATCGATTACCGTAAATTAAATGATGCAACCCGTAAGGATCATTTTCCTTTGCCGTTTATTGACCAAATACTTGAACGGCTATCCGGGCACTCATTTATATTGTTTTCTTGATGGTCTCTCGGGATATTTTCAAATCCCAATCGCACCCGAGGACCAAGAGAAAACAACCTTCACTTGTCCGTTTGGCACCTTCGCTTATCGAAGGATGCCTTTTGGTTTGTGCAACGCGCCGGCAACCTTCCAAAGGTGTATGCTAGCGATCTTTGCGACGAATTAGTGGAGGATATCATGGAGGTGTTCATGGACGATTTCTCCGTTTTTGGAGATTCGTTTGATTTATGTTTAGCAAACCTTTCCCGTGTACTCCAAAGATGTGAGGACACGAATCTAGTTTTAAACTGGGAGAAGTGCCATTTTATGGTACGGGAGGGTTTGGTCTTAGGCCATAAAATTTCTAGTAAGGGCATAGAGGTAGATAAAGCAAAAATTGAAACTATAGAAAAAGCTACCTCCCCCTTCAAATGTTAAGGCCGTTCGTAGTTTTTTGGGGCATGCCGGTTTCTATCGCCGGTTTATTAAAGATTTTTCTAAAATAACTAAGCCCCTAACCCACTTGTTAGAAAAAGACGCGCCGTTCATTTTTGACGAAAATTGTTTGCGTGCTTTTTCTCTTATTAAAGAAAAATTGATTAACGCTCCTATCATGATCGCTCCCAATTGGGAGCTTCCCTTTGAGATAATGTGCGACGCTAGTAGTTTTGCCGTTGGTGCGGTGTTAGGACAACGCATAAATAAAAACTTTCATCCTATCTATTATGCAAGCAAAACATTAACCGCCGCACAGGAAAATTACACGACCACCGAAAAAAAAGAATTATTAGCCGTAATTTTCGCATTTGATAAATTCCGCTCATATCTCACTTTGTCTAAAATTATTGTTTTTACTGATCATTCGGCTTTGAGATATTTACTAGCAAAAACAGATGCAAAGCCGCGATTGATTAGGTGGATCTTACTACTCCAAGAATTTGATTTGGAGATTCGCGACAAGAGAGGAGCGGAGAACTTGGCGGCTGACCATCTTTTCGCGGTTGGAGAACCCAAATTCGGGGGAGCTCATGGAGGGAGGACATTGACGACACTTTCCCCGAGGAGCGCCTTCTCGCCATTCATAAGGTAATCACCCTCCCCACTCCTTGGTTCGCCGATTTCGCAAATTATCTTGTTGCGAGACTCCTCCCGAATGATTTTTCTTATCAAGAAAAGAAGAAATTCTTTTCTGATTTGAAAAATTATTTTTGGGAGGATCCCTTCCTTTTTCGTGTTTGCGCGGATCAAGTAGTGCGGAGGTGTGTTTCTCATGAGGAAGGCGCACAAATTTTAAAGCATTGTCATGAGGGGACCCGCCGGTGGGCACTATAAAGCTAATCGGACGGCTCGGAAGGTACTTGAAGCGGGCTTCTATTGGCCAAGCATCTTCAAGGATGCTCACGCCCATGTAAGTCGTTGTGAACAATGCCAACGCTCAGGTAATATTTCCCGCCGCGGATGAAATGCCGTTAAATACATTTTTAGAAATAGAAGTTTTTGATTTATGGGGGATCGACTTTGTTGGACCGCTACCAACATCCTATGGAAATAAAAATATATTTTTTGGTAGCGGTCGACTATGTGTCACGGTGGGCGGAAGCGCAAGCCTTTCCCACTAATGACGCCCGAGTCGTGACCCAATTTCTCAAAAACTATTTTTTTGGAGCACCGCGTGCGCACCCATTGTGCTCAATTCGAGTTTTGCTAAATACGGCGTTACACGCCACCCCCCCTACCCTCACCCTACCGGAAAACACATGGCCAGCTTCGAGCCATTTGTCAATAGTTAATATTCCACAAGGACGCACCCACATCTGATTTAGTAAGAACTGGTTGGCTTTCCGTCACACGCACATCCGACACAGACACTCGGCGTCAGTCTAAGCCACCTTTACTGTACCCTACCCGCCAAGTACCCGCCAGCGATTTTGACACGCCAACGCACATGCCCAGTTTTACTGGTATTCGAACAGCCAACCCCCATATCACCGCTCAAACAAGTGGCCAGGTAGAAGTTAGTTGAACCGTGAAATCAAACGAATTTTTGGAGAAAACGGTTTCTACTAATAGAAAGGAATTGGTCGGTCAAGCTTGATGATGCTCTTTGGGCTTATCGGACCGCGTACAAGACCGCTACTCGGTTGGTACGCCGTACCGATTGGTCTATGGGAAAGCATGTCACTTACCGGTTGAGCTTGAGCAACCGCGCCTTTTGGGCACTATAAATTTTTAAATCTAGATGAAAATTTGTCCTCCGAGCTTCGGAAATTCCAAATTAACGAGCTCGATGAGTGGCGCTCCTTAGCCTATGAAAGTAATAAACTTTATAAAGGAGCGCACAAAATTTTATCATGATAAAAAAATTAAGCACCCTAAAGATTTCAAACCGGGAGACCAAGTTCCTTCTTTATAATTCGCGCCTCCGACTTTTTTCCGGGCAAACTCCAAGTCCCGATGGTCCGGGCCCTTTTATTGTAAAAGAGGTATGGCCATATGGGACAGTGCTTATCTCGCACCCGGAACAAGGCGAATTTAAAGTGAATGGGCACCGGTTGAAGATATTCCTCGCCGGTGATACTACTAATGAGTACCGGGAGGAAATTAACCTCCCGAACCCATAAACGAGTGCCCCGCTTGGGTCGAGCTCAACGACCATAAACAAAGCGCTTGTGGGAGGCACCCCATGCTTATCTTTTCCTCTTATTTTTTTTTTTTAAATTAAATTTTCGCAGGTTTGAAGGACATCTTTTTCGGCGTGACGATCGAAGGAGTTGAGCGTCAAGTCTACGCGTTTTCTTCAAGTCGGTAACTTTTGTTTTATTATTGTTTAGTTGAACCCTTAAAAAAAAAATTTTTTTATAAACAAATAACACCAAAAAAAATCAAAGAAGAAACAAAAAAAAAAAAACAAAAACAAAGACAAAAAAATTTTTTTTTTCTGCTGCCGACACGCCTATCACGGGCGTGACCTATGGGTCACGGGCGTGACCGAGACGTTTTTGTTTAGTTCGTCGAGCGAAACCCGAGAGTGGTTTCGTCGAGCGCAGCGTTCCGATCGTCTTTCGGTACTATCACACGGGCGTGACCATCATTGGTCACGGGCGTGTCTAGCCCGAAAATTTCGTTCGACAAGAAGAGAAGCTGGAAACTTCTCTTCCTGCCCAGTCATGGCCGTGACAGTTAGTGTCACGCCCGTGTGACACTAACTAGTCACGGTCGTGACTAGCCCGAACAAAAAAAAAAAAAAAAAAAAAAAAACCAACCAATTTTTTAATTCTCGTTTCAGCTACACGCCCCAGGGTCACGGGCGTGACCTGGGCCGTGTCGTCGAATCCGGGGCGTGCCTGGCCGTGTCGTCGAATCCGAGGCGTGACCCCGGGTCAACGCCTCGGATTCCCTTAAGTTTTATTTTTTTTATGAGACACGCCCATGGTCACGGGCGTGACCATGGGCGTGGCCTTGGAATCCAATGCCAGCGCATGTGGATTCCTGCGCGTAACACGCCTTACACCGCCCAGAGTCACGGGCGTGACTCTGGGGCGTGACCAGGGAATCCGAGGCAGGAGGCCTCGGATCCTCTTTTATTTTTGTCCCGTGCTTGTCACGCCCCCTGTCACGGGCGTGACAGGGGGCGTGACCAAGCCGAAAAAACCTATAAATAGGGTTTTTCCCCCTCTCTTCTTCCTCCACACCATCCACCCTTTCTCTTCTCCCTTTGCTAACCCGATTCCTTCCTTCTTCTCCCCTCAACCAAAATGCCTCGCCACCACCCTCGCTCCACCGCTTCCTCCTCCGAGCACCCCGCGGATCCCGCCGCAGCGGAAGCCATGCTTCTTTTTCAAAACCAAACCCAGCAGGAGCGCAGCGAGCGCCTACGCGCCAAACCCCTTGGCGTGTTCCGCATTTTAGATTGGGCGATCCTCGCCACATTTGGAGCTGCGGATTTGGGTGCGGGGATTTCTGTCCCACCCCCTGGATGGAGTTCTCTCTTCTCTATTTCCGAGCATGCCTTTCTTGAACTCACCGTTGAGTTCTTGGCTTCCATTCGAGTTCCGCTGGGGCGGCCGATGACGACTTCATCATCTTTCGCCTAGGTGGGATGGTGCATCAGCTCACCATCCGCCAGCTCAATGTCGTCATGGGCTTCTGCTCGGAGGCTTTTTCCCAATCTCCCGCCTATCTCGATTTACTTACTGATTTCCCGACCGATTTCAACCTTCTCGCCTTTTGGGCGGAAATCAGTAGTGACACCGCCCCCTACACCCCAAAGAATCCAAAGGCAAGCCAAACTCATTTCTCCCGCCTTACGTATTCTCCACAACCTCCTTACCTTCACTATTTCTGGTCGCGGCGATAGCCACGGGGTGGTGACTCGGGCAGACTTACTATATTTATATAGTATGTTTTACCGGGTCCCCTCAACCTTGGTTATCTGCTCGCCATTTTCTTTCGGCACCAGGCCGAAAATGCGAGGTTGGGAGCAGTGCACGGCGGGAACTTCATCACTTTCCTCGCGAAGCAGCTCGGCATTTGGGATGCTCTTCCACGTCTCAGCTGCGTCCAGACGCCGCAAGTTATCCAGTTCCAGACCCGTCAGGCCCTCGCCTATAGCGCGCGGCGACGTGATGGAGAGTTTGAGGCTATTCCCCCCGCAGTCGTTGGTGGAGATCTTGGCCTTGATTACGGTGCGGGTCCCAGCGGCACTATTCACTCTCCCCAGATTCCTCCACCACCGCAGGACCCTTCTTCCGAGCCCGGCCCTCAGAGCTATTGGGATCGTCAGTTTGCTCTCTTCACACACGCTTAGATACGATGCAGGCCGATTTTGATGCTCGATTTGTGAGTTTTGACACTCGATTTACCACGCTAGCGACAAATCAAGCCTCCTCCATGGCACGTATTGAGCGTGAGTTTTCAGACCTCCGGACGCACTATCAGGAGCCGCGGCACATAGCGATGAGGATTAGCCTGCATTTTTTTTCTTTGGGATTGTAGACCGCCCTCTTGTATCTTTTCTTTTCCTTGTCATTATCCTTTTCTTTTTCGGTAAAAAAAAAAAAAAAAATATGTTTTGCTTCAGCTTTGTCTTCCAGGTACATTTTGGTGCTGCATGACCCGTTTCAGGGAAGTCTCCTATCTTTTCTCTTTATTTATTTATTTTTCATGGGGACAATGTCTTGTTTAGTTGGGGGGATATTTCTCAAGCAAAACACCAAAAATTATGCTAATTTAAAACAAAACAGAAAAAAAAAAAGGAATTTATTTCTTTTGTGCAATTTTGTTTTGCTTATTTTACAAAATACAAAAAAAAAAAAAAAAATTTTCAAAAAAAAAAAAAAAATATACAAAAAAGGATTACTTTCAAAATTAGGGAGATCTTTATTTCTCTATTTACTCACATGCGAAATTCTAGGTATTCAACTTTTACATAAGTTTAGAAAATTTTTGATGCTTTAATTGAATTTTGAATTTTGTAGTAGAACTGTTGGCCATGCTGTGTTTCTAGTTAAGTGCACATGTTAGTAGAATTTGAGTAGAATTAAATATTCAGCATACAATTAGATTTTTCTTTTTCTGAATGCGTAGAAATAGTATTTTACTTACTTTTGGAAACGACAAAATCTAAAAATATTTTAGGAGAGTGTGTAGAAGTTTACTAGAGAGATATTTCGCGGATCAAGAAAGAGGTATTCTTTCTCGATGTCTAGAACTTGCCCTCTAGCTATTCTCAAGACTTGCATAGGTTAAACTCATTAGCATGAAAATGATTTAGGCATTCTTTTGGGCTAGTTTGAGCCTTTGCACCCGTACCTAACGTTTTACCCTTGCTAAGCCAATTTGAGCCTATATACCCTTCCTTTTGTTATAGCTCCACAAACACTTTACCAAAGCCTAAAAAGCATCCTAATACACACCTAAAACCGAGCTTGAAATTATAGATAAAACCAGTTTTATGTGTGATTAGGAGTCATTTTATTTTGGTGGCTTTTGAACAAATATACAAGAGTTGTTCTATTTTTCACTTCTCCTCTAAAAAAAAAAACCAAAAAAAACAAAAAAAAAAAAAAAAAAAAAAAAAGAGAAAAAAAAAAGAAAAAAAGAGGAAGTTGAAAAAATATTCAACATATGAAAAAAAAAAAAAAAAAAAAAACAAAGGAATTGGCGAAGTTTTTCAATTTATTTTGTGCAAGCTCTCTTTAGGTTTTGGTGTGTCTACCCATGCATTTATCTTTGTTTTTCCAAACCAAAAACCTAAGCCTACATTCCAACCTACTTAAGTCCTACTGATTTGTGCTTATAAGTTAACCTAGTGCCGTGGCGAGAGTGTGAAAGGGCAAGCCTATGGCCATCGACATTGATGGATTTCTTTGGAGGGTATCCCGATCTTTCGATTTGTGCAATGTATCTTAGCAAACACGCTACTTTCTCCCTAAACATGATTCGAGATTTTTCGTGCTTCCATCTTTGAAGTAAAAATAATAAGTGGAAACACATTTTAGAAAATTAAAAAAAATAATTTGTATGCTGAGTAGGTTCTTCTACAATAATTACTACAAGCATAGGCATAAACTTCGCATTCTACTCCTTATATTCAATTTCGTTTTTAGCGTTAAATTTTTCTACTCTCACATGTGAAGTTGTTTGCTCGGGCGGGACGAGCAAACGAGTAAGTATGGGGGTATTTGATAACTCTAATTTTGTCCAAGTTTTTACATTATTTTTATTTAATAATTAATTAGTTTATAATTATATTTTGTAATTTTATTATTGAATTTTTCTAATTTCTTATTTCAGGGCAATCTGGGCTGCAAATCTCAATTTGGAGTCTATAGGGTTGATCAGGAGACAAAACTGCGCAAAAGCAGGAAAATTTCAAAAGAACACGCAAAGTCACGGGCGTGACACATGGTCACGGGCGTGACATCCGGCGCTAGAACCCGGCTCGGGAAGGAGTTACTCTGCCACGTCAATTAAAAATTACACGCCTTAAGGTCACGGGCGTGACATCATACACGGGCGTGTACTCCAGGCGTGACATCCAGTGCCTGCCCTGATTCCAGTCAACGGCAGTTTTAACAAGTCACGGGCGTGACACACTTGGACACGGGCGTGACATACCCCGTGACAGCCCGGCGTGCCGACTTAATGCTGCAGTTTCACTTCGCTGGGAGTTTTCTCAAGACACGCCCATGGTCACGGGCGTGACCATGGGCGTGACCCCTCCAACAACGGCCGGAGTTATTCCCCGCCGTATCTGCTTCCCCGCGTTTTTCTACAACCGTCAAGACACGCCCTAGGTCACGGGCGTGACCTAGGGGCGTGACGCAAATTAACGACTTTTGGCGGTTTCGCGCCAACGTTCAGAGGACTTGAAGACGACGGTTCCGAGACCGACACGCCCTAGGTCACGGCGTGACCTAGGGGCGTGACCACCCAGCAACTTTTTCTATAAATTCCAGACAGCTTCAGATGGCCAAGGGGAGATTTTTGGGAGCTTAGTTCTATTTATTTACTGTTTTTCCTGCATTTTAATTCATTTTGTATCCTTTACTTTCAAGTCTTCTTTAATCATGTCTTTCTTATGCTTTCATGTAATTCTCTCATCATGATGAGTAGCTAATTTCCCATTAGCACTTGATCATGATGAACTTTGGAATGGAATAAAATTCTATTTTTGTCTCAAATTAGCAAGCATTCTATTTTCTAAACTTTGATTTATCTTTGATTTAAATTTTCTTCGAATTCATAAGTTGCAAATTATGTTTATTCGAGCTTAGATTCGTATCCTAGATTTACCGAGAGGTTGTGGATACGAGTAGATCACTCAAGGATAAAGAGAATTTCTTGCACCCCTCGAGAGAGGAACGCAAAATTCTTCCGCCTTGGAGTCAACTCCATTAGTGAGGTTCACCGCCTAAAGCAAGCTTAGGTCTTTCGACTGGCCGAGAGGTCTTAATCGATCTACCTAAGGTTAGTCGAGTGCGTATTCTCGAGAGAGGCGCTTCGTAGCTTTGGAACCTCCGCGGTCGAAGTTAATAATTTAGATGCTTGTGCTCTTTAATTTCGTGGATTTTATTCTAGCCCAAAGGGATTCTAGATCAAGTGCTAGCCTTTTAATCATCGAATTTCTCCTCTTCATTTAACGTTCGTTTTCGTTTTCGCGCAAACCAATTTTCCGATCGATAAAAATAATAGTTCGTCCTTGTGAGTACAAATACTCAACGGTCCCCGAGTTTAAATACGATATTCCATATACTAAATTTCGATAGGTGCACTTGCCTAGTTGAGAGTTTAGTTTGGATCATTTTTCAAAACTTATAAAATCTTCATCAAGTTTTGGCGCCGTTGCCGGGGAAATATTTTTTGTTGATATTTTGAAGCAGGCTCTATTAATTTTATCATTTTCTCTTTGTTAGAAATATCAGAATCAACAAAAAATTTTTGTTTTATTTTTTGTGTTGACCCGAGGGATCCGTCGCCTCTTTTTGATTTGGATCCGAAATCGAGCGAACCCTTCGGCATCGCTTACGATTTCAAGTTCCAGAATTTTCAAGATACGGACTCCTAGGAGACACTCCTAATCCTTCATTAATCCTCTCTCCGTCACCGCCTTCTTCTTTCCTTCTTCATTTAGTTCTTCTTCATTCTCCTAGATCTCTTCTTCTGCTTCTTCCATAGGGTGAGCCAATGCGGTTGAACAAAGGACTATGTCCTATTATGCCCGTCCAAACTGGACGACTCAATCTAGTATTGTTCGTCCCCTATTGCCCCCAATAATTTTGAGTTGAAGCCAAGCATCATCCAAATGGCACAATATGTACAATTTGATGGGCTTCAAGATGAAGATCCAAACGCGCATATTTCATTTCTTAGAATATGCGATACTTTTAAATTAATGGTGTATCCGATGATGCCATCCGGCTAAGGTTATTTCCATTTACATTGCGCACTAAAGCCAAGCAGTGGTTGGGTTCTCTACCAAGAGGATCCATCACAACATGGGCTCAAATGACGGAAAAATTTCTTACGAAATACTTTCCGCCGGCTAAACGGCTAAATTGCGCAATGATATCACTTATTTCTCCCAAATTGATTCGAAACGTTATATGATACTTGGGAGCGTTTCAAGGAATTGCTTCGTCGATGTCCTCATCATGCAATTCCGGATTGTTACAAATCCAAACCTTCTATAACGCCTAAATTCTCAAACTAGGCAACATATTGATGCCGCCGCCGGTGGAACGCTTAATAACAAAACACCGGCGGCCGCACAAGAGCTTATAGAAGGTATGGCTTTGAATACCTATCAATGGAGTACACCTCGTCTAAACCACCTAAACCGGCCGGGATGTATGAAATCGATACGGTTTCAAGTTTGTCTCTCCAGGTTGAGCAACTGCAAAAACAGATGAACGAGATGTCTGCTTCTCGTCCAAATCTACCTGTGAGCCCCAATATTGGGAGCCTTCTACTATTGCCGAGCATGTGGATTACATGGGTAATCCGAATCGGCCACTTATAATCGGGTAACATTTTGGCAATACCTATCACCCGGGTATAAGGAATCACCCCAACTTCTCTTGGAGTAATCCGGGGAACGCGGCGCGCCCACCGAACACGATTCCACCCGGCTATTTTCCACCGCAAGCTCCCAAAGCTCCAATCTCGGGAATTGTTCACTAAATATACAACTACAAATGACGCCAACATCCGGAATCTCACGGATCTCTTCGAAGTTTGGAGACGCAAATCGGGCAAATCGCTAAAATGCTCTCCGATCGTCAACAAGGAGCGCTACCGGGCAATACGGAGCCCACCCCAAGAGCATGCAAAAGCCATCACCCTACGGAGCGGGAAGGAGGTAACCACTTCTCCAAATCCGGTTGATACTTCTCCAATTCCGGTTGATACGGAGGTAATAATTTCTCCATCTTCTCCTCCGTCTAAGCCTTCTACTTTAATAAACCAAAAGCTTATCAACCACCTCTTCCCTATCCATCTAGAATGCAAAAAACCGGGTGGATGAACATCACGGTAAATTTTTGGACATGTTTAAACAAATCCAAATTAATCTACCGTTTGTGAAATAATCGCACAAATGCCGAAATACGCCAAGTACCTCAAGGATCTTTTATCCAATAAAAAGAAACTTGAGGATATCTCCACGGTTCAATTAAATGCGGAGTGTTCGGCAGTTTTACTTAATAAATACCTAAGAAATTACCCGATCCGGGTAGTTTCTCCATTCCCTGTTTGTTTGGTGATTTATTAGTAAAACGTGCGTTAGCCGATCTAGGCGCCTCAATCAATTTAATGCCTTATTCTTTAGTTAAGAAGTTGGGATTAGGAGAACCTAAACCCACAAGAATGTGCATTCAATTGGCTGGATCGGTCTGTCAAGCTCCCTATGGGGATCATAGAGGATGTGCTTGTCAAAGTTGACAAATTTATCTTTCCGGTAGATTTCGTCATCTTTGACATCGAAGAGGACACCGAGGTCCCACTCATTCTCGGTCGCCCTTTCCTTGCCACCTCGCGCGCAATTATAGACGTTAGTAATGGGAACCTTCTCCTTAGAGTCGGAGATGAAGAAGTTACCTTTACTATTGACACGTCTATGAAAAACTCGCTCTCAAATGACGACTCATGTTATTATTTGGAGGCTTCTCCTGAAGAAGACTCTCTTCTTTTTCTGAACAATCTTTATCTTCTATTGATCATGATGCCGATTTAGAACATTTAGATTTAATTGCTCATGAAAATAGTGATAATCTCTCGATCACGCACGCACCTATTTTGAACTTTAGACATTGGTAGTGATCGTTTGAAAACTTCTTATGATGAACCTCCCGCGTTAGAACTAAAACAATTGCCTGATCATTTAGAGTATTTATTCTTAGCGGAGGATTCAAAACTTCCGGTTATTGTGTCGGCCTACTTGACTAATGAAGAAAACAATTAAATTATCTCAATTTTAAAACTTCATCGCCGCGCAATTTGCGTGGAAGATCACGGATTTAGAGGATTAATCCTCCCTTCCTTTGCACACCCTAAATTTTTTTAGAAGGAACACGCTCCACAAAACGATTCTACCACCTCAAACGCCGGCTAAATTCCTAACATGAAGGAGGTAGTCAAGGCCGAGGTCATAAAATTATTAGATGCGA